>CM038677.1:665910072-666257996 GCA_021605205.1 Aegilops longissima | reverse complement strand
GGATGCATGTCGATCGTTGACCACGTTGACCAGGCAGCGCCGAGAGCACCAGGCGGTGGACGGCGGCGAGGCCTAGGAAGGAAACGACGGAGGCAGGGAAGATTCGTAGTTGTTTCCCGCGGAGGGGAGTACGATGAGCGAGGTTTCTTGGTTCGTCTGCCGTCGCCAGAGAATAACAGCAGGTGTGGGTGAGTAGAGGATGGCTAGGACAGCGATGGGAGTCTGATGGGCGGTGAGGCTGCTTGGCAAGATACAGCCGACGCGGGGAGGAGGGAGCGAGCAGTCCCTTGGCGCTTGTTTGAGCGGCTGGAGCAGGAAGAAGCGAGATTGAAGAAGCCGGCGGCCGTTGGATGGCCATCCAACGATCCTTGCTTGTCGTCAACCTTTTTTTAGGAAAGCCTCAAATCTGTGGAAAACAACATACAACCCATCTGCCATTATTACTAATAATTTACAGCCCATTTGCTAATTCTTAAGGTTTTTTTGGAGCCCATATTCTTTTTGTTAGCATTACAGCCCATAATGTGGCCACGGTTAAAAAATTATACGAAATTTTGCATATTTCAGTGCGGTCCGAACTATTTTTAATCCTGAAATTTCGACTCGCATTCGAACTGATTTTAAAAATAAATGTATATCAATATAAAATCCAACAAATTCTCCACGCATAAAAATTAATGTAATTTAAAATCTCGAAATAAAAAAAATATATTTGAAACTAATTGCCGGTTTGATGTGTTTTAAAAATGTACATCCCATTTCTCATTACTGGTGGGCCATTTTCTCGGCTAGCCGAATAAAAGCTCTGCTCGTCTTGAAAGATTTGCAGCCCAACAGGCCACACAAAGCGAATTACTTGGCAAATAACAAAAAAACTGGGCTGTGGCCGTGGACCCAGCTGTCAGCCTCTCCACGTACAGTACTCTTCCGATGGAAGTCGTTCCTTGACCATATTGACCACGCCCTTGAGAGCACCACGGCGGTGGACGACGGAGAGGCCTAGGAAGGGGCGGCGGAGCCGGGGAAGACGCGACAGTGGAAGCCAGCGGAGAGGAGTCGAGGTTCACCGGTTCGGCTGCGGTGTGAGGCTGCCGTCGCTGCAGGGCTGGCCAGCGGTGGGAATAGTAGAGGCGGTGAGGCCTCTGCGGCATAGATAGTCGACCACGGGAGGCAGGAGCATGAGGCACGACCGAGGCGCTGGTTTGGGCGGCCGGAGCAAGAAGACCAGAGGTTGAAGAAGCACTGACGACCGTTGGATGGACATCGTCACGGTCCTTTGGAGCTAGAATCGTTCATATTGACTAAGTTGACAAAGCCCTTCGTCCCGTCAACTTAGTAGGCCCATAAGTCAGCCTCCACCAAGGTGGGTCGCAGCTAGCGGGGGAGTATTCATTATTTTTGTGCGTAATAAGGAGGCACTTCCGGTGGAGTCCGAGCAATGACGGCGGGGGCGTTTTTTCGCAAAATCGGTGGCCCGTCGGTGGGTCCCAGCGATCGAGGGCAAACGTTTTTTGCAAAATCGGTGGCCCGTCGGTGGGTCCTCTTTGTCGATTGGAGGAATCATTATTTCCAGCGTAATAAGGAGGCACTTACTTGCTGCGGCCGTGGACCCACCGAGACTCTCCACATACGATATACTTCGATGGAAGTCGTTCCTTGACCACGTTGACCTCACGCATTCCGTTGCATGCATGCGTCCATGGGCGTGGTGCGTCCCCCACCGCGACCTCTCACGTCAGATCATCTTCCGATGACTCTCGGTTGATTGAACATATTGACCACACGTGCGGCGCACCAGACCGAACGACCGGAGATGGGGAAGGCAGGCGGTGGAGTCGCAGATGGAGAGGTGGGAAACTTCATTTGGTTGGTCTTGGCGGCCAGCCGTAGTGCCGGGAGACAGGAGCTAGAACAGAGGTTGAAGAAGGGGCACGGCTGTTGGATTAACATCCAACGGTCCAGCTGCTAGAATCATTTGTTGATTAAGTTGACAAAGCCGTGCGTACACGTCCACTTAGCAGGCCCACAAGTCAGTCACCAAATCTGACGGGTCCCAGCTATAACGGGATGAATAATTTTTTCGCAAAACAAGGAGTCACTTCCTTCCATGCGAAGATACAACCGGTGGGGCCCAGCTGTCAGGTGGAGGAAACATTTTTTTCAGCTTAATAAGGAGGAACTTTCCTTGCGTGCGACCATGGACCTCGTGGGTCCCAAATGTCGAGCTCTCCACGTCTGATCCTCTTCCGATGACTCTCGTTTGTTGACCACGCCACACCGAACACAGCGAGGCGCTGGACGACGGCGAGGCCCCGGACAGGAACGACTCGGAGATGGGAAAACCGGCAGTGGAGCCGCAGATTGAGAGGAGGAGAAGGGTTATAACTGGTTTTGTTGCGGCGTGGGGCTGTAGTCTGTGGAGAATAATAGGAGGTGTCAAGGGGTGGAGGGATAGTTTGGCCGGCAGTGGGGTAGCGCTTTGCAGCGATGCGTGCTAAGCAGAGCCGCTAGCCGCCGGAGGCCGGACCAGGCGGTCCTGGCGACGCTGGAGGAAGAAGACGAGAGATTGAAGGTGCATGCCGGCCGTTGGATACAAATCCAATGGTTGTGGACGACACAATCATTTGTTGACCAAGTTGACAACGCCCTGCGTAGGCTTCGACCTATTGGCCCACATGTCAGCCTGCAAAAAAGTGGCATATATTTAACCCATGTTTTCTAGAATGTACAGTCCATTTGCTGGGCTGGGTGAACAAATAATTTCGCGTCAATCAGGCCCATTTATATTTTCTAAGAAATCCCAGCCCATTTGCACTTCCTTGACATACACGTATTAGGTGGGCTCGTTATATATATATAATGTTATGTTAGAAGGAGCAATTAATATCAAAGAATAAACCGGAGAGGCACATTATATTTATATATAATTAAGAAATTAGTGAGTTATTGCTCAAAATAAAAATGAGCGCGTTATTATTAAATTGGTCCTTAAAATCTTCACAAGCTTTTGTACGCAATCACCAGGATTTTCCTTGCCTGTGAGTCAAAAACAACCAGGATTTTCCGTTAAATATTTACTTTTGTAAGTTAATGACACGTGGGATGTTTTTATAATGTATATATAAGTCTATAAAATATACAATAATATTAATAATATAAATGTATATAATGCGGTTAGAAGGGAAAACATAAATTGGACACAGCATTACTTTTATAAGAGACCTGCATTTTATACCTGACAGTAGGCATACTAACAAGTTCACACACAAATACAACAGAAAAGGTAAACATTCATATCAAACTGAGGTTCACAGGACACATTCATATTCATAGCCAACATTCACTATCAACAACTCAAAAGATTCATATATACACAAGCTCAGCATATCTATGCATCCAAATGATTGATAGATCACACGACAATATTCATACATAATTCACAAAAGATTCAGATATACACATGTTCAAGATGTTTATGCATCCAAATGATTGAGATCACAACCAATATGATCCATGGACGAACTTTAATTACCTAGGGTACAGATTGGTAAATGGTGTTCAATCGGAGGTACTTCTTGCTAAAATTAGTTCTTATGCGAGTAAACTTTCGAGTACATAAGAGGCAACATAGACAATCTGAACTTTGCTTGTAGGTTTATCCTCAAATAGTGGCCTCGTGTCGAGGGAGGTTTGAGCAACTTGGCCACTACTTTCATCCAACTAGTTCTTGGCTCATCTTGGTCTGTATCTCGCCAAAATTCTACATTGCGGGAGCGAGAAAGGAGGCGGTTGAGAAAATGAACCACCCAAATTTTTGTGCAGTTCAACTAAAATGGAGCATCCTTGGCGTGCGGACTGATTAAGTGCGAGATGAATATACACGTCAACCAACTTGTCGGAATCTTTAGACTCCATGCCATATAGTTCGCTACCATATGTGCGATAACCAACTTTGCACAAGTTGGGACCAAAGATGGACTGCATTTTTACGGGCTATGCACCAAGCAATATTTTTGGCGTTCACTCTACTAATACTTGGAGTTTGACAATTGGTTGGCGCCGTTGATACTTGGAATGAATATAGGCACTTCTTGTCAACATCGATGCTTGTGCGAGTGAACTTTGGAGTACATAGCAGCAGCATAAGTACTGTCCATCTGATCATTTTGTGCAGTTCTACTGAAATCACCGATGTAACAATTTGCCTGCGAGTTCAGGCTCCAAATTACTCCTTTATGAAATCGGCAAACAGTAGCACAATACCAAATTACCAATACATATGATAGGCACAATAATCAGGATAAAGACCAGTACCAACCTGTGTGAGGTAGCATATCAATTACTATTTCCTTTGACTGGAAGCCGAGATAAGCCGAGCGACTGAAAGCAAAGGAATAAAGCAAGTGGAGATTAGCGACTGACGGGAAAGGACGGAAGCTGTCGAGGCAATGAAGCACCCAAAGTTTTTGTGCAGTTCCACCAAAATCAAGCATCCCTGTTGGCACATATATTGAGTGAGATTACTGTAATTGTGGGACTAGTTGATGAAACATACACTAACAAATAGAAGCACCCTCATTATCTTAATGGGTAAAGTTAGCAACATAGTAGTCTTGCTTAAAGAGAGGTATTAGTTTATTTAATCAGTGCCAATTAGCTCAACTCAACACTCAAAGCATTGCCATTTATCATAGGTTGCAAAACTTAAAAGTGCAAAGATAAAGGAGTTTCTCATGACAAGAGTATACGATACAAATAGAGATGACAACAAACTAATATGGATGAAGGCCTTAGGCCCGTACCAACCTGAGAAAAAAAGCTTATTCATGTAGTCCCATAAGAGATGATAAAGCACTCACTAGAATCACACAATAGTATATACTTTTGTGCACTTCAAATGTATGGTTGAAATCACTCTTGTTTACCAATCTTTGAGATTATATCGAAGATTATCAAGAACTTCCAGCAGAGTTAAAGCACTGGCTGGAATACAGTTCATTGTATTGTCTTATGTAGTTCCACTAAAATGTATGATTGGCACAACATGATCCCTGTTTGGACAAGTAGGAACAAGGTGAAACCTTCATTAGCTTAGTGAGAAAGGATAGGAAGACATTAGCATATTACTCAAACAGTAGCATCAAATTCATGATGGACAATACGCAAAACATTGCCTCATTGAACCAATGGCAATAAATTGACATGCAAAACAATAGCACTATTATGTCATGACACTAATAATATTCCCTCCCTGCTCCACCACATGATTCACCTCCATAGACAAACATTCACACGTACATAATTCAGCATAGGGTCCTACTAAAGATTTGTTTAACTCCAACAGGAAAATTAGGCAGTAATAAATTAGTGGTACTTAAGTACTCCTAATTAATTAAGTGAGACAGCAGAAGTGGAAGGGCTCCCTGGAGGATCGTCTCACATGTAAGGTAGTCGTTGCCGGAGCCCTTGAATAGCCTCGACTGAGGCCTCTGGCTTTAGCAAGATCGCCTTGGCACTGTTTATTCTTCTTCTTCTTCCTCTTCATGCTCTGTTTCTCTTTCTCCTCACTAGTTGGTGAAACCAAGTACATGATTGGCCTTCTAATTAAGAATTGGTTTTGTCAGTGAAGGAGTGCAAGTGTACTAGTAAAAAACAACATTATTTTCTCATGGCAGTCGGAAAATAGAGATGAACACATGCATTAAATATCATTCTTACCTAAAGGAAGGTTATGGCGCCAATATGGATGATGAGGATTGGAACAGAGATCTGCCTTTGTGCAATTCCACCAAAATGAACCAACTGTTCCATTCTGACATTCTAGTTAAACAGCACAAAAGTCACTTCTTTTAAGAAGAGTTTTGTGCAGTGCACCAAAAGGTCACAATAGCAACCAGGTGAATTGGATATCCCTGTTTGCACAAAAAGGCACAGAGGAAACAGCCAGAATCTCGAAAAATTACAGGCAAAAACATTTGGCTAAACTTGTCAGAGTCTCAAACAATTGCAGGCAAAAACAGTGGCATGGCTTCATTTTTACCAGGAGCCTATTCCGGTCCTCTTTTCTGCCCCTTTATTCCGACCGAAGCCTAAATATTTGGTATAAGGGCATAGGACAGTGGGTGCACCAGCAGTACAACACCATGTACGACAGGGGCATAAAGTGGTGATTCATAGTTTGTTGCCCCGAGAAACAAACATCCAAGAAACATATCTGGGCTGGTCCCATTTTTGTTCACTCAAGCCACCTACTCCTATGTGTGTATAGCAAATCTAGTCCTGGTCATACCGCTATGTATAGAGTTACCCCTATATTTCCCTTTTCGACCAAGAGACCGGGTGGATGACAAGTCTGTACTACTTTCATCCCCTTTCCTTCCTGTTTGTACCAAGTCCGATGTACATACTAAATTCCCCCACCCCCACTTTATTTCAGTGACAAGTATTTTCGGACGGAGGGAGTACAAGATTCGACTCCATGAAGTAGCTTTACCTCTAACAATAGAAGAAGAAAAATAGGTGACGTTGGACCATCCGATCGAGAGGGGCTGAGAGGTAGAAAATGATGCACATGCAGCGACTTAGCGAGCTGGGGAACTAGAGCTAAGGCGGTTTCGAACGAAGATATACCTGAAGGTCGTCGGGATGTGGATAGGTGGGCGGCGGGAGGCCGGATCCGCCCACAGGCAACGATGAAGGGATCAGAGGACCTCCCGCGCCGGCCCTCGGCCAGAGATAATGGTGCGGCAGGCAGTGGGTCTCCTCCCTCTCTATTGACGACGGCCTAAATGCTGCCCCTCCTCCCCTTCACCAGCGGAGGGGGATACATCTAGACCTGTAACCAACGGTGAGGATAGAAAGCCAGTGTTTTTTGAAGGGAGAAAGACAATGTTACTACCCCTATCTTGTTTAGATCTGCAGAGGATGAGAGTGTGTGAATAGATCAGCCCTAGCAAGCAAGCGCGGAGGCTCCGGCCTATATATAAGTAGTGGGGTAGTTTTCCTTTTTCACTCCATCAAAAAAATCGTTTAAAATTGTGTACTACTCCTACATGCCAGGTCGCGGTTTTTTTTTATTTGTTGATTGTTTTCTGAGATAGCCACCCGCTTGTTCCAAGTGGTGTTACGGTGTGCCAGGTCGCACTTTGTATCGTTCAAGTCTGGTACTACAAGTCCCTCCATTAAATGGACAACCACCCCCTCGTAAAAAATTTGAACAAGCTCGCGGCTAAATTAGCGGAAACGTGGGTTGCCCCAACATGCATTATTATTTATATTTTCTACTCCCTCCGTTCCTAAATATAAGTCTTTTTTATTATCCACACCTAAGACAAGAATTATTTTTATTAGCAGTGAACCCCACATGTCATAGACACAAAAATTGTGGCAAGATTCCCTTAGGCAAGCCAAAGTGTGTCTAACAATTTGTGCAACTCAGGTTAGGCATGTGTGGCAAGTGTGGGAAAAATAATGTGGCAACATAAGACAAACATAGTCACAATCCAAACAGACCCGTAATTTTTTGTGACATGCATGAAAATTTTGTTAGTTAAATTTATAGTCAAAATTTGGCAAGGTCCATCAAATCAACACATGCAAGTATCAAAAGGAAAGTCATGGCATGCATGCATGCGTTGTACTCCCTCCTTTACAAATATAAGTATTTTTAGAGATTGCAACAAGTGACTACATACGAAGCATAATATGTCTACTCCTACATACGAAGTAGCCCATTTGAAATGTGTAAAAAGACTTTTATCGAGTGCAGTGGTTTGATGTGTCGCGTCAACTCGTACAAGACCGAGAAATTTGATTACTACGATGCCCTCTCCCTCGCGGACGAGCTCCGATGCCTTAACTGCACCTGCCTTTGGCTGCATGACAGGTGGGCCAACCACCTGTTGGGCCCACCTGTCATAGACGCAAAGGCAGGAGCAGTAAGTAGAAGCTTTCGCTACACGCTATCTCTCCCGCACAAGGTGGACGGACATGCAGCAGTGGATTCGATAATGTAGAAGTAGGAGTAACATCATTGTTCGTCTTCTCAAAGAGGCAAAGAGCCAAGTGCAAACCGAATGTGGCAGTTGCGAACGCTCGCGTGGTGCGGTTCCTTGGAGTACTAGCCAGGCTCTTGCATGAGACAAAATTGCTATTGTTTAACAATTAAACTCCATTATCCATTGGTTGATACTCATTCTGCATAGGTCCACGTGCTTAGCACCGTTTCCTCCTGGGGTCACCAATGTTTATTTGCTAATTAATAGCATTCCATGCAATGAACTAGCCATTGCAAGTCATTAAAAGCATGCACACCTCTCATCTCTTATTGGTTGATTCGTATGTCAAGAAACAAGAAACAAGGTAGAAATTAATGCACCGCGCCTAAGTGTTTTGGGACTATTTGGTTTTCGTAAGATGACTTACACACCTAGACAGAGGGAGTAGTATAGACATGTAAACCGAAAAGGAGTATTTGCCTTTCTAGAGATTTCAACAAGTGACTAGACTACACCGTGTGCAATACCCCCTCCCTTCCGGTTTATAGGGATAAAATCTCAAATCTCATGAACCAAGGCATTTTGTGATTGGAGGAATGTACTGTATCTCATACTATACAAAACTACCCTAATTAAACTCATGCATTAATTACGTAGTTCTCTCGTTTTCCTCTCCGCCTTGGTCGCGGTGCACAATATCGAGCATTCCTATATGACTAGCCGCTCTATCTACGTGCGGGACATTTCAAAGCATCCGGGCCCGCGTGCCATCCACCAAATCACAGCGAGGTGCTACAGTCGAGACTCACCTATCACCCTGGTGTGGCCGTCATGACCCGTCATATCACAAAACCCACACCTTCAGCAGTGGTAAGGTGGCCTCCAAGTTGGACTGGACGAAGCAACCATCATTTCATTGGAACGCTCGTTCAAGCCCTTTCTTCCCTTTCGTGAAGAAAACCTCACTCCAGGCTACTCACTTCTGCCATTTTTCTTCTCTACCGACGAAGGAAAGGTGAGCGAATCAGTTATGCTGCTATATTTTCATTCCAATAATCTTCTTTTTGCGAAGCACCGACCGATTCTCACATCCTATTATTTTCCCGTTTTCATTGCGATTGTGGTTTCCTTTCGATTGCTTTTTGTTTGTCGGTTTATTGATGGATCTGGAGCACTAGGCAAAGAGTTGCGGCGGACAACCCATGAGACAGAGATCTCCGAAGCAAGCACCGACCAACGAGTTGACCATGTTGGCGGGCCAACCCATGGAGACGAAGAACTCCAAGAAACAAGCACCGCCAAAGAGTTGAGGGCGTTGGCGGACGAACTCCTCAAAGAAAGTTGGAAGAACAGCAAGGGCCCCACCGTGCCTACCCGGGAACTCGATTGCCACCTATGTGAGGCTCAAGACCGAGTTTGAGGAGATAGTCGCCGTTGAGAAGCGATATTCCCAGCAAGGTGATGGCCCCATCAAGGACGAGGAGATGGCCCCGAGGGATGAGATCCCAGTGAGCTGCACAAGGTAAAAATAATGGCTTATTACCATAGGTGTGGTTTTTGATTATTTGCAATGTGCTTGCTTTTTGATTATTTGCAATGTGCTTGCTAATATGTTAGGGTTGTGCAGGTGCCGGTGGTTGTCCTTGATGATTCCGATGTTGTGGCTCATACTGTTGGCATCGCCCCGGAGATCGATTCCGATGCCGTTGTCCATCCTGTGGACATTTCCCCAGAGATCGATTCCCATGTCGCGGTCAGTCCTGGGGACATCGCCCCAGAAATCGATTCCCATGCCGCTGTCCGTGCTGTGGTCATTGCCCGAGAGATCGATGATAAGAAATAGTTGGTCACGCTAATCCTTCAGGGTAGTTTGCATTGCCCTGTGTTTAATTACCAAAACGATGTGTGTTATCAAACCATCTTAGGGCTAGTGCACTGTCTTGTGTGGGCGGATCTTGCTACTTTTGTTTGATAGTGAATCATGCGAACCCTCTCCGAGTTATGGAAACAAATGTATCCTCACCAGCTTTTGATGTAATATATGGCATGCTTAGATGTAATTTTGAACTGTTTATCATATCAGCCGGGCTTGTTTGATGATTCTTGGTGTTAGTAGGCTAGCTACTGTGCGAGCTATAGTACTTGCAAAACACTCACCGAAGAGAAACGATGGGGTTGATGAGCTCGGGGTACGCTTATACTTATCCCTCGTCGATCGACCAATAGCCCTAGCTCCTAAAATTGTAGGCTTAGCGATCGATCAGACAATAGTCAACATACATTCAGGCCTCATTTGGTTCATAGGGTAGGAAAATCGTAGCAAAAGTACAGAGAACGTGCAACACAAAATCATAGCAGTGCAGAGACGTACTCCCTCCATTCCAAAATAGATGACCTAGGCGGGCTAGTTTGGCCTAGTGGGTTTCAGTGATATGATGTGGTGCAGTGCCGTCCAGTCTTCGCATGTGGTAGCAGTATTGTGGGTACAGTAAGTTTTCTTGAAGAAGCGGAATTCAACGAAGTCATGATGGTACCTTCGTCCGAACAACTTACAATGGGAAAGGTTGGGCCTGCGATGCGACCGGGGTAGACCAGGATACTTTTGTGCATGGTAGGTGGACCAGGATGGTCGATGTCCCACATATTGGCGAATGAAAGTATTCTTTCCGATATAGAGGACGAGCAACGAGTATTCATTGTTTATTTTTGATGAAAGCTATTGTCTCCACTTTTACTCCTTGACTTTGTCAATGCCTCTCTCTCCTCCACATAAGCGGGGACTACTCCCTCCGTTCCCAAATATTTGTCTTTCTAGCCATCTCAAATGGACTACAACATACGGATGTATGTAGACATGTTTCAAATTGTAGATTCACTCATTTTGCTCCGTATGTAGTCATTTGTTGAAACCTCTAGAAAGACAATTATTTAGGAACGGAGGGAGTTCTTGCTATACATGCAGCAGGCAGCTGGCGTCTTGAGGGGCCAGGGCGGTGAGGCGGGCTCGGAAGTGGTCGGACTCGGCATGGCCCACCTCACATTATCACCGTATATTTCTTGGAGTCCGTGCTTGGCGGGCGGGCGATCTCTTCTCCTCCCCGTTTCTCTCTTCTCACCGGCGCCCACGAGCGATTAGATTTCGCTATCGACGGTTTACTCAATTACGGTCCCACATGTCGGTGAAATTGCAAGACAACGCGTGTCCCCTCGGTGAGCAGCGTGTGAGCCGGACTATGCGGGTTGCGGCGCGTCGAGTCGTAAGTGTGCCGCCTTTTCCTTTAGAACTTGCGGCGTAACATTTTCGCGATCGATCGATAGAAATCCAGAACAAAATGACGAGGCGGTGCTTTCCGCTCGTTAGGCGGGCTAGTTCGAGTGAGATGGCGCTTCTGATGCCGTCCACTTGCTCCATTTTATGTAAGCAAGTTTATACTCTTCTGGCGGGAGGAGTCGAAACACCGCGGATCTGATTTTGATCGAGGATAACTGTTTGCTGCCAAATAATGGAGGATTGTTAGCAATTATAGCATGATAGTTAGGGCATCTCCAGCGCTTGCCCACAAATTTACACCGGCATCTGTCCGAGGACACTGATGGATGCCATCCGATGCTGCCCGCATACCTTTCGACAACTATATGAACTAACCGGATGAAATTCATGCAAACAAAGCAAATTTCAAATTGACCGGATGGAATTCATTACATTTCAAGAACTTTTCCTCTAAACTGGATGAAATTCATTACATATTTCACACAAACCGTACTAAAACCTACTGTAAACCTAATCTAAACGATCGCCGGGCCCCGACCACCATGTCCGGCCATGAACCCGAGAAAGCAGGCCATCGCCTTTGCCTTCTCCTTATCCACCTCAATAATCTCCTCCTCCGGAGCACAAGGTTATGAAGATTTCCGCCTCCACGTCGCCATCAAGCGGCTAATCGGCCGCCGATTTTATCCCACCAAGCTTGGCGTCGGCCGAGTGGAGGCGGTGGCCTTCCTAGGACCAGGCGGTGGCGACCTACCGTGTACTACTCTTCCTCGCTGCCGGCTGCGCCACAGCGCCAAGACCGCTTCGTGGTCATGGCGGCGGAGGGCGGCGAGGTGGAGCCGGCGATCTCGCCGTTTGCTCCTGCGACGATGACGTCGAAGAGAGCTTTGGAAGCGCGCCGGGCGGAGCCGCCGATGCCCCTCGTCTCGCTCCTGCGCGATCGTCCAAGAGAGCTTCGGGCGCCGAGGATGCCATGGTTGAAGTGGTGCCGATGAAGGAAGGGACGGAGGAGAATAAGTGTGGGTCTTTGGCTATGGCTGGGAGCTGGGGCTCAAGTTAATATAGCTGGCGAATGGCAATGAGCCGCGGCAGACGGATGGACAACTGGCGCCGGAGTAGGTTTGTCGAGCCTGAATGGGGATGCTGCTTTAGTGACTTAACTGCAGATGCGTTTGGGCTACTGACATGTGGGCAGAACGGGCGTCTGGCCCACATGTCAGTGACACACCAATTGCACCTGCAGTTAAGTCCGGTGAATGCAGCATTGACATTCTGGAGAGACGGTGACCGTTTCAGGCGGTAAGCGTGCGCTAGCGATGGAAGGGGTTTTGGTGTGCAGTGGCACTAAGACCGGTCGCTCACGATAGTACATACTCCGTACCATACTACCATAGTACCCTCTCTAGCTTAGGCTGTTTTATAGATTGTCGTTGTGACGGACGATATACATGAGCAAGGCGGTCCGAGTATGACCGTTGGTGTTGAGCCAGGTGAATACATGCTTGGCGTTCGCGTAGGCCTCCATCAAACGTCTAAACAGTATTGTCAGGCAACGCCAGGGCGCGCAGGTGATGGGCTCGCCGTTTGTGTTGCGCCATGAGAAGGACTTTGATTTAGAGGGCGACGTGCATGCATTAGCATGCTTTGACAACATGGCGTGAGTGTCGGCGTGAAGTATTTCATTTTCATTTGGTGACGAGGTGCGTTGCGGCGAGTCCGTGGTTTGATTCCCCACATACGCATAATTTTGGTTTTTACAGTATTTCTTTCTCCATTCACAGGTAGGCCCGCGTAGATAGATAAAGAACACGAGATGATGAGGCGCATGCGGACTGTTTGACTGGTCAACCATAAAAATACGGAGCTATACGCTGAGCTAGTGACCATATAATCACCATATCTCGTATACAATGATCAAAGTGAGCTATCAAGACAAGTTCGATGATGGCCAATGCATTTTACTCGGTAATAAATGACTATGATTGAAGGGGAATCCTAATTTGCTTCGTCTTCTGTCCTTGAGCTCTTGACAAACCAATGCACTATACGGTTGTCCGGCCACTCCACCCCAAAGCTCTCACCAAGCGTCGTTCATGCCATCGCGCCGCACACTAACCGGTAAGGTAGCGATGGCATCCCGTCGCGCCGAGTTCCTCGCCGCCCACGAACGCACACAAAATGGTAGGGTAGCGATGGCATCCCGCCCTGCCGAGTTCATCGCCGCTCGCGACCTCACAACTATGTGGGAGGAATTTGAAGATGCCAAGGCCGAATGGGCGGTAGAGCAAGAGGCGGCCAAAGCCGCACAGAGGGAGCGGAAAAGTCAGAAAGCACTCAAGAAAAGAGAGCCCCGTCGCCGCAAGAAAGAAAAGGACGCACGCTCTGCTGCGGAGAGGCCAGCGGAGATCCAAGCACAGTGGGGTGTCGCCGACAAAGCCTGGAAGGAGAACGATGGCGTCTGGCCAGCATGTGAGAAGTAGTAGTACTAGTAGTTAGTGTGTGTGTCTGTGCCTGAGTACGAGCATGTACCAGTACTACTAGTTACTACTGTAGTTTTCAGAGCAAATTACCAGTACATTAGCCTAGACTAAATGGAAACATTCCTATCCTATGCATCAAATGGCATCTCTTTCTCTATAGGAATTGAGATGCATGTCATCTCACTTCCTATGATTTTCGTATTCCTATCCTATGAACGAAAGGAGGCCTCTGTTGGAGTAAATCTGTAGCTAGCGATCTTTGCTAGTACAGTAGTTTTCTTGAAGAAGCGGAATTCAACGAAGTCATGATGGTTCCTTCGTCCGAGCAACTTCAAAGTGGGAAGTGGGCCTGTGATTTGACGGCTCATTAGTCATTGTTCTGGGGCGCGACGACCTCGGTGACTCTCCTTGGAGTTCTGCGTGCATGGCAAGTGGACCAGGGATGGTCGGCGTCCCACATGTTGGCGAACGGAAGTATTCTTTCCGATATCGAGGAGCAAGGAAACCGCGTGGTATAGTATCACTTTGCTGATTGGTTCGCAAAAAAATAGTATCACCGCCGATTTATAATTATTTTTATTTACGATGAATGCTAGCGTTTCAACTCTTACGACGAAGGGTGCCAAACACGGCGCGTCTTTGGATGTCCCAAGCGTCGTGAAAGGAGTGGGACATGAACAGCGTGGTAGAGCCCAACATAAAAAACAGCGTGGTAGGCGTCTCCACTTCTTCCACTTACGGGTGGGAGACCACACGTAGTAGTACTTAGTGGTATGAGCGATACAAAGTGCGACACGGAGAGAAAGACACGTCTAGTTGGAAGGTCTCGGGGCATACACGTAAACAAATATAAAAGTTAATATGTGCCTCCAACTAATATAGTAGTAGTATAGTACTTGAGCACGTACTCCATAACATCACCGTGCATTGCACGTACAACATTAGTGGTAGTACGTAGTAAGAGACAAATGCCGCCCAAGAGTTCCCTTCTCGACCTACTTTTGGGTGTTTGGTAGAGTGTATGGAGGGTGCATGAGTCCACACTAGTTTAGCACAAATACACTAGAAGCATGCATGAAGAGGGTGTTGAGTTGAGCATGCATGAAGAGGAACAACTATCTTTGAGGCGAGAACGCAACCAAACACACCCTATATGCCACGCATGTTCATACCATTTGTGCCTTTCTACTTCACTTCTGCGCTACATTACTCAGGTTAAATGCGTCCACTCTCGGGTACATGTCCGTCTCGTAGTTCCAGTCCCACGTGTTCTTCATATAGTGGAACGATCGTTGCATAACACGTGCACCTTGATGTTAGATGTCTCACGTGTTGGCAAAAGGATGAACAAAGCTCACGTAAAAAAATAGAGTGGAAGAACAATAGATTCCGGACGACCGAGAAGGAGCAAGGAACCTCGTGGTGGAGTGTCTGCACTCATAATATTTAATATTATTCAACGATATAAAATTAACCAATCATCTCCATAGTGGACTGGAAGAGTACGAAACACGGCAGCCCAGTGTAGTTACACCATACTAGTACATGGCTAACCCACGCTATCACCATATTTCTTGGCTTCCGTGCGACACCTCTCTCTAGTAATCCAGCAGCCTGTATCGCTTCTCCCTCGTCTCTATCAAAGTGCGGCGGGCTGGCGTTTCTGCCGTCTATTGAGGTCGGTTAACTATCACATGTTAGCGACATGCCAAGAGCATTCTAAAAAAAAATTCCTTTCACGTTCCTTTTTCAAAAAGAAAAAAATATTTCACATACGAATTTGCCTATATGCTTTGAGCAACTTGCATGTCCTATACTGCTCCTGTTTGATACACTAACTTAGCTAGAGGTTAGACTAACTCATGACTAACCCTGAACTAACTGTAGCCAAAGAGGTGTTTGGGTGACAGGGTTAGATTGACAATAAATGCACTCCATGGAGAGAGAAAAGTGATTTTTCAGTGGTCCCAATGAGAACTATCTCCAGTTAGCACCTCTTGGGTGGGATAGTTTTTTTTTGGTGGGTTCGGTGCAACTTGCTCCAATTTAAACCTTCATGCTTGGATACTTTAGGGCTATTTGAGCCCCAACTAGCTCAAACTAACTATAACCCATGGACCCAAACAGGGCCTATGGCCAGATCTCGGCGCGAGCGATCGCGTGCACCGGAAGCGGCGCTCTCTCGGCCGTCGCGCCACTTCAAAGCCGGCGCCAGGTGAGAGGTAGCCTCCGCTCTGGCCGGGCATTAATGCAGCATCGACGCTCGGCGGCGCTGACCGTTTCATCAGGAAGCGCCGCTGGCAAGGGAGTATAGGTTTTGAACCGTTTCAGGGTGTAGTAGTAATGGTAGTTTGCAAAACTACTCAATTATTACACTCAGTTTCCTAAGAAATTGTGGTAAAAAACGTTACTCCACAGCCCGCTTCCCTTCTCCTTCCTGCTCGTGATTTACGTGGCCATGTTAACGTGGTTGTGTCAAAAAAATGTCACTTCCTACTCGTGATTTGCATTATATAATTACAAGCAAAATTCTCGTGCATTGCATGGAACATCAATATGCATTCTTTTACAAAACACCTGTTGTGATTGACCCATGCAGGAGTAATCCCATGTGTAAAAACTAATGATATCTCGAGAATTTTATCGGAAAACTGGTATCTCGAGAATGTCATCGAAAAAATGAAAGATGAGAGATAAGGCGAGGAGGAGTGGAGCGTGGTGGTGGTGGTGGTCGAAATGGGCGGAGGCATGGGGATGGGCCAGGCGCCCGGCGGCAGCGGCCACCATGCATGCTAGATTGTTCCAGAGACTTATTCCTTTTTTAATTGCTGAGCAATGAGGTTGCGGGAGATAATGATGTGGAGAGAGGTGCGGGTATCTTTTGTAAAATTATCATAGTTTGCTTTCTATCCGTCATATATAGATCATACGGTCTGTATTACAAGATGGCAGGCACACCATCATCGCCAACTCGTTTTTTTATAAGGGTACAGATGATAAGTTTGCTGACTACTAAAGTAAAGTGGAACATGTCCATGTTATACAAGTAAATAAAGGTGATTGTTTATCATACGGGTAAGGTTGGATGAAGGGTGGTAGGAACAAATGCTCCGCCTAGAGCATGTGTGTGTGAGATGGAGTCTTAGTGTGTGTGTGGGGGTGTGTGTGTGTATGTGTGTGTGTGTGTGTGAGAGAGAGAGAGAGAGAGGAGAGAGAGATGGAGTCTTAGTTTGTGTGTGTGTGAGAGAGAGAGAGAGAGATGGAGTCTAAGTGTGTGTGGGGGGAAGGGTGCGTGCGTGTGTGTATGTTTGTGTGTGTGTGAGAGAGAGAGAGAGATGGAGTCTTAGTGTGTGTGTGGGGTGCGTGCGTGTGTGTGTGTGTGTGTGTGTGTGTGTGTGTCACGGGGTCCT
This sequence comes from Aegilops longissima, assembly GCA_021605205.1. NCBI lineage: Eukaryota > Viridiplantae > Streptophyta > Magnoliopsida > Poales > Poaceae > Aegilops > Aegilops longissima. The sequence continues at coordinate 666,240,838 of CM038677.1, read as the reverse complement.
CTGTGGCGGATGTAATTTAAGTGTGCATGGCTTCATCATAGAGAGGTGATGTGTATGGAAGAGGCCACCAACGATGGGGTGCGAGAGAGAAAAAGCCCGTAGAGAGGGAAGAGAAGGTGCGTGCGCGTGAGAGGAGTCGAAATCGAGAGAACGTGTTTGTTCGAGAGACACCGAGGAAGACTATTATATATCGATGGTGCATGTAGGTGGGAATTAAACAAAGGGATGGTCTTATTGGTTTCGGGGATATAGGGGAATAGTGAGAGGCCGCTGGGGGTAGCTAGAAGGAGATTGTTAAGTGTGAGTGTGTGTTTTGCCCATCCAGGCTGAAGTTATGTGCACAAAAGAGGAGAACGATTCGATGTGGCGTTAGGATTGAGGGTAATTAACCACGTATGGAGACATAGAGACCTTGAACTTGCATGTGTGAGAGGTATACATGTATCGTGGGATGTGTGTGTGTGTGTGCATGATCGAGATAAAAGAAAGAAGACATAAGTCATAAGATCAATGACATGGGAGAGACGGGTCGGTATGACAATATGCATCCATGTGAGAATGCAGGGAAGAAGGCCCGACAATTGAGCATGTGTTTTTGTCTTTAAGAGATAGTGGTGTGGGCTGGAGCATGCATCTATGGCGAGCAGAGGGGGTGAGGCGCAACGATTGTGCAAAAGAGATCAACCTATAAATGCATATGTATGGAGAGACATATATAGTGTGGGTGATAGGAAGCAAGACTCCGTGCGAGAAAGAAATGTTGATGGAGAAACTACAGATAGATACAGAGATGGAGATGCTAGCTAGAGGGACATCCGTTAGTTTGGGTGTTGGAGATGACCGTCGGGTTCAAAGGGTGAAGTTATACATGTGTGTGAGAGGGCACTTGACTGCATGTAGAGAGAAACATATGTAGTGTGCGTGATAGGAATCAAGAGTGAGGGCGAGAAAGAAGGTTGATGGAGAAACAGATAAATAGAAAGATAAAGATGCTAGCTAGTGTGCGTTAGAGATAGGAGTCGAGTGGATCAGAAGGCTGGGTTATGTGTGTGGGTGTGAGAGAGATAGAGAGAGGGTGCATGTGAGTCACATACAAACAGATATCGAGAGAAATGAGATCCAGAGAGCGGAGTTTTGTGTCTGCGAGAGAAAGATATTTCTAGCGAGAGTGATAGCTAGAGAGACATATGAGGGAACACAAGATATCTCTAGGGAGAGAGGGTGTTTGAGCGACATACAAGAGAACAATGGAGAAATATGAGACCACAGGAGGCAGAGTTTGTGTTTGTGTGTGAGAAAGAGATATTGAAGAGGAAGAGTCGTAGGTTCTCATATCTAAGGAGCGAAAGACATCTCTGTATGAGGGGTGTGCGAGTGGCACACATGGGAATAGTTGAGAGAAATGAGACCCTAGGAGACAAAGGTTTGTGTTTGTGTGAGAGAAAGAGATTCCACATGGAGAATCATAGCTAGAGACACATAGAAGGGAGCGAGATATACTTAGGGAGAGATAGAGTGATGAAGGTCGAGGGAGAGAGTACCGTCAGTGTGTTACGAAGATAAAAGATCATTGTCAACATACATGTAGCACGAGAGATGCCTGAGAGACGATGAACGCGTATAGGTCCAGAGAGATAGTCCTATATAAGCATGAGTGATAGCTATATGAGACGAATATCTGGATTAAAGGGGATTCAAATATTTAAACTAGAGATCACGACATCGATAATATCATAACATAAATTGGTGTATCAAACATGCATATTCATTTGAATTTGGGCACCGTGTAATGTTATATAGTTTATCAATATTGGTGATCCATAGATTCTTCAATTACAAACAATGCATGGTTTATATGCAATTAATGTCTAAACGGGATTAAACTATATGTTGCGTGTGTGAAACACATTATACATGTTTGAGAAGTTAAAAAAACCCACATGAAACACACATTGATTGGAGACAGTTAGCGAGGAATGCATACATTGGATTTCAACATAAAGTGGTTTCAAATATTTGAAAATCCAAATTGATGGATACAACCTTATGAATCTGAGATCATGCCATTTGTAAACCATATTTATGTATAAATGGTGTTGTGCTTTTGAAAGTATATATTAAAAAATGATGTATATAGAATGTAATTCCAATTGAAAATGGATCCTTGAAAAAAAATAGTAGAATACAAGCGGGATTGAATTGAGTTGGCACGAGTAAACGTGCACTGCAAAATTTGAGCGAAGCGGGAAAGTCACGATAACCCTTGAAACCAAAATCTGCGAGATGGAAATCACTACTGCCTATCCTGCCACGCAAAGCCTATCTGCTGGATTTCTATAGGTTTCGATAGGGGTAGGTTTGTAATTTCACCCAAGCGTGGCGTAACCGCCTCTCACCCGGATTCATACACGGTGGGCGCCAAAACACAGTGTGCCCTCGGCCGAAATCGACTCCTTCCCCGATTCATATTCATACACGGGCGCCAAAAACAAACTCTCGTCGGCAAATATTCGGTGTATGCGAGATTACCGTCCTATCCCCAACCGACTAATGTTGTTGTGATGTAGTAGAAATTTGAAACGGGGGCTAAGTTTGTTAATTTCCTCGCATTTGAGACAAGCGCACCCTGAATACATGGTTCCCCCCCCTTGCTGTCTACCTCCCTTTTCCCTATTCGTACTCCGTGGGTGCCAAAACACCCTCTCCACCCCACCCTCCTCCGTCCGTCGCCGTCCACCACCCCATCCACCGCCGTCCTCCTCCACCATGCCGGCTGATACCCGATGCCGCCGTCCATTACAAGAGATCGACCTCTCTCATCCACGCCTTGGACCGGGATCCTTGCATCCCGTCCTCCGCTTCATCCCGCCGTCGTCCACCTTGCCGGCGCCGCTCCTACGACCGTCTCGTCCACCGCGCCCCGCCGCCACCGTCTACCCTCCTAGATCTGCTTCCACGCCGCCGATAGCCATCGCTACCGCAGCACCGTCAAATTCTCAGCAGATCGTACAGCGCCGCACTGCAGGGCGGTACTCTTTCAGATCTGCTCAACTTATTTATCACAGCAAGAAAATAGATCGCCACCGCTTTACTCGGATTTCTTGTCTTGGTTGCGAAGTTGCCTTTGTCCGGTTTGCACCTTCAGATCCGCCATGGCACGCTCAACACTATACTCCCAATGCTTATGGTTTTCCCTTTTATATTCCACACTAGTTAAATCACAGAGAGACTAAATTTCAAAATTGGGTCACCGATTTTTGAGCTCGCGGAGTTCGCGGTGCGATCAAGGGGCTCGGGTGGTTGTGGGGCCTCGCCGAACGAAGAAAACTCGATGCGGGTGGGGGTGGGGGTGGCGGAGGAACACAGGCGATGGGGGCTGGTGCTCCGGCCGGCGGCCCGTGCGGTGTTCTGTATGGGAAGAATTAAGAGACGAGGAAGAAGAAGGGCTAGGAGACGTAGGATCTTCATCCAACCGCCTGAAATGGTCGAGAGACAGCTGGGAGTTGCATTCTTAATGCACTCTGGTTCATCTTGTGTGGCCACTGTGCAACCAACATTTTATTATCCAAAATTTGCTTGCTCTTCTTTACCATGTTCGATAGTGTTGGCTTGTAGGTGATCGGTAGGCTTTCAATTACTAGCGGCAATACACCACCGTATTTTCAAGCCAGTTCCACTTTACCGATTTATATATCGTGGTTATGGTGTACCCCTGTTATGTACACTATGATCTGCCTAGTTCTTGTGTGCTCTTGTTATCATGGTTTGGCAATAAACTCTATACGATATATTATGAACCTATCATCTGCCAGCTATCCTTACTTCGGAGCCTATTTTTGTGTATTTGTGCCAGATTATATAAATGCATGCACGATATTACAGCACAGCTCTCTCATCGTAATCCAAAGATAGCACATAAGTGTTTACAGGCGCTATATTAGAATATCATCTGCATTACAAAGATAATCTCACAACTATTTATGTTTTCATGGTTCTCGATATTATACGCAATTATAGTGAATATCGAAATCCACAAGATCGGAAGAATATTGTGGAACACCACAATGACTTACAAAATTGGCACCAAGGCATTGAGTGCCATTCGAAGCAATGAAACTCGTCGCGCCCCACCTGTTGATTCTTGTTCGAATATCATCCTAATGACTATTCTAACCTCGAGGAGTCAAAGGCAGATGGCCTGTCCTGTTCACCCATCAAGGTGCATGTTCTAATTTGGCAAGGTTTTATTGATTGTGCGTATCTTGCATATGTTGTCTTGCATTTCTTCTACTTTGTTGCACCACCATCTGCTTAGTTTACTCATCATATAACTTGAGATGCCATGCCCATCCATTATCAATACATATTCCATCTGTCGTCATACCATGTTTTTCCACTCAAATGCTGTTCTTGTGCATCAGACATCAAAAAGGAAGAGGGTGATTGTCGAACCTGAAGGAGCACCAGCAAAGTCCTTGAAAAACGTGGTGGTGCCGGAGAAATCAGACAGCGCCCCACTTATATTGGCCGTACAACCAGTGACACAAAACATAGGACCGACTCCAGCAGACTGTACCCATACTTCACTGGCCACACCACTAGCCCCACCACATAGGACCTGCACTCCAGCAAAACGTATACCGATTTCATTTGCCATAGCACCAGCCGTACCACGTAAAAAATCCCACTCAAAGAAAAAGTACAGCAAGTCCACCGGCGAAGACCTATCCCAAGCTGCAGAGACGGCCAATTCCTGCAGATTGGAACCCCATTCCATTTATTCCCAGTTTAAAAGACAATGCTTTCAATGTTGTTAGGGACTACGTGCATATATTCCCATCATGGGAAGATTATAGTGAAGACAAACACCATTTTCACATCTTCCTGTCCAACTTACGTGTAAGTGCTATTATTCATGGTTATTATTTTCCTGTTTTCTGCTGATCGAACACATCAATGATTTACATTACATTGTTGTAACTAGGTGAGGTCAATCTGGATAGTCATGACGAGCAAAGCTTGCTTGTGCTTTTCAAGGAAGCATTGCAGCGATATCGGTGTTACCCGAGGAAATCACACTTTGATGGCAAGTCTATAAGCGAATTTCGGTGAAGTCTCCTGTGCTAAATTTAGAAGACATTGAATGGAAAAACCTTGTTATGCACTTTGGTCTCGTTCCTGGATGAGGTACTGTCTATGAAATCACATGACAATTTGAACTTCTACTTTTCCGCATGTGCCTTACGGATCTTTTTGCAGGAAATCTGCTCGAAGAAGAATTCGGTTTGAAAAGAACGACGAGGATATCGCAAATATGCTGCCCGCTGCTTTGCTCTTGTTAGTACCGTTGTCTGTATCACTTTGTACTTGCATACATACCTGGTTCATTATGTGACAGCAGTATGCATGATAGCTTGCTTATCAATTGTTCGCCCAAATTATCGATATGTATGAATGGTTACATTAGTGTAGAATATATCAATGCCAATGAATTTTTTAGCTCTGCATTGTTCTTGTAAGTACATGCTGTCCTTTATCGATGTACTTATATTGACAGTAGTTGTTCATGTACCATCACTCTGCAGCTTATTTTCCTTTGCCTCCATTTTCTACACATCGATCTATATTTACTCTTACCATAAGGTTGGTCTTGAAGAAGTTTAGCTGTGCATTGCTCTTGGCTGTGCCTTTTGCCCGTATCGCTGCACATACATTTATAGCTACTTGGTTATGTAGCATCACTCTTCATCTTATCTTAAATATTCTCCATTTTTTAGTATATTATCACATCTATATTTACTCTTAACAAAATGTAGAATAAAGGGAATGCTTATGAAGAACATTATGTGCTAAACTTCTTGAATTGCCCCCCATCAGCATGGACAAGGGCTTTATAGAGCTGTCTTCACCAGTAATGTAAGTTTGTCCTTCTCAAGCCTTCAAACTTTGTTGTGTATATTTGTTAGGCATGACTGCAACAGCTGTTTATTTTTGGTGTTTGCATCAAATTGCATGTTTAAAGTTTATTATGTAGTTCATAAACAAAAGTTTGTCCTTCTCAATTTAAGTTTTCAGTTGTACAACCAAGTTCCTTCTTCATACCATGTAAATTAAACTATACTGAGCAAGTGATCTTCTTTTGCACTTGCATGTATGCTTCATTCTTCATCCGTAATCCGGTGGTGTGGTGAACCTACCCACTACAAAGACAATGTCATATTCTGCAATGTCTTATCTATGAACAATGTCATATCACCCGCAAAAAAATTCTACTACTCCTCCGTCAAAAATACTTGTCATTGAAATGGATGTATCTAGATGTATTTTAGTTCTAGACACATCCATTTTGATGACAAGTAATTCGACGGAGGAGTATTATTTAAACCGTCTCTTTATTTGCCAATCTGAAATGGGATAAATTGACAGACACTAACCATTGATACTTATGAGTTCTTGATCGTAATCCGGTTGGTGTCGTGAAGCTGCCAACTCCTTCACAATGTCATTTTCTGCCATGTCTTGACCTGAACAATACCATATTGTGTTAATGCAATTTTAAACTATGTCACTTTATTCAATCGATAGAAATGTGATGAATTGTCAACTCGATACTTTTATGTGCAAAACCTGTCATTTGTCTCGCTTGTTTATCTTTCGAGTGAGGAAGATATAAGTGTTGAACAAGCGATCTCATCATCTTGCTCACTGCTTGCGCTGCAGTCCCAAGAGGGCTAACCTTTCTTGAACTCTATTGAAGTCTTTGTCGGTTTTGTATATTATTTTGTTGGCGTGTTTATTTGCCTTGGTGGCGATCTTTGATGCCCAAAGTATGTAATCTGATGTCCGCTTGTGCTTTATTATCATAGTGGCGAACTTTGATGCCCAGTGAATGTAATATGCCGTAATTTCTTTTATTGTAAAGTCTAGGTTTTTCTTATTCACGATGTTGCAGTTATTTTACTGTATATATATCCTGTCTTCGCTGTAAATCGGCCAAACCGTAAAATTACGGTACATAATCGGGCCGTCATGCAATCACGATGTGTGATCCGCATCATGGGCCCCATCAAACTGGCCCACTAGTATATTCGGGCCTTTAATAGGCGAGTAACCTCGACCCTCTTTTATAAAGAAAACTCAATGGGCTTTAGGAGGCGAGAAGTAGGTTGGACCTGAAATGTGCCGAATAGCTCACGGGCCGGCAGCAGCCTGAAATGGACCCCGACCCATGATTGTGCGAATCAATTCACGGGCTTTTAACAGGCCAAAGTTGTCTCGGTCCTTGTTTGGCCCAATCGGATGTCGGCGAAAGAGCAGGCGGATGCAAATCGGGCGTAGTTAGGCCCAACTATATGACGGGCTTTTAACAGGCCGAAATTAATATAGGGCCGAAATATTAAATGGGCCCTTAACAGGCCGAAACTAATATCAGGCCGAATTACTAAATGGGACTTTAGCAAGTGGGCCCAAAAGCATAGCGTCCAGTCAACGGGCCGAATCTGATATGGGCCGTAATTGAGCCCAAAGCCTCTTAAAGCGCCGGACCTGATCTGGGTCGTGATTTGGCCCAGAAAGTGGGAGGCTTTTAACGGGTCGGATCTTATATGGGCCATTATTAGGCCCGGAACGTGGCAGGCCATTAATGGACCTGATCAAATATGGGCCGACATTTGGCCCAAAACATGGCAGCCAGTTAATGGGCCGGCTACTAGGGTCCACAAAATCTTGTGGACCTACAGCTGGGCCGGCCCATTAATGTTGGTGAAATCTCGTGGGCCTTTAGCTGGGCCGGCCCATTATGATCCGCAAGAATTTTGTGGGCCTTCACCTGGGCCGGCCCATTATGGCACACAAAAATCTTGTGGGCCTTCACTGGGTCGGCCTAATATGGCCCGCGAAATATTGTGGGCCTTTAGCTGGGCCAGCCCATTATAGTCCGCAAAATCTCGTGGGCCTTTAACTGGGCTGGCCCATTATGGTCCATAAAATCTTGTGGGCCTTTAGTTGGGCTGGCCCATTTAAACTTGATGGGCCGTGCCACGTGTTGACGTATCATAGGCGCCTTCTGTCCAATAAGTGGATGACATCTGTCCCAACAATGAGCCGACACGTGTTTCCTCCAGCCAATGATGATTTTACACGTGGAAATTTCCCATTGGTTGGGGCTATTAACGGGTTATCGGATCCAAAATCCGACGCGATAGCTTAACGGCGTTCCGTTACGGTGGATGCCACGTGTCGGTCACCCTTGACGAAAGCACTTCTGTGACGCGTGATTTATCGTCATGGAAGTGGACACTTTCGTCATGATAATTTTGGTAATGTCATGGAACACTTCTACGACAGCACAGGTATGACTATCTTGATTCTGTCATAAATTTGTCATGGATGTACATGCATGACAAAAAACGCGACCTACTGTGACAAACACGTATCATCACGGAAGTGTATTTTTTTTGTAGTGAGATAAACTGCACGCCCTTGATTGCGTATCCAACGGCTGGAAAATCTACTGACTAGAGATGAAAAAGTCAGTCGACTGACGTGTAGCCGAGTGTAGCCTCACCCCGCACGCATGCGCGAACACATGCATGCATGCAGGCGTGCAACACTAACACGTACACATAACGAACACACGCATGCATGCAGGCGTGCAACACTGACACGTACACATGCACTCACGAACACACGCACATACGCACACATGCATGCAACACTAAAACGTACACATGCACGCCCGCAACACTCGCGCGCCTGCATGCACACAACACACGACGCAAGACACACGCTCGACCTATACGTGCATGCACCCTTTGTTTAGGACATGGATTGTTACGGGTATTAATCAATCTTATATGTGATAAGCAGAACATTGATGTTTGCAGCGGTCTTTATGAATCACAACGTATCGAACGGGCTATCAACGTATATATGAAAATTTTAAAATTCGCTTACATTATATAGTAGGCTTATCTAATAGATGACGTCACACTCAATGAACAATCATCGGTTTATGAAATGCCCGCTTCTGACCGCCCCGGGCCACCAAAAGTTCCTCTGCCGTATGGTGCCTGCGTTGGGTCACTGACATGCGGGTCATGTACCCAAAGAGCCCACACGTCAGTGGAAGAACGACGCGGTGTCATACGTCAGAGTCGAGGGCGCCACTCGCTGCACGCCCGGCTGAACACGCCTCCATGCCGCATTCAAACACCTCCAGGAAACCCATGTGGAAGTAGAGAAACCCACTCTGGACACACGTCCGTTCATGACCTGGCCGACAGTAAATGCAACGCTGGCAGAGCACCTCCCGTCCGCCATCTATTTAATCTCCTATTTAAACGAGGCCAAACGCCGGCCAAGAATCGCACACCTCCGCCGCTCCCCTATCTCCTCCTTCACCATTTTGTCCACTCTTACAATGGCTTACGAAGAGTAGTTATCCCGCATCCAAGCCGGCTGGGTGGCCCGCCGAGCCCGCCGGATATGAGCTATGAAGCTCGCTGATCCACCTCCCTCCCCTCGCCCGACGGAGCCAGTTGCCGCCCCAAGCCGGTGCACGGTTCAGCAACTCGCCGCTCCAGGCCAGCTCGACGAGGAGCGGCGCACGGGCGTCGTCGCTGCCGTCCACGCTGCTGCCTCGTACTGTGCCTCCTGTGTCCGCAACCGCGTCTCCCGTTTCTGTGGCTGAGACTCCCATGCTGGCGGCCGCGCCATGCAAGCAGAGACAGAAGCCGGGTGCGCGGAGAGCGATGAGTCGGTGGCCAGCGCCTCCGCGTCCGCTGCTACCTCTTGAGCACTGCGTTGGATTTCCCCGAAGAGGAGAGGATGATGCAGCAAAGTAGCGTAAGTATTTCCCTTAGTTTTTGAGAACCAAGGTATCAATCCAGTAGGAGGCCACGCACAAGTCCCTCGTACCTGCACAAAACGATAGCTCCTCGCAACCAACGCGATTAGGGGTTGACAATCCCTTCACGGTCACTTACGAGAGTGAGATCTGATAGAGATGATAGATAATATTTTTGGTATTTTTGGTATAGAGATGCAAAGTAAAAATTAAAAGGAAAAGTAAAAACAAAGCAAGTATTAAAGTGATGGAGATTGATATGATGAGAATAGACCCGGGGGCCATAGGTTTCACTGGTGGCTTCTCTCAAGAGCATAAGTGAACAAATTACTGTTGAGCAATTTATAGAATTGAGCATAGTTATGAGTATATCTAGGTATGATCATGTATATAGGCATCACGTCCAAGACAAGTAGACCCGAACGATTCTGCATCTACTACTATTACTCCACTCATCGACCGCTATCCAGCATGCATCTAGAGTATTAAGTTAAAAACAGAGTAACACCTTAAGCAACATGACATGATGTAGAGGAATAAATTCATGCAATATGATAAATACCCCATCTTGTTATCCTCGATGGCAACAATACAATACGTGCCTTGCAACCCTTTACATCCTTTGGGTAAGGACACATAAGATTGAACCCAAAGCTAAGCACTTCTCCCATTGCAAGAACTACCAATCTAGTTGGCCAAACCAAGCGGATAATTCAAGAGACTTGCAAAGATAACCAATCATACATAAAAGAATTCAGAGAAGATTCAAATATTATTCATAGATAAGCTGGATCATAAACCCACAATTCATCGGTCTCAACAAACACACCGCAAAAAGAAGATTACATCGAATAGATCTCCATGAGAGAGGGGGAGAACATTGTATTGAGATCCAAAAAGAGAGAAGAAGCCATCTAGCTACTAGCTATGGACCCGAAGGTCTGAAGTAAACTACTCACACTTCATCGGAGGGGCTATGGTGATGATGTACAAGCCCTCCGTGGTAGATGCCCCCTCCGACGGAGCTCCGGAACAGGCCCCAAGATGGGATCTTGTGGATCTGAGGAAGTTCTTGGCGGTGGAATTAGGTTTTTGGCTCCTGTTACGATCGTTTGGGGGTACGTAGGTATATATAGGAGGAAGGAGTACGTCGGTGGAGCAACAGGGGGGCCACGAGGCAGGGGGCGCGCCCTAGGGGGGGCGCCCCCCACCCTCGTGACCGCCTCTTTTACTTCTTGGAGTAGGGTCCAAGTCTCCTGGATCACTTTCGGTGAGAAAATCACGTTCCCGAAGGTTTCATTCCGTTTGGACTCCGTTTGATATTCCGTTTCTTCGAAACACTGAAATAGGCAAAAAAACAGCAATTCTGGACTGGGCCTCCGGTTAATAGGTTAGTCCCAAAAATAATATAAAAGTGGAAAATAAAGCCCAATATAGTCCAAAACAGTAGATAAAGTAGCATGGAGCAATCAAAAATTATATATACGTTGGAGACGTATCAGGCATCCCCAAGCTTAATTCCTGCTCGTCCTCGAGTAGGTAAATGATAAAAAGAGAATTTTTGATGCGGAGTGATACTTTGGCATAATTTCAATGTAAATCTTCTTAATTGAGGTATGAATATTCGGATCCGAAAGATTCAAGAGAAAAGTTCATATTGACATAAAAATAATAATACTTCAAGCATACTAACTAAGCAATTATGTCTTCTCAAAATAACATGGCCAAAGAAAGTTATCCCTACAAAATCATATAGCCTGGCTATGCTCCATCTTCCCCACACAAAATATTTAAATCATGCACAACCCCGATGACAAGCCAAGCAATTGTTTCATACTTTAACATTTTCAAAACTTTTTCAATTTTCACGCAATACATGAGCGTGAGCCATGGATATAGCACTATATGTGGAATAGAATGGTGGTTGTGGAGAAGACAAAAAGAGGGAAGATAGTCTCACATCAACTAGGCGTATCAACGGGCTATGGAGATGCCCATCAATAGATATCAATGTGAGTGAGTATGGATTGCCATGCAACAGATGCACTAGAGCTATAAGTATATGAAAGCTCAACAAAATAAACTAAGTGGGTGTGCATCCAACTCACTTGCTCACGAAGACCTAGGGCATTTGAGGAAGCCCATCATTGGAATATACAAGCCAAGTTCTATAATGAAAAATTCCCACTAGTATATGAAAGTGACAAAATGAGAGACTCTCTATCATGAAGATCTTGGTGCTACTTTGAAGCACAAGTGTGGTAAAAGGATAGTAACATTGTCCCTTCTCTCTTTTCTCTCGTTTTTTTATTTGGGCCTTTTCTCTCTTTTTTATGGCCTTTTTTTTCATTTTTCATTTTTTTTATTTTTCGTCCGGAGTCTCATCCTGTCTTGTGGGGGAATCATAGTCTCCATCATCCTTTCCTCACTGGGACAATGCTCTAATAATGATGATCATCACATTTTTATTTACTTACAACTCAACAATTACAACTCGATTCTTAGAACAAAGTATGACTCTATATGTATGCCTCCGGCGGTATACCGGGATATGCAATGATTCAAGAGTGACATGTATGAAAGAATTATGAAAGGTGGCTTTGCCACAAATACGATGTCAACTACATGATCATGCTAGCAATATGACAATGATGGAGCGTGTCATAATAAACGGAATGGTGGAAAGTTGCATGGCAATATATCTCGGAATGGCTATGTAAATGCCATGATAGGTAGGTATGGTGGCTGTTTTGAGGAAGATATATGGTGGGTGTATGATACCCGCGAAAAGTGCGCGGTATTAGATATATGGTGAGAAAAGTGCGTATAATCCATGAACTCAACATTAGTCATAAATAACTCATATACTTATTGCAAAAATCTACAAGTTATCAAAGCAAAGTATTACGCGCATGCTCCTAGGGGGATAGATTGGTAGGAAAAGACCATCGCTCGTCCCCGACCGCCACTCATAAGGAAGACAATGAATAAATAAATCATGCTCCGAGTTCATCACATAACGGTTCACCATACGTGCATGCTACGGGAATCACAAACTTCAACACAAGTATTGTTTAAATTCACAACTACTCAACTAGCATGACTCTAATATCACCATCTTCATATCTCAAAACAATTATCAAGCATCAAACTTTTCTTAGTATTCAACGCACTCAAAAGAAAGTTTCACATATCTTGAATACCAAGTATATTAATATTAAGCAAATTACCATGCTATTAACGATCAAAATAATCTAAGTAAAGCATGAGAGATCAATAGTTTCTTTAAAACAAATCCACCACCGTGCTCAAAAGGATCTAAGTGAAGCACTAGAGCAAAAGTTATCACGCTCAAAAGATATAAGTGAAGCACTATGAGCGAAACTATCAAGCTCAAAAGATATAATTGAAGCACATAGAGTATTCTATCAAATTCCAATTTATGTATGGCTCTCTCAAAAGGTGTGTACAGCAAGGATGATTGTGGTAAACTAACAAGCAAAGATGCAAATGATACAAGACGCTCCAAGCAAAACACATATCATGTGGTGAATAAAAATATAGCTCCAAGTAAATTACCGATGGAAGTAGACGAAAGAGGCGATGCCTTCCGGGGCATCCCCAAGCTTTGACTTTCTGGTGTCCTTGGATTATCTTGGGGTGCCATGGGAATCCCCAAGCTTAGGATCTTTCCACTCCTTGTTCCATAATCCATCAAAAGAATTCACCCAAAACTTGAAAACTTCACAACACAAAACTCAATAGAAATCTCGTGAGCTCCGTTAGAGAAAGAAAACAAAAGGCTACTTTAAGGTACTGTAATGAACTCATTCTTTATTTATATTGGTGTTAAACCTACTGTATTCCAACTTCTCTATGGATTATAAACTATTTTACTAGCCATAGATTCATCAAAATAAGCAAACAACACACGCAAAACAGAATCTGTCAAAAACAGAACAGTCTGTAGTAATCTGTAATTAAGGCAAACTTATGGAACTCCAAAAAATATACCAAAATTAGAAGACCTAGAAAAAAAAATTATTGATCATAAGAAATTGGAATCAGTATTCTATCACGTTCTGGTGATTTTTAATAATTCGGGCACTGATCGAAAAGTTTCTGGAAATTACAGCAAGATCAAATAACCATCATCCAAGAAGATCCAATAGGTCTAGCTTGGCACAAACACTAATTAAAATATAAAACCACATCTAAACAGAGGCTAGATGGATTATTTGTTCCTAAACAGAAGCAAAAACAAAAAACTAAAAATAAAATTGGGTTGCCTCCCAACAAGCGCTATCGTTTAACGCCCCTGGCTAGGCATAAAAGCAAGGATAGATCTACGTATTGCCATCTTTGGTAGGCCATCCATAAGTGGCTCTCATGATAGATTCATATGGTAATTTTATTTTCTTTCTAGGAAAGTGTTCCATGCCTTTCTTTAATGGAAATAGGAACCTAATATTCCCTTCCTTCATATCAATAATTGCACCAATCGTTCTAAGGAAAGGTCTACCAAGAATAATAGGACATGAAGGATTGCAATCTATATCAAGAACGATAAAATCTACGGGCACATAATTACTCTTTGCAACAATAAGAACATCATTAATTCTTCCCATCGGCTCTTTAATAGTGGAATCCGCAAGATGCAAGTTTAGAGAGCAATCATCAAAGTCACGGAAATCTAGCAAATCACACAAAGTTTTGGGAATAGTGGAGACACTAGCACCCAAATCACACAAGGCATGAAAATCATAATCTTTAATTTTAATTTTAATAGTAGGTTCCCACTCATCATAGAGCTTTCTAGGGATAGAAACTTTCAACTCAAGTTTTTCTTCATAAGCTTGCATCAAGGCATCAACAATGTGTTCGGTAAAGGCCTTATTTTTACTATAAGAATGAGGAGAATTTAGCACGAATTGCAACAAGGAAATACAATCAATTAAAGAGCAATTTTCATAATTAAATTCCTTGAGATCCAATATAGTGGGTTTAGCAACATCTAGGTTTTTATTTCTTTCAATCCCACTTTTATCAATTTCATCATCGAGATCTAAAAACTCTGAATTCTTAGAACGCCTTCTAGGTAAACGAAAATCATAATCAGTTTCATCAAGATTCATATTGCAAATCAAAGATTTAATAGGGGACACATCAATAACTTTTAGATCTTCATCTTGATTTTCATAGGAATTAGAAGAACACGCTTTAATAAAGGCATCTTTGGAAGCACGCATCCTAGCGGTTCTTTCTTTGCACTCATCAATGGAAATTTTCATAGATTTGAGAGACTCATTGATATCATGCTTAGGAGGAATAGATCTAAGCTTTAAAGAATAAATTTCAAGAGAAATTCTATCAACATTCCTAGCCAAATCATCAACTTTAAGCAATTTCTCCTCAAGCAAAGCATTAAAATTCTTTTGTGAATTCATAAACTCTTTAACACTACTCTCAAATTAAGAGGGCATCTTATTAAAATTTCCATAAGAGTTGATGTAGGAATTTCCATAATTATTAGAAGGATTACTAGGATAAGGCCTAGGATTAAAATTCCCTCTATACGCGTTGTTACCAAAATTATTCCTACCAACAAAATTCACATCCATAGATTCATTATTATTCTGAATCAAAGTAGACAAAGGCATATCATTAGGATCAGAAGAAACACTCTTAGTAGCAAATAATTTCATAAGTTCATCCATCTTTCCAATCAAAACATTAATTTCCTCTATCGCATGCACTTTTTTATTAGTAGATCTTTCAGTATGCCATTGAGAAAAATTAACCATAATATTATCTATAAGTTTAGTAGCATATCCTAGAGTGATTTCCATAAAAGTGCCTCCCGCGGCCGAATCTAAAAGATTTCTAGAAGCAAAATTCAATCCAGCATAAAAGTTTTGTATAATCATCCACAAGTTCAAACCATGAGTAGGACAATTACGTATCATTAATTTCATTCTCTCCCAAGCTTGTGCAACATGTTCATGATCAAGTTGCTTAAAATTCATAATATAGTTCCTAAGAGAGATAATCTTAGCGGGAGGAAAATACTTAGAGATAAAAGCATCTTTGCACTTGTTCCAAGAATCAATACTATTTTTAGGCAGAGATGAAACCACGCTTTAGCACGATCTCTAAGCGTAAAAGGAAATAGCTTCAACTTAACGACATCATTATCGACATATTTTTTCTTTTGCATATCACATAAATCAACGAAGCTATTCAGATGAGTAGCAGCATCTTCACTAGGAAGGCCGGCGAATTGATCTTTCATAACAAGATTCAACAAAGCAGTATTGATTTCACAAGATTCAGTATTGGCAAGAGGAGCAATCGGAGTGCTAAGGAAATCATTGTTATTGGTATTGGTGAAGTCACACAATTTGGTACCATCTTGAGCCATCGCGACAAACAAGCAATCCAACACACGAGCAAACAAGCGGACGAGGAAAAAGGCAACGGGAAAAAGAGGAGGAGATTGGGAAAGAGAGGGTGAATAAAACGGCAAGGGTGAAGTGGGGGAGAGGAAAACGAGAGGCAAATGGAAAATAATGTAATGCGGGAGATAGGGATTGTGATGGGTACTTGGTATGGTGCTCGACTTGCTCTTGCGTGAGCCTTCCCGGCAACGGCGCCATAAATTCTTCTTGCTACCTCTTGAGCACTGCGTTGGATTTCCCCGAAGAGGAGAGGATGATGCAGCAAAGTAGCGAAAGTATTTCCCTTAGTTTTTGAGAACCAAGGTATCAATCCAGTAGGAGGCCACGCACAAGTCCCTTGTACCTGCACAAAACAATAGCTCCTCGCAACCAACGCGACTAGGGGTTGTCAATCCCTTCACGGTCACTTACGAGAGTGAGATCTGATAGAGATGATAGATAATATTTTTGGTATTTTTGGTATAGAAATGCAAAGTAAAAAAGTAAAAGGAAAAGTAAAAACAAAGCAAGTATTAAAGTGATGGAGATTGATATGATGAGAATAGACCCGAGGGCCATAGGTTTCACTAGTGGCTTCTCTCAAGAGCATAAATATTCTACGATGGGTGAACAAATTACTATTGAGAAATTGACAGAATTGAGCATAGTTATGAGTATATCTAGGTATGATCATGTATATAGGCATCACGTCCAAGACAAGTAGACCGAAACGATTCTGCATCTACTACTATTACTCTACTCATCGACCGCTATCCAGCATGCATCTAGAGTATTAAGTTAAAAACAGAGTAACGCCTTAAGCAAGATGACATGATGTAGAGGAATAAATTCATGCCATATGATAAATACCCCATCTTGTTATCCTCGATGGCAACAATACAATACGTGCCTTGCAACCCTTTACATCCTTTGGGTAAGGACAACGCAAGATTGAACCCAAAGCTAAGCACTTCTCCCATTGCAAGAACTACCAATCTAGTTGGCCAAACCAAACGGATAATTCGAAGAGACTTGCAAAGATAACCAATCATACATAAAATAATTTAGAGAAGATTCAAATATTATTCATAGATAAGCTGGATCATAAACCCACAAATCATCGGTCTCAACAAACACACCGCAAAAAGAAGATTACATCGAATAGATCTTCACGAGAGAGGGGGAGAACATTGTATTGAGATCTAAATAGAGAGAAGAAGCCATCTAACTACTAGCTATGGACCCGAAGGTTTGAAGTAAACTACTTACACTTCATCGGAGGGGCTATGGTGATGATGTAGAAGCCCTCCATGGTGGATGCCCCCCGGTGAGCTCCTAACAGGCCCCAAGATGGGATCTCGTGCATACAGGAAGTTGCGGTGGTGGAATTAGGTTTTTGGCTCATGTTCTGATTGTTTGGGGGTACGTAGGTATATATAGGAGGACGGAGTACGTCGGTGGAGCAACAGGGGTCCCATGAGGCAGGGGGCGCGCCCTAGGGGGGCACCCCCCACCCTCGTGACCGCCTCTGTTACTTCTTGGAGTAGGGTCCAAGTCTCGTGGATCACGTTCGGTGAGAAAATCACATTCCCGAAGGTTTCATTCTGTTTGGACTCCGTTTGATATTATGTTTCTCCGAAACACTGAAATAGGCAAAAAAAAACAACAATTCTGGGCTGGGCCTCCGGTTAATAGGTTAGTCCCAAAAATAATATAAAAGTGGAAAATAAAGCCCAATATAGTCCAAAACAGTAGATAAAGCAGCATGGAGCAATCAAAAATTATAGATACGTTGGAGACGTATCATCCGCCGCCATCATCGAGGAGAAGTAGAACACGGGAGGCTGCCACCTTTTGGGTCCCATGAAGGCCACCGCGAAGGCGACGCTGGCGTACACACAAGGTGTCTTGCCAGATCCTTTTGTTGCGAGGACCTTCGTCGACCCCCCATGGGCTCCACAAAAGTGGAGAAGCCCCCTTCCACCATCATCTTGGGCATCAACCAACGATATCAGTTGGGCAGTGGGGAAGCGAGCCGTCCTTTGCGCTGAAGAATTTACCTCCGGGGCTCCCAGCATTCCGATGATCATGCTGCCGGACATGAGGAACACAAATGGATCGGCGGCCGACCATTTAGGCCAGGTATTATATACCTATGTTGTCCAGAACTATCACCACTTAGTTGATTTGAATGTAATGAAATCCGTCATGCTTGTGTGAAAATCCGGTATTTTATAAGAATTCCGTCATTGTTTATATGAAATATCACCGTGTTTGCATGAATTTCGTCCGGTTGGTTGAGTTGCTGTCAGAATGTGTGCGGCTACGGTCGGATGGCATTATTTGCAGGTCGCCGGTCGGTCTGCGGCCGGCTCGGGCGGCGTGGTGGGACAAAAAAAAGCACAGCTCGTGCGAGCTCGTCTCCAACGTGTGCGCTGGAGGATGCATGAGCACCCGAGCCATTCCTCGTTCATCGGTGGCAAAGGACCGGTGGACAAAAGGGTCGCCAATATTTTGGCTACCCCGGGCAAGATCCAAACAACCCCTCCCAGCAGATTCAAATCCCTCGTTTGCCGTGAAATTTTGCCATGTGTTGTTTTCATGGACTAGCAAGATGCCCGTGCATTGCACGGAACATCAAGATGCATTTTTTTTTACAAAACACCCGTTGTGATTGACCCATGCAGGAGTAATCCCATGTGTAAAAACCAATGATATCTCAAGAATTTTATCGGAAAAATGGTATCTCGAGAATTTCATTGAAAAAATGATATCTCGAGAAAGATGAGAGATAAGGTGAGGAGGAGTGGGGCGTGGTGGTGGTGGTGGTCGGATCAAGGGGCGCATGGGGATGGACGGCACATTATGTCTAGGTTTGTATCTCTCTCGCACACATCCACGTAGGTGGGGGACGTGCACGAAGAGAAGAGGTGCACGCACGGCGCACGTACTCCCATCTCTTTCCAACCACATCCACGCGGGTACACGGTGGAGCTCATTTCTGTACGAAAAGGCAACCCACGTGGTAATTTGACATGTGTACTGTCGGATGTGGGGTTCCGGAAAACCCTTAAGGTTCGAACACTGGGGTGCGCGCAGAGTCTTTCCCTCCTACCGGTCTACGTTCTAGCTCGCTAAGATCTCGCGGAAGAACTCGAAGAACTCACAACACAGAAAGACACGAGGTTTATACTGGTTCGGGCCACCATTGTGGTGTAATACCCTACTCCAGTGTGGTGGTGGTGGATTGCCTCTTGGGCAGATGATGAAAAGTACAAGGGAAGAACAGCCTCCTGAGGTTGAGGTGTTCTTGTGCGTATGAACTTGTGGCGTGAGGATTCGATCAGTTGCCGATCTGATGCCCCCTACTGTGGTGGCTAGCTCTACTTATATAGGCCTTGGTCCTCTTCAAAAATATCGAGCGGGAAGGGAGCCAACAACGGCGGGCAAATTTGAAGGGGGACAGCTAGTACAAGCTATCCTGACAAAAGCGGTCTTTGCCTGGGAAAAGCTCTAGGGTGACGCCGTCTTGGGCTCCATGATGACCTCCGCCTTGCCGTCCTCCTGGTCTTGGTCTCGTTGCACCAATATGGCAACCTTTGCCTGATGCCTCGGTACTCTTCGCCTGCGCTGGCCTCCTTAGCACCAAAGAGGAAATAGGGATGTTTCACGGCAAGA
The DNA here is from genome assembly GCA_021605205.1 of Aegilops longissima. Taxonomy (NCBI): domain Eukaryota; kingdom Viridiplantae; phylum Streptophyta; class Magnoliopsida; order Poales; family Poaceae; genus Aegilops; species Aegilops longissima. The sequence goes on along the minus strand of CM038677.1, from coordinate 666,220,876 downwards.
CTGGCGCCTCACTTTGGTACCACTTTGGCACCGTTCGTCATGGCTCACGTCACGAGAGCCTCGTGAGGTTTGCCTCGCCTTGATATCTCCGCTCCTCGTGAGCCTGCTTGGCTAGGCCACTCTAGAGGAGGTCTTGCACCGTCCGCCTCGTGAGGCTTGGACCCTCGCGAGGGTCTTGGGTGCTTTGTTGACAAAGATGGGCGTCGGACTCTGCTGCTAACCATCTTGTGGGCATGAGCGAGCAAGTCTGGGGACCCCCGTTCCCAGAACGCCGACAGTAGCCCCCGGGCCCAAGGTGCGCTCGGGCTTGGCTTCACGGCGAAGCCAAGGGTCAAGTTCGGAGCACCGCGGGCCCCAAAAGTCTGCGGCCTCGGTCGACGCGTGGCGGTTGATTGGACGTGGGCGTCTCCACTTCTCCATGCTGCCTCGGCAACTGCTTGTCCTGACAAAAGACTAGCGCAGGCAGCACTTGCCTTCATTGCTTCTTCCTTGCCTAGCTCCAGATCCCCTTTCTCGCTCTTTGCCGCCGCTATCTCCAGATCTGCTCCATCCTTGCTCTGCATCTGCTGCCCATGGAGCCGCGCAAGGTCAAGACTTCCTCATCTCCGGCTTGTTACGAGCCGGCCCTCGAGGCGCCCACCGTCACGGAGAAGAGCCTTGCTTCTGTGCGCCTGCTGACAGCGGGCGAAAGCAATGAGTGGGGGAAGACGGAGCTTCAGCTCGCCTACAACGAGCCGAAGCCTGAGGGGAGAACCTTCTTCCCTTCTTCTCGAGCAGCGTCGCCGTTGGGTTGGTCCCTCCTTTCTCTGATTTCTTTTATGAAGTCCTCGACCATTACGGTCTGCAGGCGTTGCATCTCCATCCCAACTTTGTCCTCCTCCTGTCCATCTTCGCCTACTACTGTGAGGCGTACCTGGGCGTGATGCCGTCCGTGGCGCTCCTGCGCCATTTCTTCTTCCTTCGCATCAGTGGCGAGCATGCCTCCAGATGCGCTAATTTCATCGCATGCGGCAAGGCCAACTCAATCTCGAGCACCTGGAAGAGGGCCGACAACATCTGATCCAAGTGGGTCACGATGGATGCCCAGCGTGCCGACCCGTGCCTGGCCTTGCCGATGGAGGCGCCCCGGCAGGGCAAGGGGTGGCCCAAGGCGGAGCTTGACGACGAGCGGCCATCGTCAGTCTTGGTGCAGATGATGACTGACCTGAAGCCGGGCAACGCGAGGGCGGCCAAGATAACGGGGGCGATGCTCCTGAGGGAGTTCTTGATGCTACGGGTTGCCCCACTCCAGGCGCGTGCGCGCCCCCTCTGAGAACTTGACGAAGAGGAGAACAAGACCCGCCTGAGTCCAGGGGACTTGCCGGGCGATGAATTGGACGTCGTCCTGCGCCTCATAGTCGGGGACAACCAGGAGTACCAACCTAGCGCTTTCGTTCCCCTGTTCCAACGCAGGGACCGGGAGGAATTTGTCGCCTCCAGGCCGATTTTCAATGAGCGCGGGCTGGTGCCGCCGGCGCTTCCAGAAGCTCCCACAGCACAGGAACCGGTGGAGGTGTCTTCTGGCAAATCCCGCGGAGAAGGGGAAGAGGAGGGGGACTCGGAGAAGACCCTATAAGAGGTGGGGGAGACTCCCCCTTCGAGCAAGGCCGAGATTCTCCACGCCCTTCCTGATGATGGCGAGGCCGATGCCTTCCAAGGGGAGAGGGAGCAGCCCCTCATCCCAACGAAGGGTAGGTCGTCGCTGGTGGCCCATGGTGCCGCCCCTGTCCTGGCGCCTCCTGGGGCGGGCTCCGGTTCTGTCTCTACTCTGCCTGGCGCCACCGGAGCCCGAACGCCTGCTCCTCAGGTCCCGAAGCTGTCAGGCTTCAAGCTTCCCAAGCGGTCGATGGAATACGTTGCCATGGATCGGTGAGTGTCTTAAGCTTCGCCTTGTCCTTGTTCGTACTCGTCATTTCCTGATACTCGCCCTTGATTGGTCATGCCGACGTCTTCGGCAAAGAAGAGGGAGGAAGACGCAGCGGCCGTGCCTCCCACGGGGAAAGGAGGCAGGAGCGCCCGCATCTCCCCAGCCCGATCGTCCTCGTGAGGCCAAGAGGAGCACCGCCGCGTGGAATCAGCCCCCAAGGCCCCGCCAGCCCCGGGAGTGCCGGCTGAGGGAGTCCTGGATTAGGGGGTCCTCGGACAGCCGGATTATATCCTTTGGCCGGACTGTTGGACTATGAAGATACAAGATTGAAGACTTCGTCCCGTGTCCGGATGGGACTCTCCTTAGCGTGCAAGGCAAGCTTGGCAATACGGATATGTAGATCTCCTCCCTTGTAACCGACTCTGTGTAACCCTAGCCCCCTCCGGTGTCTATATAAACCGGAGGGTTTAGTCCGTAGGACAACAATGATCATACCATAGGCTAGCTTCTAGGGTTTAGCCGCTACAATCTCGTGGTAGATCAACTCTTGTAATACTCATATCATCAAGATCAATCAAGCAGAAAGTAGGGTATTACCTCCATCGAGAGGGCCCGAACCTGGGTAAACATCGTGTCCCCCACCTCCTATTACCATCCGCCTTAGACACACAGTTCGGGACCCCCTACCCGAGATTTGTCGGTTTTGACACCGACATTGGTGCTTTCATTGAGAGTTCCATTGTGCCGTCACCGTAAGGCTTGATGGGTCCTTCAATCATCGGTAACGATGCGATCCAGGGTGAGGTTTTCCTCCCCGGACAAATCTTCGTATTCGGCGGTTTCGTCTCGTGGGCCAATTAAGCAGCCATATCCGGAGCGAATCGAGAGCTACGCCCCTGGCCATTAGGTCAGGTTCGGAAACTTGAACTATACTGCCGACATTCACGGAGACTTGATCTTCGACGGATTCGAACCCATGTCAGGTGCGGCGCACAATCACGACGGGCATGACTTAACTCTGTCGTCGGACATTGTTCGGGTGATCACGCCTGCAACTACTCCGGCCCTTAATCCGGAATAAATTGCGCCATCGGAGGACGGGTGGATAGACCCCGCCACGAAGTCCGCACTCTCAGTGGCGATATAGCCAAATACTGACTTCACCTGCTATGACAGCCGTGTTGCCAAACCATTGGACTCGTCCCTGGCCACGGGCTCCGAGCCGCCTGCGTCCGTGCCTATCGAATCCGATTGGGCACCGATCATGGAGTTTACCTCCGCGGATATCTTTCAGCACTCGCCTTTTGGCGATGTGCTAAATTCATTAAGGTCCCTCTCCTTGTCAGGAGAACCTTGGTCGAACTATGTCCGGCTAGAATGGGATGCAGACGACGAATAAATTCGCGCCCCACCCACCACCCACTTAGTAGCCACCGTCGATGATTTAACCGACATGCTCGATTTCAACTCTGAAGACATCGACGGTACGGACGACGATGCAGGAGACGATCAGGAACCACCGCCTACAGGGCGCTGGACAGACACCTCAACACACGATATATATATATGGTGGATACACCCAAAGAAGACAACGACGAGGAACGGAAGGATGCAGCGAAGGATAGCTCCCTCGAGAAGCAACCAAAGCGGCGGCGTAGGCGCCGCTCCAAATCCCGCCTCGCCAAACACAGCGATAACAGCGCAGGAGAAAATAACACCCCAGTCGACTCCAGAGGAGACGACAACATTGACCCAGTGATAGAGCAGGATGAACCAGCGAACGGCAAACATAGTACGGAGCAGCTGTCCGAACACATCGACGCCGAGGATAAAACTCCTCAACCTCTCTCCGGAGAGGAAAACAGTCCGGACGATGACGCACACGTCATCCTGGAAAGACACTCGGAACAAGAGAACCTCCGTAGAAGCCTCATTGCCACCGCGAGGAGTCTGAAGAAGCAGAAGCAAAGGCTTAAGGCCGCGCAAAATACACTCAACGGTAGATGGAACAAAGTGCTCGACACTGAAGAAAAGTATGGTGGTAGCTGCCATACAAAGAGCTATCCAAAGCGCAAGTTGTTGCCTGAGTTCGACGACGAGGCCGTAGAGCCTATACAGCCGAAGAATAAAATGGCCGATCAGCCGGATCGACCACCTCATGGTCGCGATAGGGCAGCCAACGGGGCCGCACATAAGTCGACACACGATTTACGTGAGGACTTGCGCCAAAAATCCGGTATGACCAGATCCATCTATGGATCTAGGAAGCGTGCTCCGGCACAAAATCAAAACCCAATACTACAACCATTCAAACGCCACGATACATCCAAATACAGGGGTGCCGCACACCCCCTATGCTTCACCGACGAGGTACTGGATCATGAATTTCCAGGGGGTTTCAAGCCCGTGAACATAGAGGCGTACGACGGGACGATAGACCCTGGGGTCTGGATTGAGGACTTCATCCTCCATATCCATATGGCTCGCGGATACGATCTCCACGCCATTAAATACGTGCCCCTCAAGCTGAAAGAACCAGCTCGGCACTGGCTCAAGAGCCTCCTCGAAAATTCGATAGGAAGTTGGGAGGAGCTTGAGGATCCTTTTAGGGCCAATTTTCAAGGGACTTATGTCCGACTTCCAGACGCAGACAATTTAAGTCACATAATTCAACAGCCGGAGAGTCAACCCGAAAGCTTTGGAACAGATTTCTCACTAAGAAGAACCAAATCATCGACTGCCCGGACGCCGAAGCCTTAGCAGCTTTCAAACACAGCGTTCGTGACGAATGGCTTGCCAGACACCTCGGCCAGGAGAAACCAAGGACAATGGCAGCCTTAACAAGCCTTATGACCTGCTTTTGCAAGGGCGAAGATACCTGGCTAGCCCATAGCAGCACCAGCAACCCAGACCCATCTGAAGTCAGGGATGGCAATGGAAAACCACGACGCAATAAAAGCAAGCGTCGAAATAACGAAGACAGCCCAGCAAACACGGCGCTAAACGCCGGATTCAGGGGCTCTCTACCCGGTCAGCGGAAGAAGCCTTTCAAAGGCAACATAGATGGACCGTCCAGCCTCAACAAGATTCTAGACAAATTATGTCAGATTCACGGCACCTCCGACAAACCTGCGAATCACACCCACAGAGAATGTTGGGTCTTTAAGCAGGCCGGCAAGCTAAATGCCGAACACAAGGGGAGGGAGACACCAAGTGAAGACGAGGATGAGCCTCATCAGCAAAGCACGGGGGACAGAAAAAATTCCCACTAGCGGTCAAAATAGTGAACATGATTCACGTAATAGAAAGAAAGGGCAAACATGCACTCAAAGACACATGCGCCGTAGAGCCCGTCCCCTCCAAGTTCAACCCTTGGTCGACCCGCCCAATCACCTTTGATTGCAGGGATCACCTGACAAGTATCCGGCATGGAGGATTGGCTGCCTTGGTGCTAGACCCAATTTTCGACGGATACCATCTCACCCAAGTCCTTATGGACGGTGGCAGTAGCCTAAATCTGGTATATCAGGACACAATCCGCAAAATGGGGATAGACCCGACAAGAATCTGCCAAAGCACTACTACCTTTAAGGGGGTAATAGCAGGCCCAGAGGCCCGTTGTATGGGCTCTCTAGTACTAGGGTTGTATTCGGTTCACCCGACAACTTCCGAAGTGAAAAGTTAACCTTCGACATCGCTCCATTCCGAAGCGGCTATCAAGCACTACTCGGAAGAACAGCTTCGCTTTTAATGCAGTACCGCATTACGCTTCTCTTAAGCTTAAGATGCCCGGTCCACGTGGCACCATCACAGTTAGTGGAAATATTGAGCGTTCCTTATGCGCAGAAGAACGTGCGGCGGCTTTAACAGCCGAACACTAGACGACCTCCCCAACCAAAATAAATGATCGTTCGTCAAGACCGCGGACACGGCTAGACGAGTCCGGCGCATTACTAGCTGTAACAGCCTAGATATACCCGAGAGTGGTTTGCCGATTATACTCCCATAGGCGGTACCAGGGGCTTCCCGCGTGTAAAAAGGACTAGTTCGGCTCAACTTTACTTACCTTGAATTTTAATGGTTTATTGAGAATAACCAATTTTGCGCACGACAACTTTCACCTAAGTTCTTCTCTTTTAAAGATGACAATCGTGCTACACCCTTCCAGGATACGGCACAACGGAGACACAGGCGCAGACGTGCAGCAGGGACCCGCTCAAAGGTTTCTTTTTAGATTAAGACCCTGTGTAAACCTTTCTCACTATCTTTTGTTGCTTCAAATCCTCCGGACACTCAGTATAGCCGAGAAGGATGCTGACGTTATTGGCATTTGGCCACGTCAGAATAATGCACGTACTTGGACATTCGGGGTTCATCATCAAGGGCATTGCTTAGCCCGGTACATGTTATAAAGACCGAATACCTTAGGGAGTGTTCGGCATCGCGAGTTTGGCCTTATATGCATCAGCTCCGAATCATGTATTTGGTCAAATATTGGGTTTGCCCGGCTCCCGTGTTTTGCTACCTTACGTTCCGCACTATCGGCTAAGGTGGCACCGGGAGAACTACTGCGATTGTGCCCTGGTTCATCCGGACGAGCACCTCAGTAGAGAAAGCCGAAAACTGACTGTCATGATAAGCGTGAGACTGCTCAACCACTCGATGACTTAGCGGAATCTTCGGGATTCTTCTGCATTAACGAAGGGCCGGTTTTCACGGTCATGTACGTACACGTCCCGAATTCGGATGAGTGCGGAAATACCAGGGGCTATATAGTAGCCCCACTGTCAAACTCCTATGGTCAAGTGAAAGTGTTAAAGCAATATAGTCTGATTGCCTCGTTTGCCGCGCTACCACCTCCTTAATGGACCAAGACGTTGGATCAAGTGTGAAGACGCGCTTTTGCGAACACCCACGCATTATATGTGTGGGGGCTGAAGCCGACGACTGCAAACTTTCAGGACATACTTATATATATATATATATATATATATATATATATATATATATATATATATATATATATATATATATATATATATATATATATATATACATATATATATATATATATATATATACATAACGACATACGGAGGCATAATAATACTTTCAGCAAAAGTATAAACATAGCCTTTACAATTCAAATAAAATTGTTCTTACAATGGGGATACATGTCACTAGAACATAACATTTTTCGAGCACTGAGCCTCTATTGAACAAGCGCCTTCAAGGACCTCTTCAAAGTAGTGCTCGGCCGATACTGGGCCTACGGCCGAACTCTGGGTTGCAACAGCGGTGGCCTCCATCTCTGCCCAGTATGTCTTGACACGAGCAAGGGCCATCCGGGCACCCTCTATGCACGCCGACCTCTTCATAGCATCGATATGCGGCACAACACCAAGGAATCGTTGTACTAGGCCAAAATAACTATTCGGCCTTGGTCCTTCCGGCCAAAGATAATCCACAACAGACCTCATGGCAAGCCCGGACAACCTATGGAGCTCGGCCCACTCGGTAATTCGCTCATTTAACAGCAGCGGCCACACCAGAACATTGGACTGCGACCAGAACAGCTTTTCCACTTCACGATCTTTTTGATCTTTGAAAAACTCGGCCACATCAGCAGCACTCGCTGCCAAATCCACATATGCGTCCGCAGAACTCCATAATTGATCAAGAACAACATACTTCGGATCTCCGAACTTCGTCCGCAACAAAAAGGGCTTCCCAGCCACGATATCTCTAGCTTGGCGCAGCTCCTCCTTCACCGCTCTGATTTTAGAGCGGGCTTCCTTGGCTGCTACCATGGCCTTCTCCAGGTCCGTCGCCTTCGCTCGGCTTTCCTTTTCAAGAAGCTCGTAACGGTCGGCGGCATCTTTCAACTCAACGGCCATCTTGGCTATTTTATCCTTACTTTGGAAATGCGGAGAACTCTTCGGCTCTCAGCTCTTCGACCGCCTTTAGAGCGGCCGCATCACTCTTCCTGGCTTGTTCCTTGGCTGGGCAAGTTCTGCCCGAAGGGTCTCCACGGCGGAAGCTCCATCTGCAGTCGCAACATATTAAAGATACTAGCATCATGCTCCTCTTATTATGTGTTGATCACCGGAGAAATCACATACCCTGTGCCTCGTCAAGCCGCTTGTTTACAAGCACGATGCCGCCTCTGCCGCATCAAGTTGCCGCTTCAGTTCGGCAAACTCACCAGTCCGGCTAGCCACCGGACAACAAGCCACCTGCACAACGAGGTGGCATGATTATTACCTGGGACTATGATCCTCTGTTTGCCGCCGTTCTCGACAGCAACCAGAGTCTCAGGGGCTACTATCTGCATAGGGCACACCTAACATGTGCGGTACCGTAAAAAACATACACTATTTCACGTACCTCAAAACCTTTCAGCGGACTCATAAAAGCTTCATGCAACCCGCTTTCGGCGGATGAAATCCTCTCAACCACCGTGCCCATCAGAGCACAATGCGTTTCCGAGACAACTGCTTGCTCCAGAAGGTTCATCAGTGCGTCCAATCACACACCGGACGGTTTCGGACTCTTTCTGTGGCTCTCCTTAGGAGCCGAATACTCTGGACTTCAGGGGGCCGAAGGGTTACCCTCTGGCCTTGGCGGATCAGGAGAAATCCTCCGTGACGACACCTCAGGGTCGCCCTCCTCATGAGGCGGGGAAGCATTTGGAGGTGTTTCGCTCTCCATCATCTCCGGAAGAAGATCCCCCGAAGACGAACTCTGTCGAGAAGGGCTACGATCCGAACTACAAGATATATGCTTCAGTTATTGTCCTCAGAGGTAAAGCAGGATATTTTTTTACTATTAAGTAATTTTGTCTACTTACAGCTCGGTGAAGGGCTGATCCCCTTGCGGGCACTGTGCGACAAGGGTACCCTCCGAGGCTGGACCCTCTGGCGAAGATTTCTTCCCTCGTTTGGAAACCATCGTTTCCGAGTCTTCAGAGGCGGTCCTCTTCCTTCCCTGGGGAGAGGGAATTTCAGATTCTTCTCCCCGGTTATCCTCCTTCGCGGAGGTACTAATTCCCCCGGTTTGGATGAATAATGAGCGAGGCCCGCTCTCAGCCTCTTTATTCCCCCATTTGTCTTCCCCTGAGGACGCTTGATAAGGCGCAAGCTCAAGCATTCTGGCCAGTACTGGATCTGCTGAGCCTTTGGGAAGGGGGGCCGAACACCTGATCATCTTCGCCTTTTCTACCCAGTCCTGGTCAAAGAGCGACTTTTCAAAATGATGTTGTGGTAAATAAAGAGACAACGTGTTCGGCCGAAGGACTACTTACTTGGGTATCTAGACGATTGCAGCTCAGACCCGCATCCTCGGTGGTATCCGGACACCTTATTTGTGGTCCGAAGAACAATTTGTACATCTCTTCGAGCGTCATGCCGAGGAAGTGCTGAATAGCTCGTGGTCCTTCCGGGTTGAATTCCCACATACGGAGGGGTCGACGTTTGCAAGGCGGGACTCGACGAACTAGCATGACTTGCATCACCGTGACCAAACTGACATCTCTCTTGAAGAGATCTCGGATGCGACTCTGCAATATCGGCATGTCATTTAATGGCCCCCAGTCCAGCCCCTTGTTGATCCATGATGTCAGTTGTGGCGGGGGGACCGAGCGAAAGGCAGGGGCGGCCACCCACTTAGTACCATGGGGGGCTGTGATGTAAAACCTCTCCCGTTGCCATAAACTGGACACCTCCGGGAAGGAACCCTTTGGCTATGGGACATCGGCGCCTTTGCTTATTACGGCACCTCCGCACTCTGCGTGTCGCCCCTCAATCATCTTCGGCTTCACATTAAAGGTCTTGACCATAAGCCGAAGTGCGGGGTGACATGGAGGAAGGCCTCACACATGACGACGAACGACGGGATGTGAAGGATGGAATCCGGGGCCAGGTCATGGAAATCCAGCCCGTAATAGGACATGAGCCCCCTAACAAAGGGATCTAAAACAAGGCCTAGCCCTCGGAGGAAGTGAGAGATGAATACGACGCTCTCGCCGGTTCGGAGTGGGAATGACCTGCCCTCGGCGGGTAGCTCAGTCGAGATTTCGCGCCAAATACCTAGCCTCTCTTAGCTGATGTCTCCCTCTGTGACAGAGGAGGGCATCCACCGACCTTGAAGGTTGGATCCGTACATGGTTGAAGGTCCGAAGCGCCTGACCTGAGCCTTGGGTGTTGAAACTCTAGGTGGGGGAAGGATTCGATCGAGTACGAGAAGAAAAAGGACAGGCCTTGGCCTCTTTATAAAGAGGGTGAATATCAAGCGTCCTCCTCGTGGCCGTTTGGGACTTGCCTAAAATCGAGGAGTCATACCAACGGGCACGATTGGGTTACCCACATCCGTATTGATGAGAATCCCGTAATAAGGGGGACACGATCTCTGCTTCGACAAGACGTGCCAATAAAATCGCCTCGCAAAACGTGTTGTGGCAGGCTGATTGAGAAAAACGGTTCAAATAATGATCAGGCCGTGGTGTGATGTCACATTATGAAAATTCATCAGCAGATTAGATTTGTGGAAATATTATTCTCTCTACGGTAGTATGTGGAACTTGTTTTGCAGAGCCGGACACTATCCATGTGTTCAAAATCTTCTATGGAGTATTCGGAGGAGGAACCCACCTTGCAATGCCGAAGACAATTTGCGAGCCGGACTCATCTTCATTGAAGCCTGGTTCAGGGGCTACTGAGGGAGTCCTGGATTAGGGGGTCCTCAGACAGCCGGACTATATCCTTTGGCCAGACAGTTGGACTATGAAGATACAAGATTGAAGACTTCATCTCGTGTCCGGATGGGACTCTCCTTGGCGTGGAAGGCAAGCTTAGCAATACGGATATGTAGTTCTCCTCCCTTGTAACCGACTCTGTGTAACCCTAGCCCCCTCCGGTGTCTATATAAACCGGAGGGTTTAGTCTGGAGGACAACAACAATCATACCATAGGCTAGCTTCTAGGGTTTAGCCTCTATGATTTCGTGGTAGATCAACTCTTGTAATATTCATATCATCAAGATCAATCAAGCAGGAAGTAGGGTATTACCTCCATCGAGAGGGCCCGAACCTGGGTAAACATCGTGTCCCTCGCCTCCTGTTACCATCCGCCTTAGACGCACATTTCGGGACCCCCTACCCGAGATCCGCCGGTTTTGACACTGACACCGGCGCCTGGTACGGCCGGTGAGGTCCCAGCTGCCCCGGAACCCGAGATCCCCCAGGCCCCGGTGGTGATGTCGCCTCCTCCCGCTGTTGCACCTCCACTACCAGGTTCTTCTACTGCTGTTGCCCTAGAGCGTGTTCTTTCGGAGATGACTCAGCTGTAGGCAGATCTCTTGAGCACGGACCCACGTCTTGTGGCCGGGCGCCTGGAGCTGGTCTCGGGTTGGCTCCACTCCGACTTGGCCGTTCGTGTGGCGCTGAGTCAGGCCGCGGCGGTTTCTGAGGAACAGAAGCAGAGAGCTGCCAGCGCTACGGCCGATCGTGAGGCGGCGCTGAAAGACGCCGAGGCCGCCCGTGACCGATGCCAAGAACTGGAGGGCGAGTTGCAGAGCCTGCACAACAAGCACGCCGAAGAGGTACGCTGCCACCAAGCGAAGGAGGAGGAGATGAAGGCCCGGGAGGAAGCCGTCAAGAATTGTGATGCTGAGCTGGCGGAGCTGGGGAAGAAGCAGGCCGCAGAGCGCAACCGGTTGGAAGAGTTGGAGCAGAAGATGGGGACGAGGGAGGCCGATCTTGAAGCCAGCGCGTCCTGGCCGAAGACTGTGTGGCCTTCACGGATCTCGAGAAGGGATCTCGCAAGGCACTGAAGGCGCTTTACGAGCACGGCCTGGAGAAGCCTCTGGACACCGATGAGGATGGCCCCGCCCAGCTGCTTCCTCTCGTGGTGAAGGCGCTTGAGGAGGTCGTTGATGGTCTCGGTCCCATGGCGGAGGCAGAAGCTCGCGTCCTGTCTTCAGCCGCACTGACCCGCGTCTTTAGCCACCTGCACCTTCGCGACCCAACGCTTGCCTTGACAAGCTGCTAGAGCCTGTGGCTGAAGATCAATACGAGGTGGCTGCCGTGGCCGTGCAGGATCAGGTGGGGGCCTTGCTGAGGAGGTTTCGTTGCTTTGTCTCTGCTCCTCTGTTCGGCGTCGTCGACCTTGCGGCTAGTGGTGAAGGTGAAGACAAAATTGCTCATGAGGGCGACGTCTAGATACGACCCGCGTCCATTCTTCCCGTTCTGTTCCTGCGATATGTATCAGGCCTCGTGGAGGCGTTTAGACTTTTTATTTGGTATTGTGAGGACTATATGCTTGTAATATTTGCTTCGAGATTTCGCGATTTCCCTCATATTTGCTTTTTGTTCTGCGTCGGTAGAGCCCGACCCCGCGCATACCTCAACCGCCATTGGGTTGACCGGAGACCAGGACGGACCAAGGAGTGAGGGGCTACGTGACCTGTTAGGCTCCTGAGTCACGATGCTCAGGAGTCCCCCTTGACGCGCAAACAACATATAGGGAGAGTTCGTGGGGGTAGACTAATGTTGTACGTCGGCAGGGCCCGGCCCCGCGCATACCTCAACCGCCATTGGGCCGACCGGAGACCAGGACGGACCAAAGAGTGAGGGGCTACGTGACCAGTTAGGCTCTTGAGTTGCGATGCTCAGGAGTCCCCCTTGACGTGCAAACAATTTCCATACCTGCCCTAGCCGAGGCCTCGGGAGGGGCGCGCAACACCCAGGTCCGAGGGACCTGGTTAGGTGGCGTGCGCTTGGGCGTGCCCCGTGCGCAGCCCCCGTGCCCAGCCCCCATGCGCGGCTTTCCCGAGGGGAGGCGTTGCGGTAAGGCTGGGCGCTGAGCTCTTGGCTCCCTGAGGTTGGCACGACCGTGGGGTTGCCCTCAGTTGTTTATCACCAGCGCGGAGCATAGTGCTTCTGCTTGTGCACGGGCATAGCCGCTCCTTGGCAGTGTCGTCAGCCAGCGAGGAGCATGGTGTTTCTACTTGGGCGTGGGATGGGGGCCCCCTCCGGGAGGAGCCCCTGGGGCGTGTATAGCCCCGCCCTGACACGTGGCTTGCACGGCAGTGCTGCGAGGTGTATCTAGGCACTCGTGAGCCAGCGTGGGACTCACGAGGCCCTACCTCAAGGCGGGTTGCGCCTGGTCTTGAGTCTTGGTGACTATGTGTTCCTGCAAGGAGGTTAGATGCAAGCACTCTACGTCCTCAGGTCCCGGCCCTCGAGCGAGCTCAGCCACCACTGGTATGCCAGGTCGCGATGCCGTGGTCAAGGCCAGGGGGTGAGGGCTGGAGAGCAAGTAAGAGCTCCTGAGTCGCGATGCTCAGGAGCCCCCCTTTTAACGCGCAAGCGAATTGCATGAGGTGAACAGGGCCGTAGCGGGTGATAGCCGTTGGCAGGTTAAGCATGGAGAGCAGATCAACTTGGATAAATGCAGGAAGATACATGCCACTGGGTCCGGCCCGAGCGGCTTGGGGATGATGCAGCCCGAGGGACGCCCCCGGCAAGGTAAGCTAAAGACATAAGCAAAAGGGATACATGCCACAGGGACGGACCCATGTGGCCTGGGAATAATGCAGCCCGAGGGGTGCTCCCAGCTTAAACAAACTTGGAAGATGTCACCTGGATCTGTAGATGAAGTAGAGTTGGTGCAGCTGAAACCGCGCGTTGAAGGAATGGCTCCTCATGAGCCACCGGGACCCTGAGCCTCGGGAGGCTCTGGAGGTTCAGGAGGTTCCCTGAAGACCGTCTCCATCTCCTTCAGGACGACTTGGAACCTGGCCTCCTGAGCCGCCAGGACTTGCCGCACATCGCGCTGATAGGCCGACGCCACGCTCGGCAAGCCGAAGTGCATGCAAACATAGCTGTGTGGTGGGCTCTCATAGCGGCCCACACGCGATGGCCAGAAGCGATCCTGATATGCGGCCCTGCTGAGCCCTGGGATGTCGACGTAGACATGCAGCCTGGCATCCTCGCCTGGATGGGGAGCTGCGCCTTGTGAGCGGCCGTGGTCACACATGGCTCTTGCTTCTTGCAGTTCCTGGGTGGTCTTGGTGATGAAATCCTAGGTGGTGGGCACTCTTTGCCATGTGCTCTCCTGAGAAAAGTGTGCCGTGAGGCACGCTTCCAAGTGGTGCCGAAGTGCCTCCCTCGTGAGGTTGACAAGGTCTGAGGCCCTCCAGAAGAGAGCCCCCGAGCCCTGCGTGAGGAGGGCGCCGGGCGCGCCTTCCTAGGCGACGGAGGGAGGCGCCCCTGGAGCGGGCGCTGATCCTAACGAGGCTCCTGCCGTGACACCATCCTCCTGAGGTCCTGCGCGGCGCGGCTTCTTCTTCTTGGGGATGGTCTCCGGAGGGCCTCCACTACTGCTGTCGGGGTCGTCGATTGCTGCAGCTTTGAAAGGATCGAGAAGAGGTGTCTAGAGGGGGGTGATTAGACACTAAGTACCAAAAGTTGCAGTTTTTAATTTCTTTAAGTTGCAGTGGAGTTTTTGGCTCAAGTTTAACAATCACAATACATAACAAGCAAGCGTGCAAAGAGTATATGAGCAGCGGAAAGTAAAGCATGCAACTTGCAAGAATGTAAAGGGAAGGGATTGGAGAATTCAAACGCAATTGGAGACACGAATATTTTTGTCGTGGTTCCAATAGGTGGTGCTATCGTACATCCACGTTGATGGAGACTTCAACCCACGAATGGTAACAGTTGCGTGAGTCCACGGAGGGCTCCACCCAAGAAGGGTTCACGAATAAGCAACCTTGTCTATACCACCATGGCCATCGCCCAAGAAGGACTTGCCTCACTAGCGGTAGATCTTCACGAAGTAGGCGATCTCCTTGCCCTTACAAATCCTTGGTTCAACTCCACAATCTTGTCGGAGGCTCCCAAGTGACACCTAGCCAATCTAGGAGACACCACTCTCCAAGAATTAACAAATGGTGTGTTGATGATGAACTCCTTGCTCTTGTGCTTCAAATGATAGTCTCCCCAACACTCAACTCTCTCTCTCATAGGATATGGATTTGGTGGAAAGAAGATTTGAGTGGAAAGCAACTTGGGAAAGGCTAGAGATCAAGATTCATATGGTAGGAATGGAATATCTTGGCCTCAACACTAGTGTAGGTGGTTCTCTCTCAGAAAATGTATGCTGGAAGTGTAGGTCCGTTCTGATGGCTCTCTACATGAATGAAGAGTGGGTGGAGGGGTATATATAGCCTCCACACAAAATCTAACCGTTACACACAACTTGCCAATCTCAGTGGGACCGAATTGGGAACCTCGGTCGGACCGATTCAGCAAATCTAGTGACCGTTAGGATTTTTGGTGGGACCGACATGCAACTCGGTAGGACCGATATGGTTAGGGTTAGGGCATAACGTAATCTTGGTGAGACCGATTACACAAACTCGGTAGGACCGATTTTGGTAATAAGCTAACCAGAGAGTCGGTCAGGCAAACTCGGTAGGACCGATTCGCTCATCTCGGTTGGACCGAAATGTTACGAAGAGGAACAGAGAGTTTGCATTGTAATCTCGGTAGTACCGATTACTCAAATTTGGTGAGACCGATTTTGGTAATGGACATACACAGAGAGATTACAATCCCATCTCGGTGAGACCGAGATCCCTATCGGTGAGACCGATTTGCCTAGGGTTTGTGGCAGTGGCTATGACATCTGAACTCGGTGGCGCCGGATAGAAAGAATCGATAGGGCTGAGTTTGACTTTTGGTTTAGGTCATATGTGGATGTGAGAAAGTAGTTGAGGGCTTTGGAGCATATCACTAAGCATTTTGAGCAAGTAAGCCATTAAGCAACACCTCATCCCTCCTTGATAGTATTGGCTTTTCATATAGACTCAATGTGATCTGGGATCACTAAAATATAAAATGCAGAGTCTTGAGCTTGGAGCTTGAGCCAATCCTTTGTCCTTAGCATCTTGAAGTGGTTCCACATCCACTAGTCCATGCCACTTCATTTGTTGAACTCATCTGAAACATACTAGGTAAAAGTGTTAGTCCAACAAGAGATATGTTGACATTAATTACCAAAACCACCCAGGGAGCACTTGTGCTTTAAATCTCCCCCTTTTTGGTAATTGATGACAACATACATCAAAGCTTTAAATAAGGATATAGAGAATAACAAGTAAAGCTTTGGAAAGACATGTAACATGCATATGCTCCCCCTACATGTATGCAATCATGTGAATATGGAATATAGGAGCATGTGAGTGCATAAACATGACAGAGTAAGCAATGTGTTACATGTATCTTGGCTATATGCATCAGAGAAAAAAGATGTGAATATGGGAAATGTACCTTCATGCTCATGAGTCCTTCTTGCAAACAGTATGTACATCGGCAAGAATTTGTCATACACATGACTGTGATGCATATACTTACCTTGTGGTCTTGTGTTGGCTTACGATGGAATGAACCTGCATAAACAAGGTTAGATAACACAGATACACCTGCTGGCCAAAGCAAACAAAGGAAACCACAAGAGTACCAAGACTCGGATGACATGTAGAGTGAGTACTAAGTACCACATTGGATATAGACATGTCCCCAGAGGTAAAGATATGCAATCAATTTGAGGATTTCCTTCCCTTAGATGTCTTGCTCCCCCTGAATCAAGCATGGGATACTGGGAGAAGATAGGGAACAAAAAATCAGAGCTCGAAGAAACTAAACAGAGCTAATGCAAACAAGCAAATATGAAGATGTATTTCCACTTTTACAGACATGTGACTTCTCTCCTCTTGAACACCAAGCATCTGGGGTCCTTGATGATTATACTTTCTCCCCTTGAGTATTTTCTCCCCCTATAGATATGATTATGCTTTGATGTGATCTCTCTCTCCCCCTTTGACATCAATTTCCAAGAAGGGTTCTCCTGGATTTTTGTCATGATGGGTTTGGTCCTTGAGTCACAAAACAAAGCAGTAAGTTGAATGTGATGCTGGTCGAGGACAAGATTCGTTGAGTGGAGCTGGATCAGAAAGAATGCAGAAACCAGTGGCAAGTTGTCTTTCCTGTAGTGAAATCAGTGGCACCGAGTTGTATGTTTCGATTGTACCGAAAGAATTCAGTTGGACCGAAGGCATCAGACCAGTGTGGCCGAGTTCATCGTAGAGAAAACACTTGTCACCTCAGCTCACTAGACAAGTAAGATCTCACAAGGATTTGCAAGGAATTAACTGAAAGATTTGCAATGAATTGGAGGCAGGGAATGCAAATCAAACAGAAAAGAAAAGAAATCTAGATGAAGTTTTTTTTTAAATTGAAAGGGGAAACAAATATACATGAGACAAATGCAAGAGCACATAAAAGAACACAAGAAAACTTCATCTAGAGATGGTCGGCGACAAAGTCACCTATGTTAGAGTATATTGACTTCGGAGTCAAGTGAGATCACTTGATCATAGGTCATACTCATCGTTTAAGCTCAAATGGGTGTCGGTGTCAAAACCGGCGGATCTCGGGTAGGGGGTCCCGAACTGTGCGTCTAGACGGATGGTAACAGGAGACAAGGGACACGAGGTTTTTACCCAGGTTCGGGCCCTCTCGATGGAGGTAATACCCTACTCCTGCTTGATTAATATTGATTATATGGGTAGTACAAGAGTAGATCTACCAGAGATCAAGGAGGCTAAACGCTAGAAGCTAGCCTATGGTATGATTGTTGTTCGTCCTACGGACTAAAACCCTCCGGTTTATATAGACACCGGATAGGTTAGTGTTACACAGAGTCGGTTACAATGGTAGGAGATCTACATATCCGTATCGCCAAGCTTGCCTTCCACGCCAAGGAAAGTCCCATCCGGACAAGGGACGAAGTCTTCAATCTTGTATCTTCATAGTCTTGGAGTCCGGCCGTGACGATAGTCCGGCTATCCGGACACCCCCTAGTCCGGGACTCCCTCAGTAGCCCCTGAACCAGGCTTCAATGACGACGAGTCCGGCGCGTTGATTGTCTTCGGCATTGCGAGGCGGGTTCCTCCTCCAAATACTTTATAGAAGGTTTTGAACAGAAGGATAGTGTCCAGCTCTGCAAAACAAGTTCCACATACCACCGTAGAGAGAATAACTTTTGCACAGATCTGCTGACGTACTCCGCGGCGTGACATCACACCACGGCCAGGCCTTTATATGAATCGTTTTTTACCGTTCCACCTTAGCGCATTTAGCGAGGCGGTTTCCTTGGCATGTCTTATCAAAGCATAGATCGTGCCCCCTTATTCCGGGATTCTCATCAATACGGACATGGGTAACCCAACCGTGCCCGTTGGCACGCCTCCTCTATCAAAGGCGAGTCCTAATCGACCACGGGGTGGGCTCTTGGTATTCAACCTCTTTATAATGAGATCAAGGCCCTCTTCTTTTTACACCCTCCATCAAGTTCGCCTCGCGCTTCGAGTTCTAACACCCAAAGATTCAGACTTAGGCGCTTCGGACCTTCGACGATGTCCGGCTCCGACCAGCACGGCCGATGGATGTCTTCCTCCGTCACAGAAGAAGATGTGCATAAGCTGCGAGACGCCAGGTATCTAACCGGCGAGAACATGGTGTTCGTGTCTCACTTCCTTCGGGGTTTAGGCTTCCCGACGGATCCCTTTGTGCGGGGGCTCATGTTTTATTATGGGTTGGATTTCCATGATTTGAATCCGGATTCCATCCTCCATATCTCGTCATTCATTGTCGTATGTGAGGCCTTCCTCCATATTACCCCTCACTTTGGATTGTGGCTCAAGACCTTCAAGGTGGACCCAAAGATGATCGAGGGGCAACAAGCAGAGTGCGGAGGGGCGGCATAAGCAAATGTGTTGATGCTCCGTGGCCCGAGGGCTCTTTTCAAGAGGAGCTTGGTTTGTGGCAACGGGAGTGGTTCTATATCACCGCTCCCAGGGGCACCAAATGGATGGCGCTTCCTGCCTTCCGCTCAGGTCCACCATAGCGGCCGGCGCCATGGGTCAACAAGGCTCGACTGGGGCCGCCCAAGGACGCCCTTGCTGCAGGGTCGATTCGAGACCTCCAGAAAGAGATATCAATCTGGTTGCGATGGCGCAGGTTATGTTGATCCGGCGCCTTCGCCTGCAAAACATCGCCTCCGCCTGTGGGAATTTAATCCGAGGGACCACGAGCTCTCAAAATTTTATGGGCACGACGCCCGTGGAGATGTATAAACTGTTCTTCGGATCACAAGAGAAGTGTCCGGACCTGACTGAGGACACAGGACTAAGCTGCAATTGCCCAGATACTCAAGTAAGTAGTCCTGTAACCGGACAACCTGTTCATTCATTTATCATATGTATATGCCCTTTAAAGGAGCCGTTTCTTGAACAGGAGTGGATAGCCAAGGCAAAGTTAATAAGGTGTCCGGCTCCCCTCCCGGAGACCACGCCGGATCCCATGCTGACCAAGATGTTGAAGGTCGCGCCTTTTGAAGAAGGCGAAGGGGGGAGCAGGGAAGCAACTGCCTCTACGAAGGAGGCTATCAAGGAAGGAGGGATTAAAAGTCCCATCCTTCGAGGAGAGAAGAGGACCGCTTCGGAAGATCCGGAGGTCAAGGCCTCAAAGAGGGGAAGGGAATCTTCGTCGGAGAGTCTGGCACTAGGAAGTAACCCAGCCGCACTATTTCCCCAAGGGGATCAGCCCTCCAGCGAGCCGTAAGTAAAAAGAAGGGGTCTTGTAAATAAGGAACATCCCTGCATTTATTTATGAAGATAACCGAAATTATACCTTGTAGTTCGGACCTCAGCCCTTCTCAGCAGAGCTCGTCTTCGGGGGATCTTCTTCCGGAGATGATGGAGAGTGAAACGCCTCCACCTGTCGCGCCCTCATGCGAGGCGGACGACCCTGAGGTGTAGTCGCGGAGGGTTCCCCCAAGTCCGGCGAGGCCGGAAGGTCCGGCGCCAAGTGGTGTGCGGTCGGAGGAGCTGAAGGATCTGCTCGGGCGAGCGGCTATCTCAGAAGATCACCGTTCTCTAATGGGTACGGTTATTGAAAGGATTGCATCCGCGGAAAGCGGATTGCATGAAGCCGTCAGAAGCTTACTGACGGGGTTCGAGGTACGCAAAAATGATGTACCTTCTGACAGTTATGCATATAGAATGCGCCAGATAGATAGTAGCCCCGAGACTCGGTATGTTGTCAAAATTGACAGCGTGCCGACGATCAAAATCTCAGTTATAACATATCGCCGCTCCTAAACAGGTGGCGGGGCGTCCGGTGGCCAGCCGGACTGATGAGTATGCCGAACTAAAGCGGCAACTTGACGAGGCGGATGCGGACATCGCGCTGGTCAATAAACGGTTTGACGAGTCGCAAGGTATGCGACTTCTACGCGGACACCTGGTAAGGGAGCTTGACGCCCATGTCTTACTATTTGTATGCTTAATGCAGATGGTGCCGCTGCTGTGGAGGAGCTGCGGGCGGAACTCGCCCGAGCGAAAGAGCAAGCCAGAAATAGTAATGCGGCCGCTTTAAGGGCGGCCGAAGAGCTAGAATCCGAACGGGCTGCTCACTGCCGAAGCAAAGAGGAAATGGTCGAAATTGCCATAAAATTGAAGGATACTACCGACCGCTGCGAGGTTCTTGAAAAAGAACGCCAAGCGAAGCAAGAGGGCCTGAAAAAGGCCGCCGCCGAATCCAAGAGTGCCCATTCGGCCTTGAGAGCTGCCAAGGAGGAGCTGAGTCAGGCCGGGGCAATTGCGGCTGGAAAACCGCTTACCATGGAGGAAGTATACGGATCCAAAGTATGCTCAATTGGACAAGTTGTGGAGTTCGGAGGATGCTTATCTCGACTTAGCGGCGAAGCGCCATGGACGCTGATTGAGCACTTCCGAGGCCGAAGGGGCACGTAAGGAAGAGCTATATTGGTCGCAATTCCATAGTCCGAACGCCTTCTTCCGCTGACCGATCGGTTGGCTGAATGGGCCGAGCTGAATCGACTATCCGGACTTGCCATGAAGCATGTCATGACCCATTTGTGGCCGGGCGGACCCCAGCCGAAGTGTTATCTTGGTTTAGTGCAGCAGTTCCTTGGTGCGGTACCGCGTATCGACGCAATAAAGCGGTCGGCGTGTATTGAGGGAGCGCAGATGGCTCTGGCCCGTGTCAAGACATACTGGGCAGATATGAAGGCCACCGACGTTGCATCCCAAGATTCGGACAGAAGTTTAGTACCGCCGAGCACTACTTTGAGGAAGTCTGCAGGCGCTGCTTAATAGAGACGCAGTGCTTGAAGGATATTATGTTTAAATGACATGTATGATTTGTGAAAACAATGTTTCAATATGATATAATAGCTTTTTATACTTGTGCGTAAGTAGTAAACTACTCCCAATGCGGCCGTGTATGTATATGTATATATAACTCGAAAGATGGCAGTCCTTGGCTTTCAGCCCCACGCACATTGTGCGGGGTGTTTGCAAAGAAGGCGCTTTTGCACACTTAATCCAACGCCTTGGTCCTGTTAAGGAGGTGGTAGCGTAGCAAACTAGGCAACTGGACTATAATGCTTTATCACTTTCACTTAGCAATAGGAGTTCGAGGGTGGGGCTACTATATAGCCCGGGGCACCGCACTCTCCCGAATTCAAAAGCGTATGTGCTGATCGAAAACTGGTCCTTCGTTATTGCGGAGGAATTCTAAACATTCCGATGAGTCATCGAGTGGTTGACCAGTCTCTTGCTATATCATGACAATCAGTTTTCGGCTTTCATCGAGGTGCTCGCCCGCCGAACCGGGCACAACGCAGAGTTCTCCGGTGCCGCGTTAGCCGATAAAACGGAACGTAAGGCAGCAAAACACGTGAGCCGGGCAAACCCAACATTTGACCAAAGACATGATTCGAGCTGATGCATATAAGGCCTAACTCAAGACGCCAATACTCCCTAAGGTATTCGGTCTTTATAATAACGGCGAATAATGCCCTAAGCCCCGTGTCCGTGCACGTAAAAATTCTGGTGCGCTAATGCCAAAACGCCATCCTCCTCCTCGGTTATAGTAAGAAACCGGGATGTATATCAACAAGAGACAGTAAAAAGGTTTACGCAGTGTCTTAATCAAAAGAATCCTTGCAACGGGTCCCTCTCGCACGCCTGCGCTGTGTCTCCGTTGTGCCGTATCCTGGACGGGTGTAGCACGTTGTTCATCTGTAAAAGAGAGGAACTTAGTTTTAAAAGAAAAAGGATCGTGCAAAAGATGTACTTTATATTAAATAAACAGAGTACGATTCGAAGAAGTGAATAAAATGGAGCTTTAGTGTCTCTTGTGATACATGCGTGCAGCCCCTTGTATGGGGGTATGCCGCTAGTAGGCGCCGGACTCGTCTAGCCGTGTCCGGGGTTTGAATGACCAATTCAGTATCTTTGACTAGCGGAGCCGGATAGGTGTGGGGCTGTCAAGGCAGTCTCACGTTCTTCCGTGCTCGAGTAACACTTAATACTTCCCTTTAGTGAGATGATGCCGCGTGGACCGGGCATTTTAAGCGTTAGAGATGCATAATGCGGTATTGCATTAAAGCGGGCGAAAGCTTCGCGTCCCAATAGTGCTTGATGGCTACGTTTAAATGGGGCGACATGGAAGACTAACTTTTCGCGACGGAAGTTGTTGGATGAACCGAACACAACTTCTAACAGTAGGGAGCCCGTACAATGGGCATATGGGCCTGGCATTACCCCTTTAAAGGAGGTGTTGCTATGGCGAATTTTGGTTGGGTCTATCCCCATCCTGCGGATTGTGTCCTGATATATCAGGTTTATGTCACAGCCGCCATCCATGAGGACTTGTGTATATTGGAATCCGTTGATTATAGGATCCAATATCAAGGCAGACCATCCTGCGCTCCGGATACTTTCGGAATAGTCCTGATGGTCGAAGGTGATTGGTTTTGACAACCAGTGTGCGGCGCGCGTTTTAGTGGGGGCCGCTCTGTTTTCCCTTTGATCACGTGAAGTGAGTTTACGGTTTTAACCTCTTGTGGGAAATTCTTTTGTTTTCTGGGGCTCTGCTTGTGGTGCTCGTCGTCATCTTCACTTGGTGTGTCGAGCCCCTTGTGTTCGGCGTTAAGTCTGCCGGACTGTTTGAAGACCCAACAATCTCTGTGGGTATGGTTTGCGTGCCTACCGAGTATCTGTGGATTTGACATATCTTGTCCAAGATTTTGTTTAAGTTGGATAGCTCATCGCTATTGTCCTTAAGGGGCAGTTTTTTATTGTTCTGAAGTGAGCTTTTGAATCCGGTTGACTGTCGCGCTCTTTGGACCGTTCCTTTTAATCCGGCGCTAGTCCTTGTTGCGCCGTGGTTTCCCGTTTCCATCCCTGACTTCAGATGTACTTGGGTCGCTGGTGCTGCATCTTTCTAGCCAGCTATCCTCTCCCGCGCAAAAGCGGGTCATGAGGCTTGTTAATGCGGCCATTGTTCTTGGCTTTTCTTGGCCGAGGTGTCTGGCGAGCCATTCGTCTCGGACGTTGTGTTTGAAGGCTGCTAAGGCTTCGGCGTCCGGACAGTCGACTATTTGGTTCTTTTTAGTAAGGAACCTGTTCCAGAATTTTGGGGCTGACTCTCCGGACTGCTGAGTTATGTGACTTAGATCGTCTGCGTCCGGAGGGCGGACATAGGTCCCCTGAAAATTTGCCTGAAACGCATCCTCGAGCTCTTCCCAGCTTCCAATGGTGTTTTCTGGGAGGCTTTTAAGCCAATGCTGAGCTGGCCCTTTGAGTTTGAGGGGTAAGTATTTTATGGCATGGAGATCATCTCCTCTAGCCATGTGTATGTGGAGGATGTAATCCTCGATGCACTCTCGTGGTCTGTTGTTCGTCGTATGCCTCTATGTTTACGGGTTTGAATCCGCTGGGAATTCATGATCCAAAGACCTCATCGGTGAAACATAGGGGTGTGCGCGCCCTGTATTTGGGTGTGCCGTGATGTTCGGATATTTGGCGTGTTGCATTGCTTTGAAGAGCTTGCTTTCTCGCCCATAGATGGACCTAATGGGCCATCCTTTTTATGTGAATCCTTATGCGGCTTGTGTGCGGCGCCATTTGCCACTCTCTTTTTGCCGTGGGGTCATCCATCCGACCGGGTGGCCTTCTTACTTTTTGATTGTGGGGGCTCTAAGGCCTTCTCGTCAAATTCGGGCAGTAGCTTTCTTTTGGGTAGTTTTTGTTCGGCGATCGTCGCCAGATTTGTCTCATGATGTTGAATATTCTACTCCATCTGATTCTGAGTGCATCTTCCGCTGTTTTGAGCTTCCGCTTCTGCTTTTTCAGGCTATGCGCAGTGGCGACGAGCCTTTTGTGGAGGTTATTCTGCTCCAACAATTTGTCCGGCGTGAGATCGTCCGGACTGTTGTCTTCGTCGGGGATGGGTTGTTTATCCAAGTTGTCTTGTTCGGACGATTGCTCGATAGCATGTTCGTCGTCCATCGGTTCGCCCTGCTCTATGGCTGGGTCTTTGTTGAGGCGGGACTTGGTTCGGCGTTTACGTTGCCATTTTGACTGCTTTTCGAGGCATTTATCCTTCGGGGCGTCCCGTTGTTCCTCGTCTTTATTTCCTTTAGGTGTATCCACCATGCATACATCATGGGATGAGGTGGTAGCCCAGCATCCTATAGGTGCTGGTTCATGGTTGTCTCCTACATCGTCGTCCATACCGTCGATGTCTTCGGAGTCGAAATCGAGCACGCCATGTAAGCTTTCGACAATGTGTACGAAGTGGGTGGTGGGTGGGCGTTGAATTTCTTTGTCGTCCGCATCCCAACCTTCCTGACCGTAGTCCGGCCATGGCTCTCCGGATAAAGAGACAGACTTTAGTGAATTCAGGATGTCGCCAAAGGGCGAGTGCTGAAAGATGTCCGCGGCAGTGAACTCCATGACCGGCGCCCGATCGGATTCGATTGGTAGGGGCACGGAGGGTTCGGAGTCCGGAGAGGAGTCCGGCACCCTGGAGTCGAGGTCTTCGCAAGGGACAAGGATGGAGTCCGGATCAATCGCCGTAGAGATCGTAGCCCCCGAGGCGGTGTCCAACCACTCGTCCTCGATCGGGGAATCCGGCTCCGGATTAAGGGTCGGAGCGGATGCTGGTGTGGCCTCGTGGCTCGCTCGGCTGTAGAGCTAGATCATGCGCGCCGAGACAAGGCGGCACGCTTGGCTGCGGTTCGAATCCGTCAAGATCAAGTCTCCGCGACATCGGCCGATAGTTCAAACTTCCAAATCTGACTCGACGGCCAGGGCGTAGCTTCGATCTGCTCCAGATGGCTGCTTAATTGGCCCGTGGTGCAAAGCCGCCGAATATGAAGATCTGTCCGGGGAGAAAAGTCTCACCCTGGACCGCGTCGTTGTTGATGATCGAAGGATCCATCGGGCCTATCGGTGACGACACAGAGGAACTCTCAATGAAAGCGCAAATGTCGGTGTCAAAACCGGCGGATCTCGGATAGGGTTAGGGTTACACAGAGTCAGTTACAATGGTAGGAGATCTACATATCCGTATCGCCAAAGCTTGCCTTCCACGCCAAGGAAAGTCCCATCCGGACACGGGACGAAGTCTTCAATCTTGTATCTTCATAGTCTTGGAGTCCGGCCGTGACGGTAGTCCGGCTATCCGGACACCCCCTAGTCTGGGACTCCCTCAATGGGGTTACCATTTTTTGTTTAAGTATCTTGATGTATTCACATCTTGTCGAGTTGCTTTGGCTCATGACTTGGAGTAAATCTTCCCTAAGATGGAATAACATACCTTGGGTGGTGGTGTTGATCATGATCATGTAGTTGAACTTGTGTGGGTTGCTCAAGGTTGTGTGAGTTGGGAGCACCACTTGGAATTTGAGTTCATCTACCTACATGGGTTAGTTTTTGCAAGGAAGAGCACTTGTGTATCCAAAATGACAATCATGAATTTCAATAATAAATTTGTCAAAGGATATGTTTGAATGGTTTCGTGCTTCCTTGTCTTCAACCACCATTACGTAGAGACTTGGTGATGTATAAGTCGCTCAAGATGTGAATGAGTTGCAATCTCATTGATTTAGATTCATCCAAGTACCTACAAGGGTTAGATAACATGCAAGGTGCAAATATATCCAAGACATAAGATAGTCATCATAAGAGAAATGTCAAGGATTAGTCATAGGCTCATGTCTTGCATGTATCAAATGGAGTTCCTACTCCAAGTTTGAAGCATCAATGATGTTCAATTCACCTCTTAACCTGCAAAACACTTTCTCATCAAGTGGTTTGGTGAAAATATCCGCTAATTGTTTTTTGGTGCGAACATGCTTAAGATTAATGTCCCCTTTGGCAACATGATCTCGAATGAAATGATGCTGAACTTCAATATGCTTCGTTCGAGAATGTTGCACGGGATTGTGAGCTATCTTGATAGCACTTTCATTGTCACAAAGTAATGGAACATGTTTCACATATATCCCATAATATTTAAGAGTTTGGGTCATCCAAAGCAATTGAGCACAACATGAACCAGCGGCAATCTATTCCTCTTCGGCTGTGGATAAGGATACCAAGTTTTGTTTCTTGGAAGACCAAGATACAAGAGATCTACCAAGAAATTGACAAGTACCCGAAGTGGACTTTCTATCAACCTTGTCACCGGCATAGTCCGAGTCGGAGTAGCCAACAAGATCGAAAGAGGCCCTCTTTGGATACCAAATACCAAAGTTTGGTGTATGGATTAAATATCTCACTATCCTCTTCACGGCCTTAAGATGACATTCTTTAGGAGCAGCTTGATATCGTGCACACATGCACACACTTAGCATGATATCGAGACGTGAAGCACATAGATATAACAATGAACCAATCATAGAGCGATAAACTTTTTGATCGACTAGTTCACCATCTTTGGTCAAATCAAGATGTCCACTAGTGGGCATGGGTGTAGTCATACCTTTGCATTCTTGCATATTGAACTTCTTGAATAAGTCCTTGGTGTACTTCGTTTGAGAGACAAAGGTACCTTCCTTAGTTTGCTTGATTCGCAAACCAAGAATGAATTTGAGTTCACTCATCATAGACATCTCAAACTTCTCCGACATTAGCTTTCCAAACTTCTCACTAAAATGAGGGTTAGTAGAACCAAATATAATATCATCAACATAGATTTGGCATACAAATAGTTCTCCATTGACCCTTTCAGTGAAAAGAATAGAATCTATTTTTCCAATTTCAAAGCCTTTTTTCAATAAGAAACTTGGTCAAGCATTTATACCACGCTCTAGGAGCTTGTTTAAGACCATAAAGAGCTTTGTGAAGTTTGTAAACATGATCAGGTTTCTTAGGATTAACAAACCCGGGAGGTTGCTTAACATAAACTTCCTCCTCTATTTCACCATTTAGAAAAGCACTTTTAATGTCCATTTGGTACAAGGTGATATCATGGTGATTAGCATAGGCAAGTAAGATGCGATTGGACTCAAGTCTAGCAACGGGGGTGTATGTCTCACCATAGTCCATACTTTCGACTTGTGTGTAGCCTTGGGCGATGAGACTTGCTTTGTTGCGAACTACTTTTCCATCTTCATCTTGATGGAGACTTCAACCCATGAAGGGTAACGGTTGCGCGAGTCCACGGAGGGCTCCACCCACGAAGGGTCCACGAAGAAGCAACCTTGTCTATCCCACCATGGTCGTCTCCCACGAAGGACTAGCCTCACTAGCGGTAGATCTTCACGAAGTTGGCAATCTCCTTGACCTTACAAACTCCTTGGTTCAACTCCACAATCTTGTCGGAGGCTCCCAAGTGACACCTACCAATCAAGGAGACACCACTCTCCAAGAAGTAACAAATGGTGTGTTGATAATGAACTCCTTGCTCTTGTGCTTCAAATGATAGTCTCCCCAACACTCAACTCTCTCTCTCACAGGATATGGATTTGGTGGAAATAAGATTTGAGTGGAAAGCAACTTGGGGAAGGCTGGAGATCAAGATTCATATGGTAGGAATGGAATATCTTGGCCTCAACACAAGTGTAGGTGGTTCTCTCTCAAAAAATGTATGCTGGAAGAGTAGGTTCATTCTGATGGCTCTCTCCACGAATGAAGAGTGGGTGGAGGGGTATATATAGCCTCCACACAAAATATAACCGTTACACACAACTTGCCAATCTCGGTGGGACCGAATCGGGAAACTCGGTCGGACCGATTCAGCAAATCTAGTGACCGTTAGGATTTTTGTTGGGATCGACATGCAACTCGGTAGGACCGATATGGTTAGGGTTAGGGCATAACGTAATCTGGGTGAGACCGATTACACAAACTCGGTACGACCGATTTTGGTAATAAGCTAACCAGAGAGTTGGTCAGGCAAATTCGGTAGGACCGATTCGCTCATCTCGGTTGGACCGAAATGTTACGAAGAGGAACAGAGAGTTTGCATTGTAATCTCGGTAGTACTGATTACTCAAATTTGGTGAGACCGATTTTGGTAATGGACATACACAGAGAGATTACAATCCCATCTAGGTGAGACCGAGATCCCTATCGGTGAGACCGATTTGCCTAGGGTTTGTGGCAGTGGCTATGACATATGAACTCGGTGGCGCCGGATAGAAAGAATCGGTAGGGCCGAGTTTGACTTTTGGTTTAGGTCATATGTGGATGTGAGAAAGTAGTTGAGGGCTTTGGAGCATATCACTAAGCATTTTGAGCAAGTAAGCCATTAAGCAACACCTCGTCCCTCCTTGATAGTATTGGCTTTTCCTATAGACTCAATGTGATCTTGGATCACTAAAATATAAAATGTAGAGTCTTGAGCTTGGAGATTGAGCCAATCCTTTGTCCTTAGCATCTTGAAGTGGTTCCACATCCACTAGTCCATGCCACTTCATTTGTTGAACTCTCTGAAACATACTAGGTAAAAGTGTTAGTCCAACAAGAGATATGTTGACATTAATTACCAAAACCACCCAGGGAGCACTTGTGCTTTCAGGCTTGAAAGGTGCGCTCAAGGGAGCACACCGCATCCCTCTCTTCGCACGGGACCATGATGATTCCTCCACTCCCTGGCATCTTGAGAATGTTGTAGCCGTGGTGAGTGACCGCCATGAACTTGGCCAGGGCTGGATACTCGAGGATGGCATTGTACGGCAGGCGGATGTGCGCGACGTCAAAGTCGATGAGCTCGGTGCAATAGTTCTTGCGCTCCCCGAAGGTGACAGGCAGGCGGACCTTCCCTATTGGTGTGGTGGAACCGTCGGTCACTCCTGACAAAGGCTTGGTTGGCTGGAGCTGCTCATATGGCCCTTGGAGGTTTTCGAATGTGTCGACGGATAGGACGTTGAGCCCTGCGCCACCGTCGATGAGAGTCTTGGTGACTTGCACATTGCTGATGACTAGGGAGCACAACAGAGGGAGGGCGCCAGCGGTGGCTGCGCACTTGAGCTGATCTGCCGAGTTGAAGGTGATGGCACATTGGGACCATCGGAGCGGGCACGTGGCCTCGAGCTTGGGGAGCACCGCATTCACCTCGTGAGCAAACTATTTGAAGATGCGATGAGAGGTTGGGGCCTGGGCACCGCCCAAGATGCAGGCAATCGCATGCGGCTCCTGGAAGCCCCCAGCCCCTTCGTCCTGGTGGTGGTCGTCGTTCCTTCTTGGTGGCGGCATCGGGGGAAGACCGGCATTGCCCTGGGGGCGATCCTCACGAGGCGGGTCCCTCCAGGCGCCCTCGCGAGGTTGGTCCTGCTAGCGGTCCTCACGAGGCCAGTCGCACCACTCCTGGCACGGGCCACGGTCGTCCCAGCGTCCGCCTCCCCGGCTGTAGCCCCGGTCGCTGCGCTCGAGGCGTCGACCGTAGCGTCCTTCCCGTATGGCTCTTAGCTCTTGGCTGTCGCTGGTGTTGTGGGTGTTCAGGTTGTGGAAGGCGCAGAATGGTCAGCCGTTCTTGGATGACTCAGGCTGATCTCTGCCTCGCTTGGTGTCGGGCTCCGATGCAAGCACTACTGCCTCTTTGCGCTTCACCTCCTTGGCCTTGGCCTTCTTCTCCTCCGCTCCTGTAGCTGGCAGCTCAAGGAGAGAGAGGCGCCCCTCCTCAGCTCTTGCACACTTGGTCGCCAGGTTGAACAGCTCCTGAGATGTGTAGAGCTCCTCGTGGATAGCAAGCTCTTCCTTCATCTTGACGTCACGGATGCCGTCCGTGAACGCGGAGGTGATGGCTTCGTCTGTGACCTTGGGGATCTTGAGGCGGGTGTTGTTGAAGCGCTGGATGTACTTCTAGAGGGTCTCGCCCGGTTGTTGCTTGACGCAGCGTAGATCACCCGCGGGCGGTGGGCGGTCGCGAGTGCCCTAGAAGTTGGCAATGAAGCGATCGCGCATCTCATCCCAGGAGGAGATTGAGTCGTGCTGCAGGTTCAGGAGCCAGTAGAGGGCCCCATCCTTGAGAGCCTTGGGAAACCAGTTCGCCATGACTTTTTCGTCGCCGTTGGCCGCTTCGATGTTCAGCTCATAGAGTTGCAGGAACTCCGCGGGGTCGGCGGTGCCATCATAGCGAGGAGGCAGATCTGGCTTGAACTTGCCTAGCCAGGCGACGCTACGCAGCTCGGGGGTGAAGGCGCGGCAGGCGGCCGTGGTCGCCGGGGCCCACTTCTGAGGTGGAGCTTGGTCTTGGCGATGTCCGTGCTACGCCGCTGCAGGCAGCACGCGGTCCTGACGAGGTGGCGCAGGGAGCGCCGGTGCAGCTTCTCGCGGCCGCGGGATTTCTTGGCAGCTTCTCTCTTCACGCGCGGGCGCTAGGCGCGGTGGATCGCGCCGCGGAGGCGCGCGCCTTGGTGCCAAGGCACCATCTTGGGGTTGAGGTGGTGGAGGCACGCCAAGAGCCCTGTCGCCCGCGGCTGGTTGAGGGGGAGGCAAGGAGTGGGACGGCGCTGGAGAGCCCCCTGCGACGCGGACGAGCTCGGCGACGTGGTCGAGCCACTCCTCATAGACGTCGTCGACAAGGCAGTAGCACAGGAGCTCGTTCACCGCGGTGAGTGCGGCCCATGCCTCCATGGGAGCGCGGTGCACGTGAGACGAAGAACCAGCAGGGGTAAATGATGGAGTAGCGGTGCGGCCGTCCTGCCGCACCGAGGGATGCAGCGAGGAAGCCTGCTGCTCGTTCCCCGCGGGGCCGGTGGCAGCGTTGGCGGCAGGACACGGAGAACGACGAGGTGGCCTGCCTATGGGAGCCGTCTGAGCGACGCGGGCGGAGAGGGCAGCCTGACGCTCAGCTCGAGCACGGCCCGCGTCCGCCATGGAAACGATGGAGCGACAAAGCAATGAACTGATGGAAGGGAAACTACGGCGCACCCCTACCTGGCGCACCAAATGTCAGATGTGGGGTTCCGGCAAACCCTTAAGGTTTGAACACTAGGGTGCGCGCGAAGTCTTTCCCTCCTCCCGATCTATGCTCTAGCTCGCTAAGATCTCGTAGACGAACTCGACGAACTCGCAACACAGAAAGACACGAGGTTTATACTGGTTCGGGACACCGTTGTGGTGTAATACCCTACTCCAGTGTCGTGGTGGTGGATTGCCTCTGGGGATGATGATGAACAGTACAAGGGAAGAACAGCCTCCTGAGGTTGAGGTGTTCTTGTGCGTATGAACTTGTGGCGTGAGGATTCGATCAGTTGCCGATCAGATGCCCCCTACTGTGGTGGCTAGCTCTACTTATATAGGCCCTGGTCCTCTTCCCAAATATCGAGTGAGAAGGGAGCCAACAACGGCGGGCAAATTTTAAGGGGGACAGCTAGTACAAGCTATCCTGACAAAAGCGGTCTTCGCCTGCGAAAAGCTCTAGGGTGACGCCGTCTTGGGCTCCACGATGACCTCCGCCTTGCCGTCCTCCTAGTCTTGGTCTCGTTGCACCAATATGGAAACCTTTGTCTGATGCCTCGGTACTCTTCGCCTGCGCTGGCCTCCTTAGCACCAAAGAGGAAATAGGGATGCTGCGCACACTGGCGCCCGCCTGGCACCGTTCGTCATGGCTCACGTCACGAGAGCCTCGTGAGGTTTGCCTCGCCTTGATATCTCCACTCCTCGTGAGCTTGCTTGGCTAGGCCACTCCAGAGGAGGTCTTGCACCGTCCGCCTCGCGAGGGTCTTGGGTGCTTTGTTGATTTAAGATGGGCGTCAGACGGCTCGCTGCTTGGCCATCTTTGTGGGCCACAGCGAGCAAGTTTGGGGACCCCCGTTCCCAGAACACCGACATGTACTGGTTGTCCACTTGATGGAGGTTCATCTACCATGGGTGAACAAACAAATTGCGACTTGACGCGTTATGTTAAAAAAGAGGCAAACCATGTGGGGCCTACCTTAGAGGCAAGGCTCTATACACTCGAGATGCTCTCTACGTATTACATACTTTTGATGTGTCCCGTCAACTCGCAGAACGAGGAGAAGCTTGCTTAGTACATCGTCTCCCCTTCCCACAGGCGCGGTGGCTCGCAGGACGAGGTGAAGCTTGCTTACTACGCCTTACGCTCACTCCCTCGCCCACGCGCGCAGTGGCTTCGCAGGACGAGGAGAAATTTTACTGCTCCCTCTGTTTACTCCTCGTCCCTACCTTGATTAGAGAGATTATCACATTGTTTGAAATATATGTATTTTAGTAGTAGGAGTAGTACAGTGGTATACAGGAATAGTACTACTAAAGCAATTTCCATGGAGTCCGTGGTGCAGCAAGCTACCATAGGCTATGTTACTACTCCCTCCTTTCTAGTTTATGGCTCAATTTCAAAATCTCTCCAACCAAGGTAGACGGTGAGTGGTGGAATTAATTTTGTAGTTTGCACAAGTAATTAGTACGCTCGTTTTTCTCAAGAAGTAATGTTTACCGAGGCATTAATTAGAACGAATGCATGCATGACCACTAAATTTCCATGAACTTCTACATGCATTGATGAGTTTTCTCTTCACACTGCTTGCATCGGGTGATTTAACGCACCTCGAAATCCAAACATGTGATGGTACTACTACTACTACTAGTAGTAGAATTGGGAATTATATAACGGAAAACGGTTTTTTTAGATGAGCCCTATAAGCCGGAAATGAGGGAGTAGTAAGTAGTACTACCTCCATAGTGGGTACGTACTCCGTAAAATCAGATTTTCCCAAAACTCGCTCAACCTTTATTTGCTTGTTTCCCTTCCTGCCTCGTTACCTCAAAGAGACTATGCCAAACTCCCCTGCCTGCCGCGTGGGAAAAGACCCGCCCTCGCCTTTTTTAGTCCGGGTTTGTATCGATGGATCACACGTAGCAGAAAAAACTGAGCCATGTCTTGTACTCCTCTGTCGACGCTCGCATTCATGAATTTCGTACTTCCTCTCGCTGACATGTGGGGCATATAGCAACCGGGTCAACGTGTCATGCACCAAATAACAGTGCAGAATAGCAGGGGGCATGATACGTCTCCAACGTATTTATAATTTTTGATTGCTCCATGCTATATTATCTATTGTTTTGGACTATATTGGGCTTTATTTTCCACTTTTATATTACTTTTGGGACTAACCTATTAACCGGAGGCCCAGCCCAGAATTGCTGTTTTTTGCCTATTTCAGTGTTTCGAAGAAACGGAATATCAAACGGAGTCCAAACGGAATGAAATCTTCGGGAGCGTGATTTTCTCATCGGATAAGACCCAGAGACTTGGACCTCCGTCAAGAAAGCTCCGAGGCGGCCACGAGGTGGAGGGCGCGCCCCGACCTCGTGGGCCCCTCGAGGCTCCACCGACGCACTTCTTCCTCCTATATATACCTCGCACCCCGTCGGATCAGATCTGGAGCCAAAACCTAATTCCACCGCCGCAACTTTCTCAGATCCACGAGATCCCATCTTGGGGCCTGTTCCGAGCTCACGGAAGGGGATTCCACCACGGAGGGCTTCTACATCATCATCATAGCCTCTCTGATGAAGTGTGAGTAGTTTACCTCAGACCTTCAGGTCCATAGTTAGTAGCTAGATGGCTTCTTCTCTCTTTTTGGATCTCAATACAATGTTCTCCCCCTCTCTTGTGGAGATCTATTCGATGTAATCTTCTTTTTGCGGTGTGTTTGTTGAGATCGATGAATTGTCGGTTTATGATCAAGATTATCTATGAGCAATATTTGAATCTTTTCTGAATTCTTTTATGTATGATTGAGTTATCTTTGCAAGTCTCTTCGAATTATCCGTTTGGTTTGGCCAACTAGATTGGTAGTTCTTGCAATGGGAGAAGTGTTTAGCTTTGGGTTCAATCTTGCGGTGTCCTTTCCCAGTGACAGTAAGGGCAGCAAGGCACGTATTGTATTGTTGCCATCGAGGATAACAAGATGGGGTATTTATCATATTGCATGAATTTATTCCTCTACATCATGTAATCTTGCTTAAGGCGTTACTCTGTTTTCATTAACTTAATACTCTAGATGCATGCTGGATAGCGGTCGATGAGTGGAGTAATAGTAGTAGATGCAGGCAGGAGTCGGTCTACTTGTCTCGGATGTGATGCCTATATACATGATCATACCTAGATACTCTCATAACTATGCTCAATTCATCAATTGCTCAACATAATTGCTCACCCACCGTAAAATACCTATGCTCTTGAGAGAAGCCACTAGTGAAATCTATGGCCCCCGGGTCTATTTTCATCATATTAATCTTCCTATGCTTTATTATTGCTTTGCTCTTTACTTTGCCTTTTATTTTACTTTGCATCTTTATACCAAAAAAATAACAAAAAAACTATCTATCATCTCTATCAGATCTCACTCTCGTAAGTGCCGTGAAGGGATCGACAACCCCTATTCGCGTTGGTTGCGAGGAGCTATTTGTTTTGTGTAGGTACGAGGGACTCGCGCGTGGCCTCCTACTGGATTGATACCTTGGTTCTCAAAAACTGAGGGAAATACTTACACTAGTCTGCTGCGTCATCCTCTCCTCTTCGGGGAAAACCAACGCAAGCTCAAGACGTAGCAAGAAGGATTTCTGGCGCCGTTGCCGGGGAGTCTACGCAAAAGTCAACATACCAAGTACCCATCACAATCCCTTATCTATCGCATTACATTGTTTGCCATTTGCCTCTCGTTTTCCTCTCCCCCACTTCACCCTTGCCGTTTTATTCGCCCTTTTTCCGTTCACCTTGATGTCTTTCTTGGCTCGTTTTCTCGCTTGGTTGAAATAGTTGAGTATTTATTCCTAAACAGAGAAGCTAATATCTATGGATCCTCATCCGCTTGCCAATCATTTTAAGAGATCCAATTATGATGAACCAATTCCTAGTGATTTGGATGCACTAGATTATCTTTATAAGCTTTTGCCTGAAATCCGTAAATCTTAAAATTGTGATGAAGTGCTTCATGATAGACCTTTGAATAAAAAGCATGATTACAATGATTTCATTATAAATTCTATTGATGTAAATTATGCTAATAATATGCAAAACCCTAAGCTTGGGGATGCTAGTTTTGCTATGTCCAATAGTCATGATTGGGGAGACTCTTCTTATGATCTTGAAAATTTATTTAAGCCCCATGATGAATATAAGATTGATAATAGTGTTTGCAATAATATTGAAAGCGGGTTTGGAAGAGTGTCAACTTTAGATCCCACATATTTGGATAATATTCGATCTTATGAAATTTTTGATAAAAGTGGGCTTGGAGAAATCATGACTTTAATTAATGATAATCCCACTATTTTGGAAGAGTGTCAACTTCGCATGCATGTGGATCGTGTTGAGAATATGTTATGTGATAGCTATATTGTTGAAATTTCTTATGATCCTACATGTAATTATTATGAGAAAGGAAAATATGGTTATAGAATTTTCATGTTACTAAATTACCTCTCGTTATGTTGAGATTGCTATTGTTTCTTTCCGCTTCCTTGCATATGCTAGTTTTTGCTTGCTATGATAATTTGTTTGCCTATAAGATGCCTATGCATAGGAAGTATGTTAGACTTAGATGTGTTTGTCACGTGTTTCATGATGCTCTCCTTGTGCTTCAATTATTGTCTTTCTTGCGAGCATCATTAAAATTATCAATGCCTAGCTAAAAGGCTTTAAAGAAAAGCGCTTGTTGGGAGACAACCCAATATATTCCTTTCTGTCGTTGAATAAATAATCCATCTACCTTCTGTTTAGATGTGATTTTATGTTTTAATTAGTGTTTGTGCCAAGTTAAACCTATAGGATCTTCTTGGATAATAGTTATTTGATCTTGCTGTAATTTCCAGAAACTTTTGGTTCACGAAAACAATTGTTAAAAATCACCAGAACGTGATAAAATAGTGATTCCAATTGATTCTGATCAATAAACAAATTTCCTAGTTCGTCCTATTTGGGATGAATGTTTGGAGTTCCAGAAGTTTGCGTTAGTTACAGATTACTACAGACTGTTCTGTTTTTGACAGATTCTGTTTTCCGTGTGTTGTTTGCTTATTTTGATGAATCTATGGCTAGTAAAATATTTTATAATCCATAGAGAAGTTGAAATACAGTAGGTTTAACACCAAAATAAAAAAAGAATGAGTTCATTACAGTACCTTGAAGTGGTCTTTTGTTTTCTTTCGCTAACGGAGCTTACGAGATTTCTGTTGAGTTTTGTGTTGTGAAGTTTTCAAGTTTTGGGTGAAATCTTTTGATGGACTATGGAACAAGGAGTGGCAAGAGCCTAAGCTTGGGGATGCCCATGGAACCCCCAAGATAATCCAAGGACACCAAAAAGTCAAAGCTTGGGGATGCCCTGAAGGCATCCCTCTTTAAATCCACTTCCATCGGTAACTTTACTTGAGCTATATTTTTATTCACTACATGATATGTGTTTTGCTTGGAGCGTCTTGTATTATTTGCGTATTTGCTTGTTAGTTTACCACAATCATCCTTGCTGTACACACCTTTTGAGAGAGCCATACATGAATTGGAATTTGTTAGAATACTCTATGTGCTTCACTTATATCTTTTGAGCTTGATAGTTTTGCTCTATGTGCTTCACTTATATCTTTTGAGCTTTATAGTTTTGCTCTAGTACTTCACTTATATCTTTTAGAGCACGGTGGTGGATTGTTTTAAATAAACTATTGATCTCTCATGCTTCACTTAGATTATTTTGAGAGTCTTAAATAGCATGGTAATTTGTTTAATAATAATATGCTTGGTATTCAAGATTTGTAAAACTTTCTTTTGAGTGTGTTGAATACTAAGAAAAGTTTGATGTTTGATAATTGTTTTGAGATATGGAGGTGATAATATTAGAGTCATGCTAATTGAGTAGTTGTGAATTTGACGAATACTTGTGTTAAAGTTTGTGATTCCCGTAGCATGCACGTATGGTGAACCGTTATGTGATGAAGTCGGAGCATGATTTATTTATTGATTGTCTTCCTTATGAGTGGCGGTCGGGGACGAGCGATGGTCTTTTCCTACCAATCTATCCCCCTAGGAGCATGCGCGTAATACTTTGCTTTGATAACTTGTAGATTTTTGCAATAAGTATATGAGTTCTTTATGACTAATGTTGAGTCCATGGATTATACGCACTTTTCTCACCCTTCCACCATTGCTAGCCTTTCTAGTACCGCGCACTTTTCGCCGGTATCATACACCCACCTTAAACCTTCCTCAAAACAGCCACCATACCTACCTATCATGGCATTTCCATAACCATTTCGAGATATATTGCCATGCAACTTTCCACCGTTCCGTTTATTATGACACGCTCCATCATCGTCATATTGCTTAGCATGATCATTTAGTTGACATCGTATTTGTGGCAAAGCCACCGTTCATAATTCTTTCATACATGTCACTTATGACTCATTGCATATCCTGCACATCACGGAGGCACACATATAGAGTCATATTTTGTTCTAAGTATCGAGTTGTAATTGTTGAGTTGTAAGTAAATAAAAAGTGTGATGATCATCATTTTTAGAGCATTGTCCCAAGTGAGGAAATGATGATGGAGACTATGATTCCCCCATAAGTCGGGATGAGGCTCCGGACGAAAAATAAAAAAAAAAGGAAAAGAGGCCAGAAAAAAGAGAGAAAAGGCCCAACAAAAAAATGAGAGAAAAAGAGAGAAGGGACAATGTTACTATCCTTTTACCACACTTGTGCTTCAAAGTAGCACCATGATCTTCATAATAGATAGTCTCTCGTTTTGTCACTTTCATATACTAGTGGGAATTTTTCATTATAGAACTTGGCTTGTATATTCCAATGATGGGCTTCCTCAAATTGCCCTAGGTCTTCATGAGCAAGCGAGTTGGATGCACACCCACTTAGTTTCTTTTGTTGAGCTTTCATATACTTATACCTCTGGTGCATCCGTTGCATGGCAATCCCTACTCACTCACATTGATATCTATTGATGGGCATCTCCATAGCCCGTTGATACGCCTAGTTGATGTGAGACTATCTTCCCTCTTTTTGTCTTCTCCACAACCACCATTCTATTCCATAGATAGTGCTATATCCATGGCTCACACTCATGTATTGCGTGAAGATTGAAAAAGTTTTCAAAATTTCAAAAGTATGAAACAATTGCTTGGCTTGTCATCGGGGTTGTGCATGATTTAAATACATTGTGTGGTGAAGATAGAGCATAGCCAGACTATATGATTTTGTAGGGATAACTTTCTTTGGCCATGTTATTTTGAGAAGACATAATTGCTTTGTTAGTATGCTTGAAGTATTATTATTTTTATGTCAATATGAACTTTTGTCTTGAATCTTTCGGATCTGAATATTCATACCACAATTAAGAAGAATTACATTGAAATTATGCCAAGTAGCACTCCGCATCAAAAATTCTCTTTTTATCATTTACCTACTCGAGGACGAGCAGGATTAAGCTTGGGGATACCTGATACGTCTCCAACGTATCTATAATTTTTTATTGCTCCATGCTATATTATCTATTGTTTTGGACTATATTGGGGAGACCTATTAACCGGAGGCCCAGCCCAGAATTGTTGTTTTTTGCCTATTTCAGTGTTTCGAAGAAACGGAATATCAAACGGAGTCCAAACGGAATGAAATCTTCGGGAACGTGATTTTTTCATCTGATAAGACCCAGGAGACTTGGACCCTCCAACAAGAAAGCTCCGAGGCGGCCACGAGGGTGGAGGGCGCCCCCCCCCCAGGGCACGCCCCTACCTCGTGGGCCCCTCAAGGCTCCACCGACGTACTTCTTCCTCCTATATATACCTACGTACCCCCGTCAGATCAGATGCGGAGCCAAAAACCTAATTCCACCGCCGCAACTTTCTGTATCCACGAGATCCCATCTTGGGGCCTGTTCCGGAGCTCCTCCGCAAGGGGATTCCACCACGGAGGGCTTCTACATCATCATCATAGCCTCTTCGATGAAGTGTGAGTAGTTTACCTCAGACCTTTGAGTCCATAGTTAGTAGCTAGATGGCTTCTTCTCTCTTTTTTGATCTCAATACAATGTTCTCCCCCTCTCTCGTGGAGATCTATTCGATGTAATCTTCTTTTTGCGGTGTGTTTGTTGAGACCGATGAATTGTGGGTTTATGATCAAGATTATCTATGAGCAATATTTGAATCTTTTCTGAATTATTTTATGTATGATTGAGTTATCTTTATAAGTCTCTTCGAATTATCCGTTTGGTTTGGCCAACTAGATTGGTAGTTCTTGCAATGGGAGAAGTGTTTAGCTTTGGGTTCAATCTTGCGGTGTCCTTTCCCATTGACAGTAGGGGCAGCAAGGCATGTATTGTATTGTTGCCATCGAGGATAACAAGATGGGGTATTTATCATATTGCATGAATTTATTCCTCTACATCATGTCATCTTGCTTAAGGCATTACTCTATTTTCATTAACTTAATACTCTAGATGCATGCTGGATAGCGGTCGATGAGTGGAGCAATAGGCAGGAGTCGGTCTACTTGTCTCAGACGTGCCTATATACATGATCATACCTACATACTCTCATAACTATGCTCAATTCTGCCAATTGCTCAACAGTAATTCGTTCACCCGCCGTAAAATACCTATGCTCTTGAGAGAAGCCAATCTATGGCCCCCGGGTCTATTTTCATCATATTAATCTTCCTACGCTTTATTATTGCTTTGCTCTTTACTTTGCCTTTTATTTTACTTTGCATCTTTATACCA
The DNA here is from genome assembly GCA_021605205.1 of Aegilops longissima. Taxonomy (NCBI): domain Eukaryota; kingdom Viridiplantae; phylum Streptophyta; class Magnoliopsida; order Poales; family Poaceae; genus Aegilops; species Aegilops longissima. The sequence goes on along the minus strand of CM038677.1, from coordinate 666,180,832 downwards.
AAAAAATACCAAAAATATTATCTATCAGATCTCACTCTCGTAAGTGACCGTGAAGGGATTGACAACCCCTATTCGCGTTGGTTGCGAGGAGCTATTTGTTTTGTGTAGGTACGAGGGACTCGCGCGTGGCCTCCTACTGGATTGATACCTTGGTTCTCAAAAACTGAGGGAAATACTTACGCTACTCTGTTGCATCATCCTCTCCTCTTCGGGGAAAACCAACGCAAGCTCAAGACGTAGTAGCGCACCCCATTCATACAGCCCAGTAGTAGTAATGAGCAATGAGACGTCAAATCACAATGTCGCACCTTCCCAGACGGATGAAGCAACCATTATTTTTCACACTTTGCTGCGCCATCATCTCCTTTAAGAAAACCACGTAGTGTTGCTTCTGCCATTGTTCTGCCTCAAGAGGGACACACGCATCACCTTGGTACATCATGACACATGGGACCGTATGACAGGACATGCTCCCCCGCCCATCGCTCGGTAAAATCACCTCATTTTACTACTTCCTCCGTATCGGTTTACAGGGCATGCACGTCGTTCTAGGTTGATAATTTAACTGGCTATATATGTGATGAACAGTATATGTTTAGAAACCACATCCACTTAAGGATCCAGTGATATACTCTTTGTGACATAGTAACTCATATTTAGTTAGTCAAATGGATGACCTAGAACTACGTGCATGCCATATAAACCGAGACGGAGAGGGTTGTACATTATGTATCTTTTTATATCAATATATTCGAGATTCACCAAGGAGCAACTCAAGCAGGGTCCGTCCGCACACGAAATGGCGACACACTTAACAGGACCCATTTGGCCGACATGTGGCTCATTCACCGTCTTGTTCCACGTGTGATGCACCAAATTACAGTTCGGAGCAGCGGTTGGACTTGGAGGCATCCCGGTCGTAGTGCTGCAGTAGTAGCAAATGAGCGATGAGGGGTCAAATCACAAAGCCCAACCTTTCCCGCATTAATCTGGACGGACAAAGCAACCATCATTTCACTCTAGGGCGCAAGAGCATAAATAAAAGAGAAAACCAATGATGCGTGCGGCAGCTACCTAGGGCAATTCATTTAGAAAAAAAATTTGGGCAATTATGATATGGAAAATTCTAGAACAAAGGAGAAGTGCTTGTGTTTTGAGGTTTGTGCATTATGCTTAATTTCAACCATGGAGTCTTCTAGATTGTACATATGGCAGAATCTGGTGGAATGTTGATGATATCCAACGACCAGTAGTGCTTGGATTTGCCATCTCTGCACTGTCGGATTAGTTTCATCCAACGACCATCTTTCAAAGTTTTGCATACTATATAGGGATATAGATAATGCATAAAAGTTCTTCCAAAAACATCTATAACTAATGGGAAGTGAATGTATGCTTAAAATGAAAAAATGTAATACCCCCTCCTTCTAGGTGTATAAGTCATCTTAGGTTTTTTTGCTAGTTAATAGCATTTCATGCAATGAATTAAGCACTGCATGTCATGTTTGAAAGTCTCAAGCCATTGAAAGCATGCACGGCCCACATCTCTTTTTGGTTGATATGTCACGAAACAAGAAACGGGGAGGGAGTTAATGTACCGTGCCTAAGTGTTTTGGGATTATTTGGTTTTCGGAAGATGACTTACACACCTAGACGGAGGGAGTACAAGGAGAAAAATGAATTACAGTTAAAATAATGAAATTTCTAAACAAAATGTGAATGTGAACTACATATGTGTGCACGTGACTAGCACATACATTGTCAATACAAAATTTAATGCAAGAAATAACTTATGAGTATCATGCACGAATTGAAGATGTGGTGCTTGCATGCATAGAGTACAAAAATAATTTGATTTATGACTTGCATGCATGACGTGTTCTTGTGCCATAGTTGCATTTCTAGGAAAAAAGCTACTAGTGGGTTGTACTAGCTATTTAGGAATAGAAGATGTATACATGGAAGTTGTAGGGAAAGAGATGACATGTATCTCAAGTCCTATGAGTAGGGATTGGAAAAGAGATGTCATTTGGTTCACATCATAGGAACTTTTCTATTGAATCTAGAGATGACATGTATCTCAATTCCTATGAGGAGGGATTAGAAAAGAGATGTCATTTGGTTCACATCATAGGAACTTTTCTATTGAATCTAGAGATGACATTATCTCAATTCCTATGAGAAGGGATTAGAAAAGAGATGTCATTTGGTTCACATCATAGGAACTTTACTATTGAATATACGCTAATGTTTATTTTCCTTTGAAATTATGGGAGTATAGGAATCCATTATGAACCAAGTGGCTCTAAAGCTATAAAAATGATATCATGTTTATTTCCTTTGAAATGTGGAGTATATGAATCTATTCCTATGAACCAATTGGCTCTAAAGGAAAAAATCCTATAAAAATCATATCATATTGAGTTCCTATGATATTCCTCCACACCAAAGGATGGTTGAAATTGCTGTAGGTGATATGACGGTCTTTCTTTGTATACTCCTCCCCCATCTTTATAGTCACCTCTCGAAGATGAATGAAATGATATATACTGGGTATTCTATATGTGCATTTTGGTACACGAAAACTCGGTAAAAGTTTGCGAGGTTCGAATTTTCAATAAAGCTATATGCACTGCATTTTGGAACGGAGGGAGAAGCATACGACAGTTGCTAACACTCACGTGGAAGATTTGTATGTAGGAGGAGTGGCTGTTCTGTTAAATGACGTGGCAAAACTGACACTGTCGGATGCCGATCTAACGGTTCTTACGGCATTCGTCAGGAAACGGGTTGTGGCAAATGTTTGTCGGATAATGATTTACGGACACATGCATTGCATTGATACGTGACCCCTCTCTCTCACGCACACACGCACACTCACGAGTCACGACTCTCCCGAGTCCTCTCACACCCACCGTCTATATGCAGGTAGACGTCGCACACATATGTGCTCTTCACACCTTACGCTCAGAACTTATAAAAAACAAAAGATGTCGCGCACCTTTTATTTTAGCTCACACTTCACACACTTATACTATTACTCTTGTGGCGAACGTTCTTTGGGCATAGTATATTGTACTCTCACGAAGAGAAGCGGTGCACACACGCACTAGTTCTCTCACACCCACTCACGGGTACATGTAGGAGCGCATTTTTTGAAGCTGGTACAACAAAATCACTCCACTATATATATAAGCAGGAGCCTTAGCGCTTGCTTTACTAGGGTTCCTCTCTTTCACTCTCTCATGCTCTCCAGATCTAAGCAAGACATAGGTGGCCACTCTCTCTCTCTCTGCTCACGGCTAGTCACAAATCCGGCCGGACCACCTCGACCGGGGCAGGGGTGTAGGTTCATCGTTCACGCTGTCGTCGATGGCGAGGGAGGAGACCAACGGCTGCTCGCGCGTCCTGATCGGCAGTCGTGTCGTTCTCTCCGAGAGAGCGCCGGCTTGGGAGGGCATCCGACCCCTTCTTCCTCCCTGTGGTACTGTGGCCAAGATGTGGCCTCCCGACGCCGTCTTTGCCACATGCCGACGACCCTCAGGTATATATTCCTTCGAAACCTGCCTTGCTCTACTACCCCAGCTCCCCACGTGGCTGCGTGTGGATCTTTTTCTGCTTCCGTCGGCTGTTCCAAAGCCACCTAGTCTTTTACTATTATTAGAGGTAAAGCTAGTTCATACAGTCGAATCTAAGAGTTGGTTCAAACGTGGAAGAAACTGGGAAAGCTGTAGCATGAATGTAGGACTTGGTTCTAAGAGGAAACGGGGTAAAGTAGTAGATACTGGCTACCCAACCGGTCTCTTGGTTGAAAAGGTGAAGAAAGCATGGTTGATGACAAAGGCTGGGGGGAAGTGGACCTGTCTCTTGGTTGAAAAAGGAAAGAAAGTGAGGGGTGTTGGGGGATAGCGCAAATGAGAATGAGCAGGTCTAGATTTCCTGTGCTCACATAGGAAAATGTCGCTGAGGAGATAAAAAATGGGACAAATGCAGACATGATGCCTGAGTGTTTGCAGCTTTCGGCAACCACATCTGCCTCACCACTTTATGCCCCTGATGTCCCTATGCCCATATCGCTACCGTTAATGTAAAATCACATGAAGCATTAAGCAATGCCACCTAATGTCAGTATAAGTAATGGTCTAGTGCCGTCGATAAATTGAAGCAATGCCACCACCATTTTATGAAGTGCTTCGTCTTGCTTTATTTCCATGAATTGTGTTTTGCGCTTACACTTAAATCTCACACCGCTAACATTGCTTCATCCCAAAGGAACTGCACAAATTTGATTGCACATTTATCGACCATGTGCTACTCTCATGACAGTAATACTAATGCTACTGTTCTGCATGTTAATCTAGTGGCAGTGTTGATGTGATGTGATGCTACTTACTTAAGGGCACTTTCATACTGTCAATCTAGTGCCAATTGTAACACAATAGATGTTGTTGTTAATCATACGCCACTGCAAATATCTGTCACTGTTTAAATAATCGTATTTCATATTTGCGCAAACAGGGATGCCTGTCTCCATATCATTTCTATCTGCGCAATCAAAAGTACACACCTCAGTTTTAGTACAACTGCACAAAATGAGATGGCTATTCCTAGCTGCCGTCCTCTAACCACCAGTGTTCCAGGTATTCCTACATTGGTAGTAACTAGGTAGAATGACCTACGCAATCTAAAAGAAGCTGATTCGTACGTTTTACTTCCTGATTGCAGTGCAAGGACGAGCGAAAACAACTGCATCCTAGTCCGGAATGCACTTTCTACCAGTTCATCCATGGACCAAGGACTAGCTGGCAGGACTGCATGGAGGTTTTTGGGACAGGTGCGCGAACAAGAGGCATTGTGGTCTGCTTAGTTCTACAAATAGCGGTGCTTAAATTTAGTGGAATGCACAAGAATTTCAGCTGGTCAGTACACTACATGGTTTAGTTCAGCATTGCAGCTGAGAACACAATTATAATTGGTTATTCTGGAATGAGAGAACCTAACCCTGGATGGTGGCAACAAGAAAAAACCAGAGTGAACTCCAGGAAATTTAAGCTGCCAGAGGCCCTTTGCTCGAGAAGCCTTGCTTGTTTTTTCCTGATTTGTAAACCTTCTCACAACTTTGTCTTTTGCTGTGAACTAGTATATGTTTGTTATGTTCTATGAATCATTGAGATGTATAAAATTGCATAACTTATGCTTTTCAGGTTTTTTATGAAGCCGAGTTTAATGTGAGTGTTCCACATGAACGCTGGACTAGTGTGTGAATGCTTGGAATTTACATTGTGGCCTCAGTTAATTGCATGAACCACTATGACAAGATACGTAGTTGCTTATATGTCAGACATCAGATTATTGATTGTTAGCTGGTTGATAGCCTAGTGTTGAAGCGAGCTGACCCAATGTGCCGTGTTTTGCACAACTGCTTACAAGTGGGGTAGCACCAACAATGTTTACAAGTACTTATGTATACATCAGCGCACAGTTCTCGAACGAGTACTCTATTTCATCAAACACACACCGCTCGTATGATAAACCATGAAAACTTATGTCTTACCATGCCATATTCATGAAAAAACTAGTGAAGACGCATCTGTTTCGGCAACAATTACGATGGTTCTTGCATGATTCACGAGCACACAAAAGTAGCAGCAGTTTCCATAGACGGATTCAAACAGAGTACTAGCCCCAGATTGCTCTATAATAGGCAAGGTTCGGATAATTAGACACAATCCAAACTACTATTAAACACTAGCTGGGGCAACTATTTCATGCCTCGATCTAATTTGGGCTGGATACAAGACGGACCTTGCCATAAACATCATCGAGGACGTCCGGCAGCAGCTCAATCCTATGAACCTTGATGAAGATAACATTGTGGCCTCGCCACTCATAAACTTGTTTGTGAAGGCATGCCACGTCATCTTCCTGCGTAAGCTTGACAAGAATAGTATGCCTCACAAATGAAGGAGTAGATTTGAACTTCTTGTGCTTCAGTACACCCTGGACAATATGCTTGACAACAGTGAGGCTGGAATACAACTCGACATCGGTATAAGCGCAAATGGCTTCCAGGATCCAACAACTTAGGAACTCTGTTTTCCCAGTGCGTATATTTAGGTCATCCGCCTCATAGCGAGTGACATGTACAACCACACAATCCTTGTCTGCATCAGGGCTCTAATTGAAACAGAAACAAATTCTAAATTACTTTCCAGTATAAGAAACACAAGTTATTTAAACCACTATGTATAGCATCGCATCGAAGCTAATAGAATTTTTCATTATTCATCACCACATACTTAGATGAAAAACCATAATCGAGATCCGCAAAGAAGAAAATCACCTTGGGCAGCTCAGCGAGGGGGGGGGGACACATCCTTGAAGGGGGAAAACTTCTCCTGCAAGGCCACGGGGGTTGTAACCTCAAACGGGCGTTGACCCTCTCAGTAGTGGCCGTGAGGGTATTTGGGGTTGGCTCGGTGGCTGCCTCCATCTTCTTGGAGCTCTCTGTCTTGTGGGGATCAGCCTCCCGCGTTTGCCCCAATATCAGCAGATCTTTGCCTGGTTTGCCCTAGTCCATCATGAAACTGACGAATACTAGGAGACCACTGAAACGAAAACACAATCGCAATGACAATGAAAAAAAAAGAGTGCGGATCGGTTACTGCTTTGCGAAAGTTCTTTTTTTTTTCTCTGAACGAAAATATACCAACATCACGGATCCGCTACCTTCCCTTCGTTGGGAGAGAAGAACAGTGGCAGATGCGAGTGTTGACTTTCTTGAAGACGGTGAGGGAGAAGGGGATTCAACGAAGAGTGAAATGATGGTTGCTTCGTACGTCAAACTTAGACTACGGGGAGGTGGGGTTTTGTGATACGACGGCTTGTTACTACCGCGCTACGACCAGGGTGACTCTCCGCCTGCATACTGCCTTCTAATTTGGTGGATGTCATTTGGTCCCACGCGCTGCATGGCCCGCATGTCGATGAACAAAAGTAAAACGACATTCAGTAGAGGGAAACATTTCGATGACCTAGGAGGAGCCAAGAGCGCTAATGTATCCACTGTACTAGTAGTAATTGTTTTTCTGGGTAGCTGTATAGTGTCTCCACTATACTAGTTATAATTGTTTCTCTGGGCCCAAGACAAAACAGCCCATCCACCCTAGTAAATAATAAAATCAATTCAAAAGCCCATATATTTACTTAATGAGAGGCGCTACCCACACCCACCACACCGCCCCCCAAGAAAACCTGGGTGCTCTTCTTCCTCCTCACTCCCACCCACCTCATGTCAGCTCGCTCCACTCGTACCCCCAAATTCCTCACCTCACTCCTACAGAAAACCCCAGCTCCCCTTCTTCTTCACTCGCATTACAACTAGGCTCGTCATTCGTTACTCTGCTCAAATCCGTGAGCGCGACGTGACAGCCTCAAGGAAAATGGAGTCGGCTGACCCCATCGCCAAGGAGATGAGGCTCCCGCCAGCAGTGACGCCTGTTGTAGATCCCGCACCCGGCATCGCGGGGAGAAGCGGCGACCCTGCCCCCACCGGATCCCAGGAACTCGTAGAATCTTGGGTGGACCGCATCAACGATCTTCCGGACGCCATCCTTGGGGAGATCATCTAGCTTCTCCCCACCAAGGATTGCTGCCGCACCCAAGTCCTCTCAATTCGGTGGCGCCCTCTATGGCGCGTCGTGCCCCTTAATATCGACTGTCGTCAGCTATCTCTCTTCAATGATTTTGAAATCCCCAAAGCCATCATCTCCTCCCACCAGGGCTCCATTCAAAGCCTCTGCATCCCATCATGCTACTTGAGCAAGCATACCACGCCCTGCACGGTGGATGCCTAGCTGAAATCCCCTGAATTCACAGAACTAGAGCTGCTTGAGTTCTACTATTCCCCTGGAAATCACCTACCAGATACCGAACGCCATGTACTTGTGCCCTCAGCACCAATGTCCATCTCGCGGTTTTCCACCTCTCTCAACACCGCCACCTTTGCACTGTGCTACCTACCAGACAATCTTGTACTAAACCTTCGACTTCCATTTCTCAAGAAACTTTCACTTGTGGTATATCGGAGGCCTCATTGCACAACATCATCCACTATAGTTGCCCTGCCCTGGAGTGCTTGGTGCTTGTTTTCACAGTTAGAATCGGTTCTCTCCAAATAAAGTCGGCTAACCTTGTAAGAATTGGAATTTCTTTTGACGGAAGGCAGCTCGTCATCCAAGATGCCCCTTCACTTCAAAGGTTGATCCTTGATTCTAGTTATTCACCGTCGCAAATAACCGTCCTCTCTGCGCCTAAACAGGAGACCTTGGGTGTAATACATGATCTCTGTGCTCATTTCAAGATGGTGTTTGGCTCCACAATTCTTCAGGTACTTTATATTATCATCTACACTTGTAACCATAAGCTGCATTTTAAATTTCTGCCATAAGTTATATATCATCTTGGAGTACACATTTTGTACTAATATTATGTTCTATGATCAATGAAGAGTTTCTCCATGGATAGCCTATCATGGGTGCTGGATTCTCTCAAGATCTTATATATCCAAATGAATAGTTTTGATCTGAACAAGATTATTGGCTTGCTGCAATGCTTTCCATGTCTGGAGAAGTTGTATATAAAGGTGATAATTTCACACACATTGGAAGCCCACATATAGTGTACTAGAATTAACCGTTCAACTGTTGCTCTTTCGACACTCTTTTTTTTAGACCATGATTGTTTTCAATCTTCATGTCTATTTAGGCAACAGGACGGGGTAAGAAAGTTATAACCAATCGGTGGTTCGTAAGCACTAGGATTTTCTCGCTTCTCATGACATTCGATTGAAGACAATAACGCTAGAACGATATGTAGCCAACCATGCAAACACTAGATTTGTCACATTTTTCCTGCTGAATGCGAGGTTACTATTGTCCATCAGGCTTAAGTTTATCAGCAGCATGGTTTTGACGGATGGGTATGTCGAAGAGCAAAAAAAGGAGTTTCAGCTGGGCAAAAGAGCTTCTGAACGTGCTAGGCTTCTATTTACAACATATTGTGGTCATAATCCAGTAAATTATACGACCCAGTATGTTCATTCTATGGACATGACCGATCCATTTGATTGTGACTGCCGAAAATAGTGCTGGAGTTAGATGTTGTTGCCCTTTTCAACCTGGGTTTTGTCTAAAACTGATGAACAATTAACCCTCATGCTTTTGTACAGTTTGTAAGCTGGAGATAGATGTTCTTGCCCTTTCCAACTTGGATGTGACTGTCATATTTTCTTTGAAACAAGGCAAATGGCTTGCCATTCGTTTAATTTAGAGTGAAATATTGTAACAGATCCCAAGCAAGAGAAATAACATCACTCTCGCCGGCTGCTTGTGCTCACTGTGCATTACAGAAGCCAAGTGATTAGCCCCCACCAGCACCCACAAACTTATTTTGAACTAGCACACCAATGGGCTATAAATTTTCATAGGAAAGGCTGCATGACCGTGACAGATTTGGATTCTAACATTTGGGACCCACAAGGAAATAGCCTATCCAAGGTGGTGTCGACTTACTAGCTAGTCAACAAACGATTCTGCCTACCAGTCATTGGATTGACATCCAACATCTGTCGTGTATCTTCTATCTCTTGTCTTCTTCCTCCAGCTGCCCAAACCAAACCACCCCGTCGGCTCCGCCTGCTCCCGCCTCGCATGGCTGGCTGCGCCTCCGCCGCCCTACCATACCATCCAACGTTGGCCAGTCCCTCCCTCTATTCCCCCACATGTCCTGTTATTCTCCGGCGACGTCAGCCCCAACACGCACCCGCACCCGAACCAGTCAACCCACGTACTCCCCTCTGCCTGCGACTGGACCGGCACATCTTCCATGGCTCCTGTTCGTTCCGTCCGAGGCCTCGCCGTCGTCCTCCACCTTGGTTCACTCACTGTGCGCTGTGCGCCGCCCTCTTGCATTGTCAACGTCATCAACACCAAGAGGAACAAGGAGATGATTGTACGTGGAGAGGATGACTGCACGGACCCACCAACGTCATGGCAGTACGCAAGCAAGTGCCTCGTTATTACAAGCCCAAAAAAATGGTTCCTCCTAATGGTTGGACATCTGGGGCTCACGCCATTGTCAACATAGTCAATAAACGAGAGAATTACACAACGAGCGGCTGACACCAGGGACCCAGCAGGTCGCGCTGTTGTAATTTACTATTTTTGAGGAACACGCAGTTGTTATTTATACTAGTTTTAGCGACGGATCAGGGTAACATCATGAGCCCAGTTATGTTTACCACATCATGAGCCCAGTCTAGCCTGGGTTTTATTTATGTTTACCACATCATGAGCCCAGTTATGTTTTTTTCTTGCTGAAAATGGCTAGCCCGGTTCTATTTTTTAAATAAATACCCAAACGAGGCCTACTTGCTTTCTCAGCCCTGCTGGGCTGCAGATCTTTCAAGAAGGAGAGTTTCATTCGGTTTGCCCAAAAATGGGCTGTACATTTTTAAAACACATCAAACCAGGAATTAGTTTCAATTTTTTTTCATTACAAGATTTTAAATTCCATTGATTTTTATGCATGGACAATTATTCGGATTTTATATTTATATAAATTATTTTTCAAAATAGTTTGAATGTGACTCGATATTTCGGGATTAAAAATAGTTGACCACACCGAAATATGCAAAATTTCGTATAATTTTTAACCGTGGCCACAATATGGGGTGTAATGCTAACAAAAAGAAGATGGGCTCCAAAAAAATTCTTAAGAATTAGCAAATGGGTTGTAAATTATTAGAAATAATGGTAGATGGGATGTATGTTGTTTTCCATAGATTTGAGGCTGACTTGTGCGCCTACTACAGGTTGACGCGTATGCTTTCCTAAAAAAGGTTGACGCACACGCAACACCATGTCAACTTAGTCAACACACGAGAGAAATAACTATTGGATGTCCATCCGACGGCCATCGTGCTTCTTCAATCTCTGCTCTTCCTGCTCCAAATTACTCAAACAAGCGCCGGCGGGACTGTCTGCTCCCTCCTTCCGTGGCCGGCTGTGCTGCTGCGCAGGCCTCACCGCCCCACCAAACTCCCATCGCTGGCCTAGCCATACCTCTACTCACCCACACCTACTGCTATTCTCCAGCGACGGCAGACGAACCAGTAAACCCTCGTACTCCCCTCCGTGTGGGAAACAACTGTCGAGTCTTCCCTGGCTCCATGTCTATAACACCCCGAGAATCATGCCACAGTAATCTCCCACTAATCATGCCATGTCATCATGATTACCTTGCTAATTGCCACTTGTCCAAAACATCAAGTTCTAGTCAAATTTAAATTGCAAGTCAAACATTTATTTCTCCAAACAAAGAAACTAAAATGTTCATCATGTGCCAAATAATCCATAATTAATATTTGTAGTGAACCAAATTTTTGGCAAAGTGTTTAAGTGCTCTAATCTATTTAAAACAGTGGCTCAAAATAGATTAAATGCCTTATCAAATTATAAAAGTGGCAAACTTTTTCAAAAGCCTCACAATCTTTTTATGGCAGTGCCAACTATTGCAATGTAATTATGTGGCCAAGTCCCACATTTTACAGAATCCTTTTTGGCAGCTCAAATATTGCAAAACATTTTTTTGTAAAAAGAAAAGAGCAGAAGAAAATGGGAAAGGGGAAATGAGAGAGGGCCCCCCTGCCCTACTGGGCTTTAGCCCACCTCGGCTAGCCGGACGGCCCACGCCCCACCCCCGGGGTCGTCTCCCTCCCGTCGCACTGTTCGACCGACCGAACAGCGCACGCGCGTGCCCGTGCCCGTTTGCCATCACGCCGCCTCGGAGTCGCTGGCGAGGGGATAAGGCCCGCGCCTCCCCGCCTCCACTCACCTCACCCCGCTCCGCCTCTCCATCTACCCACCAGATCCTCCTCGCCCAGATCTGCCACTTCCTCCCGACGCCGCCATGGCCTTGCCACTGTGAAGCTCGCGGCCACCGAGCCCCAATCGCCTCCCCGACGTGCTCACCGGCTTCGTCGCTGCCGTCCACTTCGCTTGCAGAAGCCGGAGCGGGAGGAGCCGCCTCGAAGCTGACACCATGGCCCCGTCCTCACGGCTCCGTCATCGCCTTCCTCCTCGGCCGTCGTCGATCTCCTCCAACTCCGGCCACCCTCTGCGCTCCTAAACCTCTCGGGAGGCCTCCTTGTGCCGACGCAGTGAGCACCCCATGTTCTCCCTCTGCTTTTCTCCCCTTCGTTCCATTGTCGTAGATGCCGTACACCGCCGCGGCCGAACTTGCTGGAGCTCGTGCTCATGGCCGCGCTCACTGCGCCATGCCCTAGTGTGTCGCGCCTTTGCATGTGCCTGCTACTGCTGCTTGCTCTGCCTGCCTCGCGCCACTTCTGCATGCGCTTGCCTAGCCCCGCGTCTCCCGCTGACTGCTGCTGCACGCCCATCGTCGCACGCCCGCGGCCCCTGCAGCCACCCACACGCATGCGCCTATTGATGCGCCGCCAGAGTCGCCCGGTGCCTGTCACCAAGAATGCTCCTGCCACAGATCGCTATCGCTGCTTCAAGGCCATTGCTGCTGCTGCTCATTGCATGCATTCTGCTGCTGCCGCTGCACCCACCAAGACTTTGTGCGGCAGCGGTCTCGCCCGCCCGCTTTCCATGCCGCCGCCGCCATCGCCGTCCCGAACCCCGGCCGCTCCGTGCGAAGCATCGGCCATGGCTGGTCAGAGCTGGCCGTGTGTGTTTGTGCATGTGTGCACAACCACGGTGAGGTCGGCTGGGCTCTGTCCACTAAGGCCGACCCCATTCTAATTAGCTAGTACTAATTAGGTTAGTTAGGTGTTAATCAGCCTAATGGCCCAATGACAGTGGGCCCCCATCTAAATAACATTTTCATTTAACTACAGTAAATGACATATGGGACCCACGGCATTGTTCGCATTTGACCCAGTCAACACTTTGACTGTTGACTGCTGAGTCAGCACCCCTCTGGCCACACATGTAATAGACTCTGGCTAGAGTAGTACTAGGTGACATCAGTGTTCTGTTTTTATTTTTAATTTAATTTAATTCCAAAAATTTCAGAATATTGTTTAAACTTTGAAAATTCATAGAAATTAAACCGTAGCTCGGATGGAACTATTTTATACATGAAAGTTGCTCAGAAAAACGTGAAAAGTCCGAATACATGGTCTATTTACCTGTTAGATGCCTCTAACTAGCTGAACATGGAACATTCCCCCTCCGGTCATCTGTCTGACACAGGTCCGGAACCGGGAAAGCATTCCCGGTTGAATTCCCCCTTCACCTATATCGTGTAGCCATACGTTAGGTCACACCCGGCACAGCATATTGCCATGTTATGCTTTGTGATGCTATGTTTGCTTTATATTTATTGTTTCTTCCCCATCTTCTCTTCAGGAGACCCCAAGACCGATGCTGCCCCTGTGATCGACTACTTCTCCGACGACACTTCTTCCTTTTCAGCAGAGCTTCCAGGCAAGGCCCCTCTTTGATCATCCCGATATCGCCCATTCCATTCTCTCATGCTTGCATTAGATTTTGCTACTGTAATTGATTGCTCCTATTCTGATGCATAGCCTGCTTTTGTAACCTGCTTATTGTTACCTACCTGCTTATCCTAAACTACTTAGTATAGGTTGGTTAGTGATCCATCAGTGACCCCCACCTGGTCCTTGTTGCCCCTACTGCATCATCGACGATACGATCAACATGATCAACGACTAGAGCCCGACACCTCACATCACATCACGCCCCTTTTGTTGCTTGACTCTGCAGAGTTACCATCGAGTGCCGAAGGTGGACCCTCATACATCACTCATGATGAGATCTCTGTAGTCTAGCTATTTGGTCGTGGTCATCGAGGGTGATTCCTCCTTGACCAGTCCCGATACGACTCTGTCGTGCAACCCCTCAAGTGTGAACCTCGAGGGTGGTTCCTCTTACGTTCACCCTTGATGATTACATCGAGTGGAATCCACCGAGGGTGGTTCCTCAGGGTTCCCCTTGGTGTTATACACACGGTTACTGTGGTTACTATGACTTTACAATGAACCATGTTACTAAAGACGGGTCGGCCCGGAGGGGTACCCGCACGAGCTTAATTGCGAGAGATGTGGAGTCGGGTTGACCTGGAAGGTGCCCGCGAGATACTTACGAGGCGTGGCCGGGCATTCTTAGCCGTTGCCGCAAGTCCTCGAGACGGGGCGACGGGGTCACATCGATCATGAGTCTCTGCTCGTTATATCGTGCTCCTAATCCACTACGATTTGGATATTTGATCCGAGGGGCCTCTACCCTGATAGCACTAACCATCATGTGGGCATAGTATGGGCGTTCTGCGTCGTATACATCAGCCGAAGCTTAATAGACGTCAGCGACTGAGCGGCGCGCGCATGGTTGGACTGGTAAGCACCTGCCTTTTTAAGGGGTAGCTAGGTCTGCTCACCGGCCGCCCACGCAACGTGCAGGAGTTCCCGGGGTGATGGCCCAAGACCCATGGGGGCATAGGTTTAGTCCGGTGTGTTGGCCTCTCTATTAAGCTTAGGTCGGGTTGCGGCGTATTGTTTGGCCGAGGCCGGGCATGGCCCAGTAAAGTGTGTCCAGCCAGAGTTAAGCGAGAGTGGTGGGTAAGTTGGTGCACCCCTGCAGGGAAGAAAACATCTATCGATAGCCTGTCCTACGGTAACGGACACTTAGAGTTGTATCCCGGTCGATACAACTAGAACTGGATACTTGAGGTGATAACTGGATAGTATGGCTCTGGGATTGCTTTCTCGCAGGGAGTCGAGAAAGGATCTCTGGCCGAGGTTGATAACACTACTACTACTTTATTTATGCTACTCTTATCTCTTTTGATGTCGCAAGATGCTTGGGGCTGCTTGAAGATGCTAGTCTTCGATAGGCTAGGCTTTCCCCTTCTCTTCTAGCATTCTGCAGTTCAGTCCACATATACTACCCATTTCATTGACACCGATGCATATGTAGTGTAGATTCTTGCTTGCGAGTACTTTGGATGAGTACCCACGGTTGCTTTGCTCCCCATTTTTTCCCCTTTTCCATTCTTCCCGGATGTCGCAACCAGATGGTGGAGCTCACGAGCCAGGCGCCACTATCGACGACGACTACTACCACACTGAGGGAGCCTACTACTACGTGGAGGCCGCCGACGACCAGGAGTAGTTAGGAGGCTCCTAGGCAGGAGGCCTTGCCTCTTCGATCATGTTGCTTTTGTGCTAGCCTTCTTAAGGCATCCCTGTTAAACTTATGTCTGTACTTAGATATTGTTGCTTCCGCTGACTCTCGTGTATTCGAGCTTATGTATTCGAGCCCTCGAGGCCCATGGCTTGTAATACAAAGCTTGTATTATTTTCTTTGTGTCTAGAGTTGTGTTGTGGTATCTTCCCGTGAGTCCTTGATCTTGATCATACACAATTGCGTGTATGATTATTGTATGATTGAATCAAGGGCGTCACAAGTTGGTATCAGAGCCGACTGCCTGTAGGAATCCCCCTTCCAAACTCCTTGGCTGAAGTTGAGTCTAGTCATCGAAAAACTTTTACTAACATGGTTGTGTGGCTTATGGGCCCACGCCGCCATTGGGTGGTATTAGTATCTTTTATTCCTCATCAATACTATGGGTTCTGATCTCTCTTCTATTCGGGTTAAATGATTTTGCCAAAATCTAACTTTAGGTTCTCGAAATACTTCCTCCCGAAGAGCCCCTTCAGTCCAGATGATCGCTTGCTGCACCAGAAGATTTTGAAGATACTCTCCAATGTTTCCCTGAGGCTCTTGTGCCCTTCATCGTTGCAATTCCATATCACCAATAAATCCCTATGGATAGATGCATACACTTGGCGTCCATACCTTCATTTCCAATTGTTCTTGTTACTACAAGATACCTTGAAATACTTCGGGTATTCCGAGAATCCTTTGTGCCTGCTGCCTTGCAGCTCCATACTGCATGAAAGCCCTTGCGAATAATTCTTCACACTTACCGGGGATCCGTTCATCCCTAGTTGTTCATGTGTTTCACAAAAAAAATCGAAATACTAATTGATCTTCCGAAAATCCTCTACAGCCTATTGCTCTTGAAATTCTTGCCTACTTGCATTATGGTTAATTCCCTATGTCTAGTAATCTCTGTTAACCTCTCTTGTCATTACCATTTTGAGCTCCTTGATTCATTGTGTTGTGAGTTCTTGCAATCATCAGCCGAACCCTGAAATTTGACCTTCCTGCTCAGACGTCATTTTGGACATGAGTTGGGTCTCGGCCAATCATGTTGCAATTGATTGACCACCTAGTTCCCTTCAAATTGAACGCCGAATTCTTTAGCTCATTCCATAATCTGATGCCTTTGCATTCTTTCCTTCTTCTGATTGAGTACTTATACTCACATCAGATCCATTGAGGACCGCTGAATCCTTCATTGGATTATTATCTGGCAGTGTCCTTCATATTCAAAACTTTGTGCGCTCTTCCCCTGATACATATTGCCTTCGGTAAATTGTATTCTCTTCTTTGTCAACCTTTCTCTGCTCTCGAGCTTGAGTTATTTACTCCTAAACTTTGTGGTATATGTTCCTAATATGCCCCAATGGGTTGAACCTATGTTTTTCCTAATCCATGTGAACTCGAAAGCTATGCGAGTCATACTCTTCTGGTGCTTCACCAGATAAATTTTCAGCACTACAATTTCTTCAAAAACGAGAAGTGAATGAAAGGTTATGCATTGAAGAAGAGGGAGTCGACCTTGAACTTTGTGTTCATGCCCATGGACCCTATGTAGAACTTATCATGGAAGCCGCTTGTAAAAATCATTATTTCCTTGGTACAAGTTCATCTTGTATCTATGAATTGATCCTTTACAATCGTGGTTCCAACCATAGTTCCTCCTTGATTCCATTTCCCGGATAAGTTAAATACTTTCCCTCTGCAGATCATTTCACTCGTCCAACCTCTACTCCGATTTACCTTCTAGTATTACCCCTAGTACTTGTTACTGGGAAGTTTAATACCCTATCACATCATTCCTAGCCTGATCGGCTATATTTTTTATCGTGCCAACTTTTAACTGTGCTACCTGGTCCTTATTCCAGGAGCAACTTCCGACGAAGAGCGAAGCTTACGTCGATCTTCTTCATCTTATCATTTCACCTCGAACAACAAGCTTGATTTCGAGCTTGTGTCGTATCCGTGGTTCCAATAGCCTTTCGCTTCATCCTTCCTGTTACTTGATGTTGTCACTCCTTGATGGCATCTTTGTAGAGCCACCTCTCGACAAATGTGTCATGATCAGCATCAACATTTTGACTTCTGTTGAGATGACAATTGAATTCATGGTGAGAAATACCATCCTTGACCTTCGATGATTTGAGTTATCATCGACAACCCCCTTGTCTTCTTTCCAACATACGTTTGATCATGTCTTGGTTATACCTTGGACTCCTTGCTATTCCTGCAATTCTTCCTTGAGTATTTCTTGTGATCTTCAACTCCAACCCCTACTTGGAACACCATGTTAATGCTACCCCGAAGCATGACTGAGGTATTCCGAATATCAACAAGAACATTGGAAGCACATTGTCGAATGTTTCTTGATCTATTATCCAAACACCGTTGTATGGGTAATATCGTTATTCTTCCCTTGCCCCCTTTATCTAAATGCTTTTGAACTTGTTGTCATATCATGTATATCCTGCTCCGCTTCCCCTTGGGAAGGATATACTCCCAATTCTTGTGTGTAAACACATTTTACTTTCCATTGGTCTGATTAATCTGATAATTTCATTTTCCTTTCCATTGGGTTGTTTAACCATCTTGTGATCTATATGAAATAAGCAGAAACAATTCCCTGCTTATAAAACACCCCGATGTACAACCTTGTCAGTGAGACCCTGTTACTATTGTTGATGACATTCCTGTAACCGTCGATGGACAGGAACCTTGCCGATTGGTCCGCCTCGTTCAACGAGCAGGAATATGGTTCTATTCGTTCCTCGCCCTTGGTACCTATGTTGCCACCGACATAACTGACAGGCTAACCTCTGACGTACCTTGTTGTTGTGACCGGTAAAATGACACAGTTCTCCATACTCTTGATTGGCACTCATCACAGTTCCACAGGATCGGAACCTGAGTCTCATGTATATCCTTGATTCCGAAGTATCATATGCTCTTGGCTTTGTGTGTTATCATGAGCCACCTTCCAAGAGATGATCTGTTCACGATGTTCAGAAAGCCCCTTCTCACACTTTGTTCAGGTATCGATTGTTTGTCCATTCGCTTGAAACTTCCTATTGCACCTTCATACTTTGCTCTCCATGATTTCTTAAGTTTCAACTCGGGAGATACTTCTACCACGTTCCCTGAATTGTTCACCAGGTGATTAACCCTATAAGGGTCAGTCCTCCCGATGTTACCCTTTACTTCCCCACTTAAATCTCGGGACGAGACTTCTTGTTGTGGAGGAGATTTGTAACACCCCGAGAATCATGCCACAGTAATCTCCCACTAATCATGCCATGTCATCATGATTACCTTGCTAATTGCCACTTGTCCAAAACATCAAGTTCTAGTCAAATTTAAATTGCAAGTCAAACATTTATTTCTCCAAACAAAGAAACTAAAATGTTCATCATGTGCCAAATAATCCATAATTAATATTTGTACTGAACCAAATTTTTGGCAAAGTGTTTAAGTGCTCTAATCTATTTAAAACAGTGGCTAAAAATAGATTAAATGCCTTATCAAATTATAAAAGTGGCAAAAATTTTCAAAAGCCTCACAATCTTTTTATGGCAGTGCCAACTATTGCAATGTAATTATGTGGCCAAGTCCCACATTTTACAGAATCCTTTTTGGCAGCTCAAATATTGCAAAACATTTTTTGTAAAAAGAAAAGAGCAGAAGAAAATGGGAAAGGGGAAATGAGAGAGGGCCCCCCTGTCCTACTGGGCTTTAGCCCACCTCGGCCAGCCGGACGGCCCACGCCCCACCCCCGGGGTCGTCTCCCTCCCGTCGCACCATTCGACCAACCGAACAGCGCACACGCGCGCCCGTGCCCGTTTGCCATCACGCCGCCTCGGAGTCGCTGGCGAGGGGATAAGGCCCGCGCCTCCCCGCCTCCTCGATCCCCGCCTCCACTCACCTCACCCCGCTCCGCCTCTCCCTCTCCCCACCAGATCCTCCTCGCCCAGATCTGCCACTTCCTCCCGACGCCGCCATGGCCTTGCCACTGTGAAGCTCGCGGCCACCGAGCCCCATTCGCCTCCCCGACGTGCTCACTGCTTGCTGCTGCCGTCCACTTCGCTTGCAGAAGCCGGAGCGGGAGGAGCCGCCTCGAAGCTGACACCATGGCCCCGTCCTCACCGCTCCGTCATCGCCTTCCTCCTCGGCCGTCGTCGATCTCCTCCAACTCCGGCCACCCTCTGCGCTCCTAAACCTCTCGGGAGGCCTCCTTGTGCCTACGCGGTGAGCACCCCGCGTCCTCACTCTGCTTTTCTCCCCTTCGTTCCATTGGAGTAGATGCCTTACACCACCGCGGCTGAACTTGCTGGAGCTCGTGCTCATGGCCGCGCTCACTGCGCCATGCCCCCATGTGTCGCGCCCTCGCCTGTGCCTGCTACTGCTGCTTGTTCTACCCACCTTGCACCACTACTGCACGCGCTTGCCTAGCCCCGCGTCGCTCGCTGACTGCCGCTGCACGCCCCTCATCGCACGCCCACGGCCCCCTGCAGCCACCCACACGCCCGCGCCTACTAGATGCGCGCGCTCGTAGCCGCTCGGTGCCCTGTCCCCTGCAGCTGCTCCTATCGCTTCTCTGCTGCTGCTGCTTCGCACCGCTGCTGCCGGCTGCCTGCTGTTGCGTTACGCTGCTGCCGCTTGCCCTGTGCCTGTACCGGCCGCGGCCTCACCACGCCTGCCTACGCTGCTGCCCGTCACCGTCCTGAACCCCTGGCCGCTCCCGCGCGAGCTATTGGAGTAGATGAATCTGAGATTGTGTTGGTTGAATAGATGAATCTGAGATTGTGTGATGCATATCGTATAATCATACCCGCGGATACTTGTGGTGACATTGGAGTATCTAGGTGACATTAGAGTTTTGGTTGATGTGTGTCTTAAGGTGTTATTTTACTACGAACTCTAGGGCTGTTTGTGACACTGATAGGAATAGCCCAATGGATTGATCGGAAAGAACAACTTTGAGTTGGTTTCGTACCCTACAATAATATCTTCGTTTGTTCTCCGCTATTAGTGACTTTGGAGTGACTCTTTGTTGCATGTTGAGGGATAGTTATATGATCCAAATATGTTATCCTTGTTGAGAGAACTTGCACTAGTGAAAGTATGAACCCTAGGCTTTGTTTCCTAGCATTGCAATACCGTTTACGCTCACTTTTACCACTTGCTACCTTGCTGTTTTTATATTTTCAGATTACAAAAACCTATATCTACCCTCCATATTACACTTGTATCACCATCTCTTCACCAAACTAGTGCACATATACAATTTACCATTGTATTGGCTGTGTTGGGACACAAGAGACTCTTTGTTATTTGGTTGTAGGGTTGTTTGAGAGAGACCATCTTCATCCTATGCCTCCCACGGATTGATAAACCTTAGGCTATCCACTTGAGGGAAATTTGCTACTGTCCTACAAACCTCTGCACTTGGAGGCCGAACAACGTCTACAAGAAGAAGGTTGTGTAGTAGACATCAAGCTCTTTTCTGGCGCCGTTGCCGGGTAGGCTAGGTAAGCGGCACTAACACCCCGTCAACTAAGCTCTTTTCTGGCGCCGTTGCCGGGGAGGTGTGTAACGCCCCGGATTCGATGCGCCAGGTGTCCGTCAGTTATTCGCCGTCTTTGCCATGTCATGTGCTTGCGTGTTGCACTTTGCCATGTCATCATCTGCATTTCATATCATGTCATCATGTGCATCGCATTGGCATACGTGTTCGTCTCATGCATCCGAGCATTTTCCCTGTTGTCCATTTTCCAATCTGGCACTCCTATGTCCTCCGGCGCCCCCTTTTGCCTCTTTTCGTGTGCGGGTGTTAAACTTTCTCGGAATGGCCCGAGGTTTGTCAAGCGGCCTTGGTATAGCACCGGTAGACCGCCTGTCAAGTTTCGTGCCATTTGGAGGTCGTTTGGTACTCCAACGGTTAACCGGGTAACCGCAAAAGCCTCTTTCTCTTTGCAGCCCAACACCCCTTTCAAAGTGGCCCAAAACCCAGCAAACTCCCCTCCATGCTCTCGGTCGTTCGATCACGATCGCGTGGCCGAAAACCGCTCCTCATTTGGACTCTCCTAGCTCCCTCTACCTATAAATAAGCCCCTCCCCCCGAAATTCGCGGATGAAAATCCCCCCGAGACCCTAGAAATCTCCCTCGCCGCCTCCGGACATGTCCGGCGCCCGCCGGACGTCCTGCGCCGCCGCCCGCAGCCTATGGGAGCCCGCCACGTGTCTCCACCGCGCCTCCCACCACGCCCGGCCACTGGGGCCATCCGGCCCTCCGGCCCTTGCCCCACCGCCGCTGCCCGCTCGCCTGGCCACACCGCCTCGCTTCGCCGCGCTCCCCGCCCGCATTGCGGCGCCCGCGCCCAGCGCTGCCGCCGGCCGGTGCTCCGCCGCCGCCCGACCGTTCCGCCTCCGCGCCCGCCGTCCGCAGCCCGCCCCGCCAGCGCAGCCTCGCCAGCGCCGCCCGGCCTCGCGCGCCGAGCCGGCGCCCTCGCCGCGC
Organism: Aegilops longissima; assembly: GCA_021605205.1. Lineage (NCBI taxonomy): Eukaryota > Viridiplantae > Streptophyta > Magnoliopsida > Poales > Poaceae > Aegilops > Aegilops longissima. Next base: position 666,159,049 of record CM038677.1, on the reverse strand, counting down.
CTCTCCCTCCCGCCTGTCGCCGTCTCGCCACGCCACCGCTTCGCCGTCGCCGTCTCCGGCGGATCCGCGAGATCCGGTCCGGCACCGCAGGTGGATCAGATCCACCACCACCACGAACCAAACGGCGTCCCGCGTCCCCGGATCTCCTCGTCCCGCACGCCTCCGTCCCGGGTTGACTTTTCCGGGAGGTGATATTTCGCCTAAGTCCCAGATTTTCGTTATTTTCATGTCATGTTCATGCCATCATATCTCTGCATCCGTAGCTCCGTTTCGTGCGTGTAATATGTCAAATTGTTCGTCTCGACGAGTACTTAATTTCATTCCATTGCATCATGTTCATTTGAGCTCATCTTGATGCCCGAAATGCTGTTAGAAGAGGGCTATGTGATGTTAGTTTCAGATTCTTATCAGAACATGCACTTTTGTCATTTTTGCCATGATTGATGTGTGCACCCTATGAACTTGAGTCCTACATGTGTTCTGTAATATGCCATGCCATCTTTACACGGGGTGTATGCCATGTATTTTTGTGATCTCTGTGGTGACTAGCACAAGCATGCAAACTAGGCTTCATGATGTTGTTGATTTCAGCCCCTGTTCTGCTGATATTTTTAAGCCATGTAAATTTGATGCTACAAAGAGATCCATGCTTATTTTGAGATACTTCAGTAAGGATGTTTTGAACATGTGGTTATTCTCTATCCATCCATGCCCTTGTTTGCAATTATGGAGTGCCATAGCTTGAGTCAATCGAGCTCTACTATTGCTATAAAATATTTCCTGGCAGGTTGTCTACATGTTATTCAATTTTGCCAAGGTTGTTGTAGTTGATCCGTCTATGCTATGATGTTGTTCTTGCCATGTATAGCTTCTATGCCATGTCTTCTTACTGTGAGTTGCCTTGCCATGCCATGTATTGCTCTGTGGTGAGTGGTTCAAACTCACCAACATGCCTACTTATCATTGTTCCTGCCATGTATGAATCTGTAATATAACTTGCCATGTTTACATGGGTGCCATCATATTTTCGGTGCCCTTTTGGCTCATGGTCAGTAAGGGACATTTGTTACATGCAATTAGTAGATTCATTCCATGCCTTTGGTTGCCATGATAAGTTCCTGTAGCATGTTGTTTGATAGCTCTAAACATTGCAACCTGATGTTATTTCTGCTAAAGTCTGAAACTGTTATTAATTGCAATCTTGCCATGTGTGTTTGAGCATGTTCTAGTGATTTCTGGAGATAGATCAGTGTTCATGTTTTGTTATGCTTTACCTGTACATCATGCCCATGCCTTTTGTTTTCTTGTTGAGGTCCTGTAGCATGTTGTTTTGATGCTTGCAATATGCCTAGTTGCTGTTTTGGACAGATTGTTGCTATAACTTGTATGGAGTGTATGTGTTGAACCGTTGCTCCGTTTTGAGTGTGCTCTATATGAAACTTGATTGATTTTGCATGTAGTTTCATATTATCATGTTGCATTCATGTTTTGAGGTGTTTGCTTGATGTTTGGGTGCATTTTGCATCAATGCCATGTTCAACTTGTTTTGCTCATATCTTCTAGACCGTAGCTCCGAATTAAATGAACTTTATATGTAACTTGACTAGAATTTCATGTAGATCATCGTGGTGCATCTTAACTTGCTGTTTAACAACTTGAACATAAGGTTTATTCAGATCTGGACCAATTTCGAAATTTGCATATGAGGACTTACCGGAATTGTTATATGTTGTTCCCGGCCTCATTTAAACTTGCCTTGATGTGTTGTTCTTGCTTGCATCATATTTTGCCATGAGTAGCTCCATGTAGCCTTGTCATGCATCATACTTGGTTGAGCATCATGCCTTGTTCATGTGTGGTGTGTTTACCATGTTGTGTGCTTCTTCTTGTTAGTTCCGCTTTAGTTGCGATCGTGAGGATTCGCTCGCTCACGCTTGGTTCGCCTTCGTGGCTTCATCTTCTACATGGACTCGTTCTTCTTCCTTGCGGGATTTCAGGCAAGATGACCGCTACCCTGGATCTCACTACTATCATTGCTATGCTAGTTGCTTCGTTCTATCGCTATGTTGCCTTACCTACCACTTGCTGCTCAAGCCTCCCAATTTGCCATGTCAGCCTCTAACCTTTGTCACCCTTCCTAGCAAACCGTTGTTTGGCTACGTTACCGCTTGCTCAGCCCCTCTTATAGCGTTGTTAGTTGCAGGTGAAGATGAAGTTTGTTCCTTGTTGGGACATGGAGATGTTGTTCCTTGTTGGAACATGTTTACTTGGTTGGGATATCACAATATATCTTATTTAATTAATGCATCTATATACTTGGTAAAGGGTGGAAGGCTCGGCCTTATGCCTGGTGTTTTGTTCCACTCTTGCCGCCCTAGTTTCCGTCATATCGGTATTATGTTCCCGGATTTTGCGTCCCTAACGCGTCGTGTGATTTATGGGACCCCTTGACAGTTCGCTTTGAATAAGACTCCTCCAAAGAAGGCCCAACATTGGTTTTACCATTTGCCTCACCACCACCTACATTTCCCTTGGGAGTAATTAACCCAAGGGTCATCTTTATTTTAGCCCCCGGCCAATGCTTGTCTAAGTGTTGGTCCAAACCAGAGCCACTTGCGGTGCCGCCTAGGCAACTTGGGGTATCGTCGGTTGTCCGTCGTCATCGCTCATCCGGTCGTGGCTCGAGACGAGATACGCGGCTACTATCGTGGTGTCGACGCCGGGAGGTCTTGCTGGTCTTGTTTTATTACTGTCGAAATGTCTTGTAGCCGGGATTCCGAGACTGCTCGGGTCTTCCCGGGGAGAAGGAATATCCTTCGTTGATCGCGAGAGCTTATCATGGGCTAAGTTGGGACACCCCTACAGGGTATAAACTTTCGAGAGCCGTGCCCGCGGTTATGTGGCAGATGGGAATTTGTTAATGTCCGATTGTAGTAAACTTGAAGCAAACTCTTCTAAAATACACCAACCGTGTGCGTAACCGTGAGTGTCTCTTTTCGGGGTTGATCGAGAGGAGAACACGGTTTCTGGGTTATGTCTGACGTAAGTAGGAGTTCAGGATCACTTCTTGATCATTACTAGTTGTCGACCGTTCTGCTTGCTCTCTTCTCGCTCTTATTTGCGTATGTTAGCCACCATATATGCTTAGTCGCTGCTGCAACCTCACCACTTTACCCCTTCCTTTCCCATTAAGCTTTGCTAGTCTTGATACCCATGGTAATGGGATTGCTGAGTCCTCGTGGCTCACAGATTACTACACCACCAGTTGCAGGTACAGGTTCTTGCGATGATCTTGACGCGAGAGCGATGTTTGCTTGTTTGGAGTTCTTCTTCTGCTTCTTCTTCGATCAGGGGATAGGTTCCAGTCGGCAGCCTGGGCTAGCAGTGGTGGATGTCGTTTGAGCTTGTTTATGTTTCATCCGTAGTCGGATGTTGATCTTGTATATGATGTTGATGTATTCTTGTGGCATTTGTGCCTTATGTATGTATCCCCATCTATTATGTAATGTTGATGTAATGATATCCACCTTGCAAAAGCGTTTCAATATGCGGGTCTATCCTTGGTGGGACCTTCGAGTTCCTTTTGGATAGGGTCGCATATTGGGCGTGACAAGGTGAGTGCTTGAAGGTATATCTTTAGATCTTGCAATCATATCTTTTAGTTTCCTGTTTTATCACTAGTTTAGTTTATAAAAGAAAACTACAAAAAATGGAACTGAGGTTGCCTCATATGCTTCATCTTTTTAATGTCTTGCGTGAAAATAAGGATTCCGATAATTGTGCCAAAGTGTTAGAAGAAGAATGCAATAAAATGTTTGGCATACAATGTTTGAATGATGAGCATGATTGCAATGTTGTTAGTATGAACTCTTTGAATATCCATAGTACTAATGATGATTGCACTAGTCATGATGAAAATGTCTCTTATAAGCATGTCAACTTTTGTGGAGTACATAGAGTTTGCAAGTACACACCAAATAGGGAAGATAGATTTTGCAAGAGGCATAAGTATTTAGAAACTAAATGGTTGCAAGAAAGGCTAGATGTTTGTGCTGAAAATTTAAATTTTCTTAGCCATCCTTGTTAACTTTGCAATGAACATGGTCATTTAAATATCCAATGCAAATTGTTTCATGATCGAATCGTTTCCAAAAATTGTGATGACTTGATTTCCCTTGCGCATCATAATGAACTTAGTTTGCTTCTGGGTTATGAAGAAATGAAACGTATAACTAAGGATATTCCAGAATTTTCCCTGGAGACAGTTCTTGATTTTGATCTAGAGGAAATTTATATATATTGTGCGATGAATTGCATTGAAAATCCTTATATTGACAATTACATAAAGACAAGAAAACAAATAGAAGATGAAGAGAATACTAATGAAAGGGAAGAGACTTCCCAATATCCTCCTATTATTTCTTATGATGAATCAGGTAACAAGGAGGAGCCTTCTATTCAACCAATCTCATTAATAAGGAGCTCCAAAAAGAGGATTAAACCCACACATAATGTGAAGAAGAAAAAGAAAAGACGAAGAAGCAAAGCTAAAAAGGTATCCCTCCCAAATGATGTTGCTCCTATTACTCATTGTGATGATGATAATTGCTATACTATTGGGTGCTATCCATACTATTAATGATGAGAGTGATTATGCTTATGATATGCAAAGGCCCAAGCTTGGGGATGCTATGTTTGATGAAGATGATATTTTCCCCCAAGTTTTGATGAGCAAATTTATAATGATGATAGCATGCCTCCTATTTATGATGACAATTATGAAAGTGGATTTGGAGAGGTCATGACTTTATTTAGTAATGATTCCACTATCTTGGAAGAGGTTTCAATTGATTATGATGAGAATAAAGTTGCTACTTATGATGATTATTGTGATGACACTTATGTTATAAAAAGTAGTGATGGTTATATTTATAAAACTTGTCATGATTATGATTACCCTTTTTCTGAACATTATTCTTTTAGTGTGGAAACAATTTATAGTATTCGAGTTTCTTATGACACTCCCACTATTCCGAATGAGAAGAATTGTGCTTATGTGGAGAGTAATAAAATTTCTATGCTTGTAGATCATGAAAATAATGCTTTATGTGATAGTTATAATGTTGAATTCATTCATGATTCTACTGAAAATTATTATGAGGGAGGAATATATGCTGGTAGAAATTGCAATAATATCAAGTTTCCTCTCTATGTGTTAAAAATCTTGAAGATGTGCTTGTTTTACCTTCCTATGCTAGTTGTTTCTTGTTCCCATAACTTGTTTTCTCACAAAATCCCTATGCATAGGAAGTTGGTTAGACTTAAATGTGTTCGTAATATGCTTCATGATGCTCTCTTTATGTTTCAATTCTTATCTCTTATACGAGCATCATTGAAATCATCATGCCTAGCTAAAAAGGCAATAAAGAAAAGCGCTTGTTGGGAGATAACCAAACATTTAACCCTACTGTTTTTGTGTGTCCTCATCATTAATATACTGTAGTAATCATGTTTTATATCTTTTGTTTCAATAAAGTGCCAAGTAGAACCTTTGGAAAGACTTGGGTGAAAGTTAATGTGAACTTGCTATAAAAAACAGAAACTTTGCGCTCACGAGATTTGCTGTCATTTTTTTAACATAAGAGTGCTTTTAAGTTGATTCTTTTTGCAGAAGATTAATAGAAAAATTCCTCACGTCCACCAATTTATTTCAGAATTTTTGGAGTTACAGAAGTATTCGGGAGTTACAGATTACTACAGACTGTTCTGTTTTTGACAGATTCTATTTTCTATGTGTTGTTTGCTTATTTTGATGAATCTATGAGTAGTATAGGAGGGTATGAACCATAGAGAAGTTGGAATACGGTAGATATTACACCAATATAAATTTAGAATGAGTTCACAATAGTACCTAAGTGCTGATTTATTTTCTTATACTAACAGAGCTTACGAGTTTTCTGTTAAGTTTTGTGTTGTGAGGTTTTCAAGTTTTCGGTAAAGATTCGATGGACTATGGAATAAGGAGTGGCAAGAGCCTAAGCTTGGGGATGCCCAAGGCACCCCAAGGTAATATTCAAGGACAACCAAGGGCCTAAGCTTGGGGATGTCCCAGATGGCATCCCCTCTTTCGTCTTCGTTCATCGGTAACTTTACTTAGAGCTGTATTTTTATTCACCACATGATATGTGTTTTGCTTGGAGCGTCATTTTATTTTATTTTGTTTTGCTTGCTGTTTGAATAAAATTCCAAGATCTGAAATTCTTAAATGTTTGAGATTCTTCACATAGTTACATAATTATTCGACTACTCATTGATCTTCACTTATATCTTTTGGAGTAGTTTGTCATTTGCTCTAGTGCTTCACTTATAGCTTTTTAGAGCACAATGGTGGTTTTATTTTGAAGAAATAAATGAACTCTCATGCTTAATTTATATTATTTTGAGAGTCTTTTAGAACAGCATGGTAATTTGCTTTGGTTATGAATTTAGTCCTAATATGATGGGTATCCAAGAGGGATATAATAAAAACTTTCATATAAAGTGCATCGAATACTATGAAAAGTTTGATTCCTTATGATTGTTTTGAGATATGAAGATGGTGATATTAGAGTCATGCTAGTGAGTAGTTGTGAATTTGAGAGATACTTGTGTTAAAGTTTGTGTAGGATCTTGAGAAGAGGTGTCTAGAGGGGGGGGGGGTGATTAGACACTAAGTACCAAGTTGCAGTTTTTAACTTTTTAGGTCTAAGTGGAGTTTAGGCACAATTTTAACATTCACAATACATAACAAGCAAGCATGCAAAGAGTATATGAGCAGCGGAAAGTAAAGCATGCAACTTGCAAGAATGTAAAGGGAAGGGTTTTGGAGGATTCAAACGCAATTGGAGACACGGATGTTTTTGTCATGGTTCCGATAGGTGGTGCTATTGTACATCCACGTTGATGGAGACTTCAACCCACGAAGGGTAACGGTTGCGCGAGTCCACGGAGGGCTCCACCCACGAAGGGTCCACGAAGAAGCAACCTTGTCTATCCCACCATGGTCGTCGCCCACGAAGGACTTGCCTCACTAGTGGTAGATCTTCACGAAGTAGGTGATCTCCTTGCCCTTACAAACTCCTTGGTTCAACTCCACAATCTTGTCGGAGGCTCCCAAGTGACACCTAGCCAATCTAGGAGACGCCACTCTCCAAGAAGTAACAAATGGTGTGTTGATGATGAACTCCTTGCTCTTGTGCTTCAAATGATAGTCTCCCCAACACTCAACTCTCTCTCACAGGATTTGGATTTGGTGGAAAGAATATTTGAGTGGAAAGCAACTTGGGGAAGGCTAGAGATCAAGATTCATATGGTAGGAATGGAATATCTTGGCCTCAACACATGAGTAGGTGGTTCTCTCTCAGAACTGGTAAGTTGGAAGTGTAGGTTTGTTCTGACGGCTCTCTCCACGAATGAAGAGGAGGTGGAGGGGTATATATAGCCTCCACACAAAATCTAACCGTTACACACAATTTACCAAACTCGGTGGGACCGAATCAACAAACTTGGTCTGACCGATTTAGCAAATCTAGTGACCGTTAGGATTTTCGGTGGGACCGATATGCAACTCGGTAGGACCGATATGGTTAGGGTTAGGGCATAACGTAATCTCGGTAAGACCGATTACACAAAGTCGGTGAGACCGAATTTGGTAATTAGCTAACCAGAGAGTTGGTCAGGTAAACTCGGTGGGACCGAAAAGTTACGAAAGGGAAACATAGAGTTTACATTGCAATCTCGGTGGGACCGATCGCTCACTTCGGTTAGACCGAAACGTTACAAAGGGAAACAGAGAGATTACAATCCCATCTCGGTGAGACCGAGATCCCTATCGGTGAGACCGATTTTCCTAGGGTTTGTGGCAGTGGCTATGACAACTGAACTCAGTGGCGCCGGATAGAAAGAATCGGTGGGGCCGAGATTGACTTTAGGTTTAGGTCATATGTGTGTAAGTGGGAAAGTAGTTGAGGGTTTTGGAGCATATCACTAAGCACATGAAGCAAGAGGCTCATTAAGCAACACCTCATCCCTCCTTGATAGTATTGGCTTTTCCTATAGACTCAATGTGATCTTGGATCACTAAAATGTAAAATGAAGAGTCTTGAGCTTGAAGCTTGAGCCAATCCTTTGTCCTTAGAATCTTGAAGGGGTTCCCACATCCTTTAGTCCATGCCGCTCCATTGTTGAACTTATCTGAAACATACTAGATAAAAGTGTTAGTCCAACAAGAGATATGTTGACATTAATTACCAAAACCACCTAGGGAGCACTTGTGCTTTCAGTTTGTGATTCCCGTAGCATGCACGTATGGTGAACCGTTATGTGATGAAGTCGGAGCATGATTTATTTTTTGATTGTCTTCCTTATGAGTGGCGGTCGGGGATGAGCGATGTTCTTTTCCTACCAATCTATCCCCCTAGGAGCATGTGCGTAGTACTTCGTTTTGATAACCAATAGATTTTTGCAATAAGTATGTGAGTTCTTTATGACTAATGTTGAGTCCGTGGATTATACGCACTCTCACCCTTCCACCATTGCTAGCCTCTCTTGTGCCGCGCAACTTTCGCCTGTACCATACACCCACCATATAGCTTCCTCAAAACAGCCACCATACCTACCTATTATGGCATTTCCATAGCCATTCCGAGATATATTGCCATGCAACTTTCCACCGTTCTGTTTATTATGACACGCACCATCATTGTCATATTGCTTTGCATGATCATGTAGTTGACATCGTATTTGTGGCAAAGCCACCGTTCATAATTTTTCATACATGTCACTCTTGAATCATTGCACATCTCGGTACACCGCCAGAGGCATTCACATAGAGTCATATTTTTGTTCTAAGTATTGAGTTTTAATTCTTGAGTTGCAAGTAAATAAAAGTGTGATGGTCGTCATTATTAGAGCATTGTCCCATGTGAGGAAAGGATGATGGAGACTATGATTCCCCCACAAGTCGGGATGAGACTCCGAACGAAAAAAAAAGAGGCCATAAAAAAATGAGAGAGGCCCAAATAAAAATGAGAGAAAAAGAGAGAAGAGGCAATGCTACTATCCTTTTACCACACTTGTGCTTCAAAGTAGCACCATGATCTTCATGATAGAGAGTCTCCTTTGTTGTCACTTTCATATGGAATTTTTCATTATAAACTTGGCTTGTATATTCAAATTATGGGCTTCCTCAAAGTGCCCTAGGTCTTCATGAGCAAGCGAGTTGGATGGACACCCACTTAGTTTATTTTTTAGCTTTCGTACATTTATAGCTCTAGTGCATCCGTTGCATGGCAATCCCTACTCACTCACATTGATATCTATTGATGGGCATCTCCATAAGCCCGTCGATGCGCCTAGTTGATGTGACACTATCTTCTCTTTTTTGTCTTCTCCACAACCACCCTTCTATTCCACCTATAGTGCTATGTCCATGGCTGACGCTCATGTATTGCGTGAAGATTGAAAAAGTTTGAGAACATCAAAAGTATGAAACAATTGCTTGGCTTGTCATCGGGGTTGTGCATGATTTAAATATTTTGTGTGATGAAGATAGAGCATAGCCAGACTATATGATTTTGTAGGGATAGCTTGCTTTGGCCATGTTATTTTGAGAAGACATGATTACTTTATTAGTATGCTTGAAGTATTATCATTCTTATGTCAATATTAAACTTTTGTTTTTAATCTTATGGATCTGAATATTCTTGCCACAATAAAGAAGATTACATTGATAAATATGTTAGGTAGCATTTCACATAAAAAATTCTGTTTTTATCATTTACCTACTCGAGGACGAGCAGGAATTAAGCTTGGGGATGCTTGATACGTCTCCAACGTATCTATAATTTTTTATTGTTCCATGCTATTATATTATCCATCTTGGATGTTTTATATGCATTTATATGCTATTTTATATGATTTTTGGGACTAACCTATTAACCTAGAGCCCAGTGCCAGTTTTTGTTTTTTCCTTTTTTTTGAGTTTTACAGAAAAGGAATACCAAACGGAGTCCAATTGACGTGCCAATTTTTGATGATTTTTTTATGGACCAAAAGAAGCCCCTGGAGTAAAAGAGTTGGGCCAGAAGAGTCCCGACCATCCACGAGGATGGAGGGGGCGCCCTACCCCCTAGGCGCGCCCCCTATCTCGTGGATGACTCGGAGACCCCCTTGACGTGAGACTGACGCCAAAAATTCGTATAAATACAAAAACCCCCGAAAAGAAACCTAGATCGGGAGTTCCGCCGCCGCAATCCTCTGTAGCCACCAAAAACCAATCGGGGCCCTGTTCTGGCACCCTGCCGGAGGGGGGAATCATCACCGGTGGCCATATTCATCATCCCGGCGCTCTCCATGACGAGGAGGGAGTAGTTCACCCTCAGGGCTGAGGGTATGTACCAGTAGCTATGTGTTTGTTCTCTCTCTCTCTCTCTCTCTCTCTCTCTCTCTCTCTCTCTCTCTCTCTCTCTCTCGTGTTCTTGATGTGACACGATCTTGATGTACCGCGATCTTTGCTATTATAGTTGGATCTTATGATGTTTCTCCCCCTCTATCTCTTGTAATGGATTGAGTTTTCCCTTTGAAGTTGTCTTATCGGATTGAGTCTTTAAGGATTTGAGAACACTTGATGTATGTCTTGCATGTGCTTATCTATGGTGACAATGGGATATTCACGTGATCTACTTGATGTATGTTTTGGTGATCAACTTGTGGGTTCAGTGACCTTGTGAACTTATGCATAGGGGTTGGCACACGTTTTCGTCTTGACTCTCCAGTAGAAACTTTGGGGCACTCTTTGAAGTTCTTTGTGTTGGTTGAATAGATGAATCTGAGATTGTGTGGTGCATATCGTATAATCATACCCGCAGATACTTGTGGTGACATTGGAGTATCTAGGTGACATTAGGGTTTTGGTTGATGTGTGTCTTAAGGTGTTATTTTACTACGAACTCTAGGGCTGTTTGTGACACTTATAGGAACAGCCCAATGGATTGATCGGAAAGAATAACTTTGAGGTGGTTTCTGTTGGGGAACGTTGCAGAAAATTAAAAATTTTCCTACGGTTTCACCAAGATCCATCTATGAGTTCATCTAAGCAACGAGTCAAGGGAGTGAGTTTGCATCTACATACCACTTGTAGATCGAGTGCGGAAGCGTTCAAGGGGATGGTGATGATGGAGTCGTACTCGCCGTGATTCAGATCACCGATGACCAAGTGCTGAACGGACAGCACCTCCGCGTTCAACACACGTACGGTACGGACGATGTCTCCTCCGTCTTGATCCAGCAAGGAGGAAGGAGAGGTTGAGGAAGACAGCTCCAACGGCAGCACGACGGCGTGGTGTTGTTGGTGCAGTAGTACTCCGACAGGGCTTCGCCAAGCACGTACGGAGGAGGAGAGGTGTTGGGGAGGGGAGGGGCTGCGCCTTGGCTTGGGTGTTCAGCCCTCCCCTCACCCCTCTATTTATAGGGGAAGGGGCAGGGGCGGCCCTCTAGATGGAATCTAGAGGGGGCGGCTGCTGGGAGGGGACTTGCCCCCAAGCAAGGCGCCCCTCTAGGGTTCCCCCAACCCTAGGCGCATGGGCCCAAAGGGGGGGGCGCGCCCAGACCTCCAGGGGCTGGCTCCTGCCCCACGCAGCCCATGTGGCCCCCCCGGGAGGAGTGGCCCCTCCTGGTGGACCCGGAACCCTTCCGGTGGCCCCGGTACAATACCGATATGCCCCCGAAACCTTCCGGTGTCCGTATGACAACTTCCCATATATAAATCTTTACCTCTGACTATTCCGGAACTCCTCGTGACGTCCGGATCTCATCCGGACTCAACAACATTCGTAATCACATACAAGTCTTCCTAATAACCCTAGCGCCACCGAACCTTAAGTGTGTAGACCCTACGGGTTCGGAGACATGCGAACATGACCGAGACGGCTCTCGGTCAATAACCAACAGCGGATCTGGATACCCATGTTGGCTCCTACATGCTCCTCGATGATGTCATCGGATGAACCACGATGTCGAGGATTCAAGCAACCCCATATACTATTCCCTTTGTCAATCGGTACGTTACAAGCCCGAGACTCGATCGTCGGTATCCCAATACCTCGTTCAATCTCGTTACCGGCAAGTCACTTTACTCGTACCGTAATGCATGATCCCGTGACCAAACACTTGGTCACTTTGAGCTCATTATGATGATGCATTACCGAGTGGGCCCAGAGATACCTCTCCGTCATACGGAGTGACAAATCCCATCCTCGATCCGTGTCAACCCAATGACACTTTCGGAGATACCTGTAGTGCACCTTTATAGTCACCCGCCACGCTCGACGCTTTGGTACACCCAAAGCACTCCTACGGTATCCGGAGTTACACGATCTCATGGTCTAAGGAAGAGATACTTGACATTGAAAAAGCTCTAGCAAAACGAACTACACGATTTTGTGCTATGCTTAGGATTGTCTTGTCCATCACGCCATTCTCCTAATGACGTGATCCCGTTATCAATGACATCGATGTCCATAGTCGAAACCATGACTATCTGTTGACCAACGAGCTAGTCAACTAGAGGCTTACTAGGGACGACAGATCTATGTATTCACACGTGTATTACGATTTCCGGATAATACAATTATAGCATGAATAAAAGACAATTATCATGAACAAGGAAATATAATATTAATCCTTTTATTATTGCCTCTAGGGCATATTTCCAACAGTCTCCCACTTGCACTAGAGTCAATAATATAGTTACATTGTGATGAATCGAACACCCATAGAGTTCTGGTGTTGATCATGTTTTGCCCGCGGAAGAGGTTTAGTCAATGGATCTGCGACATTCAGATCCGTATGCACTTTGCAAATTTCTATGTCTCCATCTTGAACATTTTCACGGATGGAGTTGAAGCGACGCTTGATGTGCCTGGTCTTCTTGTGAAACCTGGGCTCCTTGGCAAGTGCAATAGCTCCATTGTTGTCACAGAAGAGTTTGATCGGCCCCGACGCATTGGGTATGACTCCTAGGTCGGTGATGACCTCCTTCACCCAAATTGCTTCATGCGCTGCCTCCGAGGCTGCCATGTACTCCGCTTCACATGTAGATCCCGCCACGACGCTCTGCTTGCAGCTGCACCAGCCATCGCTCCACCATTCAACATATACACGATCCGGTTTGTGACTTAGAGTCATCCAGATCTGTGTCGAAGCTAAGCGTCGACGTAACCCTTCTGACGAGCTCTTCGTCACCTCCATAAACGAAAACATGTCCTTTGTCCTTTTCGGTACTTTAGGATATTCTTGACCGCTGTCCAAAGTTCCTTGCGGGATTACTTTGGTACCTTCCTACCAAACTTACGGCAAGGTTTACATCAGGTCAGGTACACAGCATGGCATACATAATAGATCCTATGGCTGAAGCATAGGGATGACACTCATCTCTTCTTTATCTTTTGCCGTGGTTGGGCATTGAGCCGAGCTCAATCTCACACCTTGCAATACAGCAAGAACCCTTCTTGGACTGATCCATTTTGAACTTCTTCAAAATCTTATCAAGGTATGTGCTTTGTGAAAGACCTATGAGGCGCCTTGATCTATCTCTATAGATCTTGATGCCTAATATATAAGCAGCTTCTCCAAGGTCCTTCATTGAAAAACACTTATTCAAGTAGGCCTTAGTGCTGTCCAAGAATTCTATATCATTTCCCATCAAAAGTATGTCATCTACATTTAATATGAGAGATGCTACAGAGCTCCCACTCACTTTCTTGTAAACGCAGGCTTCTCCATAAGTCTCATAAACCCAAACGCTTTGATCATTTCATCAAAGCGAATGTTCCAACTCGAGATGCTTGCACCAGCCCATAAATGGATCGCTGGAGCTTGCATACTTTGTTAGCATTCTTAGGATCGACAAAACCCTCCGGCTGCATCATATCAGCTTCTTCCTTAAGATCCCGTTAAGGAATGCCGTTTTGACGTCCATCTGCCATATCTCATAATCATAGTATGCGGCAATTGCTAACATGATTCGAACGGACTTAAGCTTCGCCACGGAGAGAAAGTCTCATCGTAGTCAATCCCTTGAACTTGCCGATAACCCTTAGCGACAAGTCGAGCTTTATAGATGGTGACATTACCATCCGCGTCCGTCTTCTTCTTAAAGATCCATTTGTTTTCTATCGCTCGCCGATCATCGGGCAAGTCAGTCAAAGTCCATACTTTGTTTTCATACATGGATTATATCTCGGATTTCATGGCTTCTAGCCATTTGTTGGAATCTGGGCCCGCCATCGCTTCTTCATAGTTTGAAGGTTCGCCGTTGTCTAACAACATGATTTCCGTGACAGGGTTGCCGTACCACTGCAGTGCGGAACGTGTCCTTGTGGACCTCTGAGTTCAAGAGCAACTTGATCCGGTACCTGATCATCATCATTATTTTCCTCTTCGGTTGGTGTAGGCATCACAGAACATTTTCCCGAGCTGCACTACTTTCCGCTCAAGAGGTAGTACTTCATCGAGTTCTACTTTCCTCCCACTTACTTCTTTTGAGAGAAACTCTTTTCCGAAAGGATCCGTTCTTGGCAACAAAGATCTTGCCCTCGGATCTTAAGTAGAAGGTATACCCAATGGTTTCTTTAGGGTATCCTATGAAGACGCATTTTTCCGACTTGGGTTCGAGCTTTTTAGGTTGAAGTTTCTTGACATAAGCATCGCATCCCCAAACTTTTAGAAACGATAGCTTAGGTTTCTTCCCAAACCATAATTCATACGGTGTCGTCTCAACGGATTTAGACGGTGCCCTATTTAAAGTGAATGTAGCTGTCTCTAGAGCGTATCCCCAAAATGATAGCGGTAAATCGGCAAGAGACATCATGGATCGCACCATATCCAATAGAGTGTGATTACGACGTTCGGACACACCGTTACACTGAGGTGTTCCAGGCGGCGTGAGTTGTGAAACGATTCCACATTTTCTTGAGTGTGTAAAAAATTCATGACTTAAATATTCTCCTCCATGATCCGATCGTAAGAATTTTATCTTTCGGTCACGTTGATTCTCTACTTCATTCTGAAATTCCTTGAACTTTTCAAAGGTCTCGGACTTGTGTTTCATCAAGTAGACATACCCATATCTACTCAAGTCATCTGTGAGAGTGAGAACATAACGATATCCTCCGCGAGCCTCAACACTCATTGGACCGCACACATCGGTATGTATGATTTCCAACAAGTTGGTTGCTCGCTCCATTGTTCCGAGAACGGAGTCTTGGTCATTTTGCCCATGAGGCATGGTTCGCATGTGTCAAATGATTCATAATCTAGAGACTCTAAAGTCCATCAAGATGGAGCTTCTTCATGCGCTTGACACCAATGTGACCAAAGGCGGCAATGCCACAAGTATGTGGGACTATCGTTATCAACTTTACATCTTTTGGTATTCACGCTATGAATATGTGTAACATTACGTTCGAGATTCATTAAGAATAAACCATTGACCATCGGAGCATGACCATAAAACATATCTCTCATATAAATAGAACAACCATTATTCTCGGATTTAAATGAATAGCCATCTCGTATCAAACGAGATCCAGATACAATGTTCATGCTCAAACTTGGCACCAAATAACAATTATTAAGGTTCAAAACTAATCCCGTAGGTAATTGTAGAGGTAGCGTGCCGAGGGCGATCACATCGACTCGGAACCATTCCCGACGCCATCGTCACCTCGCCCTTCGCCAGCCTCCGCTTATTCCGCAGCTCCTGCTGTGAGTTACAAATATGAGCAACGGCACGGTATCAAATACCAGGAGTTACTACGAGTAATGGTAAGGTACACATCAATTACATGTATATCAATTATACCTTTGGTGTTGCCGGCCTTCTTATCCGCTAAGTATTTGGGGCAGTTCCGCTTCAAAGGACCCTTCCCTTGCAATAAAAGCACTCGGTCTCGTGCTTGGGTCCATTCTTTGACTTCTTCCCGCAATCTGGCTTACGGGCGCTGCAACATCTTTGCCGTCCTTCTTGAAGTTCTTCTTACCCTTGCCCTTCTTGAACTTAGTGGTCTTATTGACCATCAACACTTGATGTTCTTTCTTGATTTCAACCTCTCACGACTTCAGCATTGAAAATACTTCAGGAATGGTCTTCACCATCCCCTGCATATTGTAGTTCATCACGAAGCTCTTGTAGCTTGGTGGGAGCGATCAAGGATTCTCACAATGACCGCCTCGTCCGGAGGTTTATGTCCAGTGGGACAAAGGGTTGTGCAACCTGCACATTTTGAGTATGTGCTCACTGACAGAACTGTTTTCCTCCATCTTACAACTATAGAACTTGTCGGAGACTTCATATCTCTCGACCCGGGCATGAGCTTGGAAAACTAGTTTCAGCTCCTCGAACATCTCATATGCTCCGTGTTGCTCAAAACGCTTTTGGAGCCCCGGTTCTAAGCTGTAAAGCATGCCGCACTGAACGAGGGAGTAATCATCAGCACGAGACTGCCAAGCATTCATAATGTCTTGGTTCTCTGGGACGGGTGCATCACCTAGCGGTCCTTCTAGGACATATTGTTTCCTAGCAGCTATGAGGATGATCCTCAGGTTCCGGACCCAGTCCGTATAGTTGCTGCCATCATCTTTCAGCTTGGTTTTCTCTAGGAACGCGTTGAAGTTCATGTTGACATGAGCGTTGGCCATTTGATCTACAAGACATATTTGCAAAGGTTTTAGACTAAGTTCATGATAATTAAGTTCATCTAATCAAATTATTTTAATGAACTCCCACTCAGATTAGACATCCCTCTAGTCATCTAAGTGTTACACGATCCGAGTCGACTAGGCCATGTCCGATCATCACGTGAGACGGACTAGTCATCGTCGGTGAACATTCTCATGTTGATCGTATCTTCCATACGACTCGTGTTCGACCTTTCGGTCTCCGTGTTCCGAGGCCATGTCTGTACATGCTAGGCTCGTCAAGTTAACCCTAAGTGTTTTGCATGTGTAAAACTGTCTTACACCCGTTGTATGTGAATGTAAGGATCTATCACACCCGATCATCACGTGGTGCTTCGAAACGACGAACTTTAGCAACGGTGAACAGTTAGGGGAGAACACTTCTTGATATTGTTGTAAGGGATCATCTTATTTACTACCGTCGTTCTAAGTAAACAAGATGCATAAACATAATAAACATCACATGCAATTATATAGTAGTGACATGATATGGCCAATATCATATAGCTCCATTGATCTCCATCTTCGGGGCTCCATGATCATCTTGTCACCGGCATGACACCATGATCTCCATCATCGTGTCTTCATGAAGTTGTCATGCCAACGACTACTTCTACTTCTATGGCTAACATGTTTAGCAATAAAGTAAAGTAATTTACATGGCGTCCTTCAATGACACGCAGGTCATACAAAAATAAAGACAACTCCTATGGCTCCTGCCGGTTGTCATACTCATCGACATGCAAGTCGTGATCGAAGAACATGATCTCATACATCACAATATGTCATTCATCATTCATCACAACTTGGCCATATCACATCACATGACAATTGCTGCAAAAACAGGTTAGACGTCCTCTAATTGTTGTTGCATCTCTTACGTGGCTGCAATTGGGTTCTTGCAAGAACGTTTTCTTACCTACGAATGACCACAACGTGATTTTGTCAACTTCTATTTACCCTTCATAAGGACCCTTTTCATCGAATCCGCTCCAACTAAAGTGGGAGAGACAGACACCCGCCAGCCACCTTATGCAACTAGTGCATGTCAGTCGGTGGAACCGGTCTCACGTAAGCGTACGTGTAAGGTTGGTCCGGGCCGATTCATCCCACAATACCGCTGAAGCAAGATAAGACTAGTAGCGGCAAGCAAGATGACAAGATCTATGCCCACAACAAAATTGTGTTCTACTCGTGCAATAGAGAACTACGCATAGACCTAGCTCATGATGCCACTGTTGGGGAACGTTGCAGAAAATTAAAATTTTTCCTACGGTTTCACCAAGATCCATCTATGAGTTCATCTAAGCAACGAGTCAAGGGAGTGAGTTTGCATCTACATACCACTTGTAGATCGAGTGTGGAAGCGTTCAAGGGGATGGTGATGATGGAGTCGTACTCGCCGTGATTCAGATCACCGATGACCAAGTGCTGAACGGACAGCACCTCCGCGTTCAACACACGTACGGTACGGACGATGTCTCCTCCGTCTTGATCCAGCAAGGAGGAAGGAGAGGTTGAGGAAGACAGCTCCAACGGCAGCACGACGGCGTGGTGTTGTTGGTGCAGAAGATCTCGGCTGTGGCTTCGCCAAGCACGCATGACGGAGGAGGAGAGGTGTTGGGAGGGAGGGCTGCGCCTTGGCTTGGGTGTTCAGCCTCCCTCACCCCTCTATTTATAGGGAAGGGGCAGGGGGCGGCCCCTCTAGATGGGATCTAGAGGGGGCGGCGGCCAGGAGGGGGACTTGCCCCCAAGCAAGGGGCCCCTCTAGGGTTCCCCAACCCTAGGCGCATGGGCCCAAAGGGGCCCAGCCCTCCAGGCTGGCTCCTGCCCCACGCAGCCCATGTGCCCCTCGGAGGGGTGGCCCCTCGGTGGACCCGGAACCCTTCCGGTGGCCCCAGACAATACCGATATGCCCCGAAACCTTCCGGTGTCCGTATGACAACTTCCCATATATAAATCTTTACCTCCGGACTATTCCGAACTCCTCGTGACGTCCGGGATCTCATCCGGACTCAACAACATTCGTAATCACATACAAGTCTTCCTAATAACCCTAGCGTCACCGAACCTTATGTGTAGACCCTACGGGTTCGGAGACATGCGCATACATGACGAGACGGCTCTCGGTCAATAACCAACAGCGGATCTGGATACCCATGTTGGCTCCCATGCTCCTCGATGATGTCATCGGATGAACCACGATGTCGAGGATTCAAGCCACCCGTATACTATTCCCTTTGTCAATCGGTACGTTACAAGCCCGAGACTCGATCGTCAGATCCCAATACCTCGCTCAATCTCGTTATCGCAAGTCACTTTACTCGTGCAGTAATGCATGATCCCGTGACCAAACACTTGGTCACTTTGAGCTCATTATGATGATGCATTACCGAGTGGGCCCAGAGATACCTCTCCGTCATATCGAGTGACAAATCCCAGCCTCGATCCGTGTCAACCCAATGACACTTTCGAGATACCGTAGTGCACCTTTATAGTCACCCGCTTATGTTGTGACGCTTTGGTACACCCAAAGCACTCCTACGGTATCCGGGAGTTACACGATCTCATGGTCTAAGGAAGAGATACTTGACATTGAAAAAGCTCTAGCAAAACGAACTACACGATCTTGTGCTATGCTTAGGATTGTCTTGTCCATCACGTCATTCTCCTAATGACGTGATCCCGTTGTCAATGACATTTGATGTCCATAGTCAGGAAACCATGACTATCTGTTGACCAACGAGCTAGTCAACTAGAGGCTTACTAGGGACGTATTGTGGTCTATGTATTCACACGTGTATTACGATTTCCGGATAATACAATTATAGCATGAATAAAAGACAATTACCATGAATAAGGAAATATAATAATAATCCTTTTATTATTGCCTCTAGGGCATATTTCCAACAGTTTCGTACCCTACAATAATCTCTTCGTTTGTTCTCCGCTATTAGTGATTTTGGAGTGACTCTTTGTTGCATGTTGAGGAATATTTATATGATCGAAATATGTTATCCTTGTTGAGAGAGCTTGCACTAGTGAAAGTATGAACCCTAGGCCTTGTTTCCTAACATTGCAATACCGTTTACACTCACTTTTACCACTTGCTACCTTGTTGTTTTTATATTTTCAGATTACAAAAACCTATATCTACCATCCATATTGCACTTGTATCACCATCTCTTCGCCAAACTAGTGCACCTATACAATTTACCATTGTATTGGGTGTGTTGAGGACACAAGACTCGTTGTTATTTGGTTGCAGGGTTGTTTGAGAGAGACCATCTTCATCCTACACCTCCCACAGATTGATAAACCTTAGGTCATCTACTTGAGAGAAAATTGCTACTGTCCTACAAACCTCTGCACTTGGAGGCCCAACAACGTCTACAAGAAGAAGGTTGTGTAGTAGACATCAGGCTGCACGCAAGAAAATGCCTCCTTATTACGCTCAAAATAATGATTCCTCGACCTGACAGCTAGGACCCACTGGAAGGGCCTCTGCATTTCATGAAAAAAAGGTTTCCCCCGCTGATAGGTCGGACCCACCAGCTATATCTTCCCACGCAAGGAAGTGCCTCCTTATTGCGCACAAAAAAATGAATACTCCCCCTGCTAGCTGGGACCCACCATAGTGGGAGGCTGACTTGTGGGCCTACTAAGTTAACGGGGACGGAGGGCCTTGTCAACTTAGTCAATATGAACGATTCAAGCTCCAGTGACCGTACGATGTCCATCCAACGACCGTAGTGCTACTTCAACATCTGGTCTTCTTGCTTCAGACGCCCAAACCAGCGCCGGTCGTGTCACGTGCTCCTGCCTCTCGTGGCCGGCTGTGATGCCGCGGAGGCCTCACCGCCGCCTACTACTCCCACTGCTGGTCAGGCCATCCACTCACCCACACCCCCTGTTATTCTGCGGCGATGGCAGCCCCACACCGCAGCCGAACCAGTGAACCCTCGTACTCCTCTCCGCGTGGGCATCCACTGCCGCGTCTTCCCCGGCTCCGCGTCGTCCCCTTCCTAGGCCTCGCCGTCGTCCACCGCCCTAGTGCTCTCGGCACGGCGTGGTCAACATGGTCAAGGAACGACTTCCATCAGAAGAGTACTGTACATGGAGAGGCTGACAGCGGGTCCACGGCCGCAGGAAGGAAGTGCCTCTTTATTACGCGGAAAATAATGATTCCTCCACCTAACAGCAGGGACCCACCGAACGGGCCACCGTATTTCGCGAAAAATGATTCGTCCCCTGACTGTTGGGACCCACCAGCTACACCTTCGCACGCAAGGAAGTGCTCGATACCGGGACCCACTGGTCGGGCGTCGTGGCGTTGTCATTCTGGTCGCAAACGGTAATGCGTACATACTTTGTCGATCGGTCTGTCTGCAGGCTGCAGCAATAAACCGTGGCCGTGTAAGGAAGGGCACGTGTCGTAGTAGAGGCGCGCACGTATCGTAGTAGAGGCGTGCACGTAGCATGTCACACAGTCCCGTTACTATCGTGTACACGTACGTAGAGCGGTCAGGGTGCAAGAAAGTAAATACGACCACATAGGTACATATGGGCGGGGTCTCGAACGCCTACTCGCGCATACGTATGGCCAGGGCTCATGTACATGGCTGGGTCAGAACGGAGAAACTACGTCGTCGTGTTAATAGGGAGGCAACGGAATGCGTCGTGTTCATCGGGAGGCAACGGAATACGTCATGTTCATCGGGAGCCAACTGGCTTGGATGGAACAGCTGATCGAAACGAGGCCTGGCGTACCGCATAACAGAGGAAACGGCCTTGTGTTCGACCGGCCACGGTCTAAACGGGATCATGTTTATCGAGAGGGGTCTGGCGTACCGCAAAACGGAGGAAACGGACTTCTCTTGGACCTCCTACGGTCGAAACGGGGTCCTGTTGATCGGGAGGGGTGTGGTGTACCGTAAAACGGAGGAAACGGACTTGTGTTGGAGCGCTACGGTCGAAACAGGGGTCCTGTTCATTGGGAGGGGCGTGGCGTACCGAAAAACGGGACTCCACGAGTTACTGTTCATCTCCACCGTCGACCTCCTCCAGCCTCCACGGGCTACTGTTCATCCACCTTCGACCTCCTCCAGCTTCCACCTGCGAGTGTACATCCACGGGCTCGTGTTCATCCAGCCTCCACCACTCCTCCACTGGCTACTGTTCAATCAGCCCTCTCCACGGGGTCCTGTTCAACCACCCCTCCACGGGCTACTGTTCATCCAGCTCTCCACCGGCTACTGTTGATCCAGCCCTCAACGGGGTCCTGTTCATCCAGCCCTCCACGAGGTCCTGTTCATCCACCCCCAACCGGCTCGATCGATCGAGGTCATGTTCATCCAGCGGCAACACCACGGTTCCTGTTCATCCAACCCCCCACCGGGAACTGTTCATCCACCCCCCACCCCCCCAACAACGCTCACTGTTCATCAAGAGGCAGCAGGTTCGATCGGCTTCAGTTAGCAGCATGGCGAAGAATCGCTATGGTTCGATTAACGACCATCGATCGATCGCTCGGGTTCATAAGAACGCTTCAGTGCAATCGCTCCGGGTTCGATGAGGGCCAACGCCGCTTTCGGGTTCGATTAGAGCGCAACGGCTTGCACACACGTGCGTACGTGTACGAGAGAAACGTGTATCGCTCGGCCCCCGACCACCCACCGTAACCGGGAACTCCCCGATATTTTCCTCGCCCTCACTTCTACCACAGTTTTTTCCGTCATGGATGGCCCAAAGAATGTCATGCAGCTGCGTCTCCGGCCCGCCCAGGACGAAAAGTCCATTTTCTGTCATGATTTTTTGTCATAGAAGTAGGATCCCACCACATCTATGATGATACCGGGTTTTGTCACAATTATCGTCATATAAGTGTCATAAGCATGACAGGAAAAAAAATCGTTCGGCCCAAAATGTCACGGATGTGTCTTTTTTTATAGTGTATATTATATACAACTGATATACATCCTCTACTGATTTCGCCAGATCTGGCTGCTTCGGCGTCGTCTCCACCCTTGGACTCTACGACCACTGCGGATTTGGGGTTGAGGTCGAGGTTGGTAGGAGGAGTGTCGGTGTCAAAACCGGCGGATCTCGGGTAGGGGGTCCCGAACTGTGCGTCTAGGCGGATGGTAACAGGAGACAAGGGACACGATGTTTTACCCAGGTTCGGGCCCTCTTGATGGAGGTAAAACCCTACGTCCTGCTCGATTGATATTGATATTGTGGATGTTTACAAGAGTGGATCTACCACGAGATCAAGGAGGCTAAACCCTAGAAGCTAGCCTATGGTATGATTGTAAGGGTTATTGTTCTGATCGTCCTACGGACTAGAGCCATCCGGTTTATATAGACACCGGAGAGGGCTAGGGTTACATAGAGTCGGTTACAATGGTAGGAGATCTACATATCCGTATCGCCAAGCTTGCCTTCCACGCCAAGGAAAGTCCCATCCGGACACGGGGCGAAGTCTTCAATCTTGTATCTTCATAGTCTTGGAGTCCGGTCGATGATGATAGTCCGGCCGATGATAGTCCGCCGATGATGGTAGTCCGGACATCCGGACACCCCTAATCCGGGACTCCTCAAGAGCCCCGAACCAGGCTTCAATGACGATAAGTCCAATGCGTGTAGTCTTCGCGTTGCAAGGCGGGTTCTCCTTCAAGTCCTTCGTACCGCCGAGCAAAGGTCCAGCTTCCTCATCAATATTGCGCGTCTTGGCTTCCACGCCCAATAATGGCCTTCTTCCACGCGTCGCGAATGTGAAAAGCCAGGTGTCTTTTATGTTTTACCCCCTAGTTGTGCGAACAATCTGCCTATAAGGGAGGCAAGAATCCAGATCCAAATCACCATCTTCCTCTCGCAAATACTCATCGGAGCGCTTTCGACCAAGAATCCATTCCATCATGGACCGTCAACGCTGCTCCTCTTCTCGAGCTCCCGCCTTTGCCAGAGATTGGAGGAGATGCTCTGCTCCGCACAACGAGCTGGTGAAGCTCCAAATGGGGGGATATCTCCCTCCGGCCTTCATGGTTCCGGTTCGAGCCGGGCTGGCCACCTACAAAGGTGGGAAGCAAGCGGAGGTTACCCCAAATCCCAACAAAGGGGAGCGGTATGCTTCGTCCCCTATCCGATAAGGGGCTCGGATTTCAGACATCCATTCCTCCGCTGGCTCTCGGAGTTCTACGGACTCCAGCTTCATCACCTCACGCCCGCCTCAATCCTGCATATTATGGGTTATGTAGCTCTTCTGAGCTTTTCCGGGCGCCGAGCCCCACTTCACGCTGTGGAAGAGGTTGTTACGCCTTGTACCCCGCTCTCACGAGGGGTCCATATATCAGTGGGCGGCGCCAAATATGGCGCATTGCGGGACCGGATATCCATCCGAACCCCTAAGAAGGCGCCCAAGACCGGCCTTCGAATGGTTTTATATAGAAGACGCTCCGCTGCTGACCTGTTCGGATTGGCCTCCGGAGTTCAGCAATGCTCCTCTCAAGAAACGCCTTAGTTGGCGTCCATGAGCCCCATCCGGAGGAAGACAAGAGCGCCCATTATTTAATGGGCGAATAAGGTTACTGGCCCATGCCGGTTGACCATGATTGGAATCATGGCAACATGCATTACGCGGGGGGTGCAGCCACTACAATACAGGGGCCACCCCATGTGGGATTTCAACGGGGAGGACGATGCCACCCGTCATGGCCGCAAAGGGCCGGATTCGGCCGAAGATCTGGCGACGATCTTATCCGGCCTGTATAAGGGGGAGAAGGAGGATTTCCTTCGGACGAACCTGTTAAATGGGTTTTCCATGAATAATCCCCGGCCTTGGGTAAGCGAACGCTTCAGCGTGTCTGACCCGTGCCTTTCGAAACTTTAAGTTTCTTATATTGTGTTCTTCTTTCGACGCAGGAACTGCGCCGGACCGTGGAGGGCATGCTAAGTCCGGCTCCGCAGCCCAAGGATCCAGAGATCCGGGATCCACCTCGAAGAGGATCCGGACATAAAGGTGGAGCTAATCGACGGGTGTTCCACCAGCTCAGCATGGACAATGCTTTAGTCGCCATCACGGCCGACTATCCCGACTATATCCGGCTTCCCGGTGATTGCGGCGAAGCCCCGACACCGCTATTCCTTCCTTGCTTATTTCGACCACCGTATATGATGGCACTGCAGGAGGCGCCCTAGGGCGAGAAGCCGAGCCAGCGGTGGCTGACCAACAAGGGCCGATTCGGACCATGAGGCGGAAGAGGAGCGCGCGCAGATCAAACGTCGCCGCAAAGGTGTAGCTCACAATTCAGTATTTAGAGCAACGCTCCTAGGAAGCGTTTGAGTGCTCATGACTATTATAGGGAAAAAAGCGTCCGCTGGACTGCGGGCGTGAAAGTTGTCAATCCAACCTCTACCAGCGGGCTCCCTTTGGGTCGAGGGGAGGGCGCAAAGCGCGAGCCGGACGTTCCTCCGACGGAGGATGCCGACAGATATCCGCCACCAAGTCCGAGGTGGAGAGTGCCTGAATCACAAGCGCCGCGAACAGTATTCGTGTGACGCTGCTTCTCCCCGAGGCGTTGAATGCCTTTAACACGGGGGCGCGCCTTCGTGCTGCTCAAGATGGTTTTATCGAGCCACGGAGCAGTATGTAAAAAGACATACGGGTAAGAGAATTTAATAGTTGTATATGCCAGTAGCCCCCGAGACTTAAAGTAGTTATATTAACTGATTTAAGGATCATGTGAAACGTAGGATCTTACCGATAAGAATACCCAACTGTCTCAGGAGCTGCAAGAGTGCAAGGCCCAACTGGAGGCCGCACTTTCTGGCGCAGGAGGAAACGCAGGACCTCTCCCAGTAACGCATTACTTGAGAAAGATAAGTAGCGTTGGCCTTTGCGCAAGCCTGAAAGAAAAATGACGTTGCGGTGATGCGGACAAGATCCGGACAGGCAAGAACTTCGCGCCAACTAAAGGTCGGCGAGAGGGTGCTGCATAAGGTGCAGCATGAAAGGAACAAGCTCCAGGATGCCCATGCCCAGCTTGGAGAAGAGCTGAAAGGCGTTCGGGCGAGCTGTCGGGCTCCGTTAAGGAGAATCAGCGGCTTGTCGTGGCATATATAGTGAGTGCTTGAGCGAACTCCTTTGAAAAGAAGAGTTCGCGAGGAAGTCAATTTGATGAATATGTCCGCAGGTATGCTCACAGTCGCCTCTGGAGGAGATGCCGTATCAACGGGTGATCAACTTCCGAATTGTTGCAACTGATCGAACGAGTTCGGCGGCAATGAGCGGCGCCATCCAGCGTTAGGCCAGCCTTCTCCTTACCCGAGGATCTTGGGGAGCTTGCGGAGAAGCTGCAGGAGTGCGGCAGCGCTTCCATTTATGGAAGATTTCGCCTGCCGCCAAGGTGCCGGGAGGCACGGCCATGGTAAAGACGCTGTACAAGAAGGCGGATCCCAACCACATGGCGAAGTCGGACTGTGGGGCCCGATGGGAAGGAGATCCTGTGAGTTTAGTATACGCCAAGTGGAGTTGGCGCTAAATTTTCCCAACAGATCGTGAATTAGACACCCGTTAGACGGGATTGAGGAAGAATACAATCACCGATTTGACAATGTATTGTAAAATGACATACAAAATGCCTTCTAGCCGGATTGTAGATCGCTTGTCTTTGCCGACCTTTTCGCTTCGACCTCGGGACCCTAGAGTCCGGAGTGTGTCCGAATACCGCCTCGGTTATGAAACAACCGGGTATGCATGGAGACCAAGCGTAGGGGTCATCGATGCTTTATCGCATAAGTGCCCAACTAGTTATGTTATATTACATGGGTAGTAAGAAACATCTTCCAGGAGAATAGTTCCGTAAGGGTTCCTTTCCTCAGGGGTGGCATGCCCTAAAGTGCATGTCCGGTCTGCGAAAAAGCGTAAAAACATCTGGGGCAGATAAATAAGTGGATAAAAATCATCTTTTAAGTCATCGACCAATATTCCCTTAAGAACGCTTAGCTTTGGCTTCACCTACCGAGGTACACGTCCGCTGACCCGGCAAGAATAATCGCAGAGGTGCTCCTTTACCTCCTAGCCGAACAATCGGGAACGTGGGGTAAGCACAGAGCCAGCAACCCAGCTTGGCCAAAACTTAAGTCATATCGATGCATATAATGGTGAATAAAAGGTACATGTGGAGGCTTGACATGTGTCGGGCATGAAGCCCGTATAATTAAGCTTCGGTAAAGAAGCCCCTGTGTATAATGAGTGCGGATAGCACATCAATTGCGCGCCAACGCTATGCAAGTAGGCCCTTTGAGGCTTGGATGAATAGGGTTGAGAAGAAAAGATAAACAAAGGCAGCTGAAGTAAAAAAAAATTGGGCGGGGGAAGGGGCGAACTCTTAGTCCGGCGCTAGGCATAGAATCGCTTGAGGCGGGCTGCGTTCCATGGGTTCGCTCGAGTTGGTTATCCGATGCATTTCAGAGACGGTACGCTCCGCCGGTCAGACTTGATCGATGATGAAGGGGCCTTCCCATTTGGGCTTGAGCTTGTCCTTTTTCTTGTCCGCAGGCGAGAACCAGTTCGCCAACGTTGTAAGTCTTGGACCGTATTTCTGCTTTGATATCTTCGAGCCTGCTGCTGATAAAATGCGGAACGAGCCTTGGCGACGCCGCTCTTCCTCAATGCGTCCAAGCTGTCCTGCCGATCCAACTCGGCTTCTCTTTCTTCGTACATGCGCACTCGAGGTGAGTCATGAATGATGTCGCAGGCAAAACTGCTTCTGCGCCGTATACCATAAAGAATGGTGTGAATCGGTAGTACGGTTAGGCGTTGTCCGCAGCCCCAGTCTGGAGTCGAGCTCCTCTACCCAAGTCGTGTCGATTTCGTAAGGGACCGCACTAGTCCGGGTTTGATGCCGCCATTATTAGACCATTTGCTCGCTCCACTTGACCGCTGGTTTGAGGATGATAGACTGAAGCGTAATCGAGCTTGATGCCCATATTTTTGCACCATGATTTAACCTCGCTCGGCGGTGAAGTTCGTGGTCGTTATCGGTGATGATGCTGTGGGGACACCATAACGGTGTACTACCCCGCATATAAAGTCTATCACTGGTCCGGACTCTGCCGTTTTAACTGCTTGGCCTCTATCCATTTGGTGAATTTATCCACCATGACCAATAGGTACCTTTGCTTGTGGGTTCCCCCTTTAAGTGGTCCAACCATGTCAAGCCCCAGCACCGCGAATGGCCGGTAATGGGTATAGTTTTGAGGGCGGTGGATGGCATATGGCTCGATTAGCAAAGAGCCGACAACCGACGATCTTTGGACTAAGTCCCGAGCATCCGCTCGGGCCGTCGGCCATAAAATCCTGTACGGAATGCCTTTCCTACAAGGGCCCGAGCTGCGGCGTGGTGTCCGCCTAGTCCGCATGAATTTCAGCCAGAGGTTTCGCCCTTCCTCTTCGGAGATACACCTTTGAAGGACTCCGGTTGTACTTTTCTTATAAAGTTCTCCCTCATAGACCTTGTAGGCTTTAGATCGCCGGACAATGCAGCGGGCCTCATTTTGGTCTTCGGGAAGCTCTTGCCTAAGCAAGTAGGCGAGGAATGGTTCTGTCCACGGGGCAATTACTGCCATTATGTCGTGGGCGGAAGGTGTTATATCATCGGCTGAATCGCCGGTTGGTGCGGCTTGTTCCGGTTTGTTAGTTCCGACTCCTCTTCCCATAGTACGGATGGCTTGAAGAGCCGCTCGAGAAGATGTTAGGAGGACAGCGTCGCGTTTTGCGCCAATGCGTGCCAGTACGTCGGCTGCTTGGTTATTATCCCGGGCTACGTGATGGAATTCAAGTCCTTCGAACCGGGCTGACATTTTTAGGACAGCGTTGCGATATGCTGCCATTTTCGGATCTTTGGCGTCAAAGTCTCCGATTATTTGGGATATTGCGAGGTTTGAATCCCCACGCACCTCTAGGCGTTGAATGCCCATGGAGATTGCCATCCGGAGACCATGTAAAAGGGCCTCGATTCGCCGCGTTGTTGGAGTCCGTGTACATTATCTGAAGTGCGTATTGGACTGTGTCCCGGTCGGGGCGCCAATACGACGCCAGCCCCAATCCGCTAACATTTTAGAGCCGTCGAAGTGCATAATCCAATTGGAGTATGCGCCGTATTCTTTAGGGAGTTCGACCGGTCCATTCAGCGACAAAGTCAGCCAAAACTTGTGACTTTATAGCTCGCGAGGTTTGTAAGATATATCAAATGGTAAGAGCTCAATGGCCCATTTTGCAATCCTGCCCGTCGCGTCATGTTGTTTATAATGTCGTTAAGTGGTACTTCAGAGGCCATCGTTATCGAACACTCTTGAAAGTAGTGTCGGAGCTTCCGGATGCCATGAACACGCGTATGCTATCTTCTCGATAGTGCGGTAACGGACTTGCATGGGTTTAACACAGTGGATACGTAGTATACTGGTTTTGAAGAGGGAATTTATGCCCTTCGCTTTCTCGCTCGACGACGAGTACCGCGCTTACAACTTGATGCGTAGCTGCGATGTATAACAACATTGGTTCGCCCAGGTTGGGCGCAGCCAGACCGGATTTGTTGCCAATATGGCCTTTATTTCTTCGAAGTCCGGCGGTGGCAGCATCCGCCCACTCGAAGTGTTCGTGTGCCTAAGGAGGCGATAGAGGGTAATGCCTTTTCTCCTAGACGGAGATAAAGCGCTTAGAGCCGCCATGCATCCATCAATTTTGTATTTGCTTGAGGTCTTTTGGGATATCTAGCTGTGATAGAGCTCGGATCTTGGCTGGGTTTGCTTCAATTCCTCTACCGGATACAATGAAGCCCAGCAGCTTTCCACCGGTACACCAAAACGCATTTTCCGGATTCAGCTTGATGTCATATGCTCGAGGTTGTCGAATGTGAGCTCAAGTCGCCTACTAGAGTTTCGACGTGTTTAGTTTTGACGAC
Organism: Aegilops longissima; assembly: GCA_021605205.1. NCBI lineage: Eukaryota > Viridiplantae > Streptophyta > Magnoliopsida > Poales > Poaceae > Aegilops > Aegilops longissima. Next base: position 666,129,311 of record CM038677.1, on the reverse strand, counting down.
TCACGCCGCCTATGTATGCCTCTACTGTTTTGCCGATCCGGGTAGCGGACATATGTCGAATCATGCGCTGATATGTTGCGCCGACGCTTTTAAGTCCGAAGGGCATCGTGTTGAAGCAGAATGGTCCATATGGAGTAATGAATGCCGCTATGCTTGATCCGCTTCGCCATCTTGATTTGATGATAGCCGGAGTATGCGCCCGGGAAGCACAATGAATCGTGCCTGCGGTGGCATCGGCGATTTGGTCGATGCGGGGAGGGGAAGGGATCCTTTGGGCAGGCCTTATTTAGGTCTTTGAAATCGACACATAGGCGCCGTGATTTGTCCTTCTTTGGTACCATTACCAAGTTTGCTAGCCAATCCGGTGCTTGATGTCTCGATGAATCCGCTTCCAATAGTTTGGCTAGCTCTTCTCCCATTGCCTGTCTTTTGGGTTCGAAAATCGTCAAGAGCCTGTTTGATGGCTTGAACTTTTGAGGATGTTTAGGCTGTGTTCTCGCCAATCTGCGTGGGATTCGGGCATATCCGAGGGGTGCCGGGCAAAATGTCCCAATTTTCCCGGGAATTCTCGCAGTCTTGGCGCCCATATCGTGGTTCAATTGTGCCCCAATGGAGGCCGTCTTTGTCGGGTCCGTTGGGTGGACCTGGAATTTTACTATTTCATCTGCTGGTTTAAAGGAGGTGGACTTGGATCTCTTATCGAGTATCACATCGTCCCTATTCACCGTGAGCGCAGCGTGGTGAGTTCCTCTGCCGCTAGGGCTTGGATAGTGCCTCTAAGGCTAATGCGGCTGTCTTGTTTTCGGCGCGGAGTGCTATGTCCGGATCACTAACGAGAGTGATTATTCCGCCGGGCCTAGGCATTTTGAGCTTCATGTACCCGTAATGGGGTACGGCATGAAAAATTGTGAATGCCTCTCGTCCTGATATAGCGTGATATCCGCTGTTGAACGGGGCCACTTGGAACGTGACTTCTTCGGATCTGTAATTGTCCGTGAGCGAATACCACATCGAGTGTGATTTTTCCTCAGTGCAGCGCCTCCGGCTAGGGATTATTCCTCTAAAGGTTGTGCTGCTTCGCCAATGCGGCTCCAGTCTATTTCCATTTTTGAAGGGTTTCCTCGTAGATGAGGTTTAACTGCTGCCGCCATCCATGAGGACTTTTGTAAGTCGAAAGTCGTCCACTATTGGACTAAGTACCAAAGCGGCCGGAGCTCGGGCTGTCCGAATTTAGGTTCGTCACTGGCGTTGAAGGTGATGGTTGTGTCGCCCATGGATTGGTTGTTGCTACTTGGTAGACTTCGGCGAGGCCGCTGGATTGTTCGCTTCGTGATATTATTTGATGCGAAAGTCTCGAGACTGTTGATACTGCATCGATGTTGTTGGAGTGGTTTTCCGGGCTAGAAGCTCCTCTCCACTTTTGGCCACCGCCGTAATATCCAACATGCTCGAAGGTTATGTGTTGGGACGACGCATCAGATCTTGTGAATTTTACAGGGTCCGCTAAGCCATCCCTCTAGTACGGTTCCGCGCCCTTTATGGGGTCTTTGCTTTTTGGTTTTGTATCCGGTGCCCGAGTGTAATGCACCCTTTGTTGCGGACTAGGGTTGTATTCGGGCCGGATTGTCCCAAAATTATTTTCGGTTGTCCTGAAACTCTCTATCGCACAAGATTTTCAGACTATGGACGCCAGGTCGGCAAAGCGTAATTTCGCGACGGTGACGGCGCTCAAGAGTCCTCGTCCATGCAATTATTGCAAAAATTGAGATTATGTTTTCCTCTCGGCAGTCCTTTATCCTGTCCATAACCAGAGGAATCGCCCCGAGTGATGTACTGTCTCGGCGGGCTCTTGCCGGATTAGAGATAGATCGCATATGTCCGGGCGGGCGGGTGGAATTAAGTCCGAATCCTACCCATCTCAAGGCTCAAGGCCGAGAAGTTCTCAATTTGGAAGCTTGGATTGCTGGATGTTGTCCAACGAGTGCGGTCCGATGACCGACTTTAATTTCAGTGCTTGATCGAAGTCCGCCCCTCCGCTGAATCCGCATGGGGGTTCGGAAGCCGGACATGACTAGTTTTCAATATAGGGAAGCGTCGCCGCATTGTTCCTCTACCACCGCAACGTGGGGGTGACCCGGGAGAGTTAATCTCTCTCGATCGGTTTTAAGCCCAATCTGTTTGTAGTCTAGAGCGACTCCTGTGGCGGCGATCCGATCCAAGAGCTCGTTCTGGACGAGAGCTCTATTGATCCACCGCTTCGGCGAATTCCGAGCTGACGTGAAAATTGCTTTTGATGACTTGAGAGGTCATTGTCGAAGCGGTGGCCGGACAGCGGTCATAAGAAACCACCTAGCCGGATAGTTTGGCGGCGCCGGGGCTCCTTATAAAAAATACCGCCCTTGAAGACGGAGGAGGCATCCTTCCTATCGGTGACGGCACAGAGGAACTCTCAATGAAAGCACCAATGTCGGTGTCAAACCGCGGATCTCGGTAGGGGGTCCCGAATCTGTGCGCCTAGGCGGATGGTAATAGGAGACAAGGGACACGATGTTTTACCCAGGTTCGGCCCTCTTGATGGAGGTAAAACCCTACGCCCCGCTTCGATTGATATTGATATTGTGGATGTTTACAAGAGTGGATCTACCACGAGATCAAGGAGGCTAAACCCTAGAAGCTAGCCTATGGTATGATTGTAAGGGTTGTTGTTCTGATCGTCCTACGGACTAGAGCCATCCGGTTTATATAGACACCGGAGAGGGCTAGGGTTACATAGAGTCGGTTACAATGGTAGGAGATCTACATATCCGTATCGCCAAGCTTGCCTTCCACGCCAAGGAAAGTCCCATCCGGACACGGGGCGAAGTCTTCAATCTTGTATCTTCATAGTCTTGGAGTCCGGTCGATGATGATAGTCCGGCCGATGATAGTCCGGCCGATGATGGTAGTCCGGACATCCGGACACCCCCTAATCCGGGACTCCCTCAACGAGGGTATGCGGCGAGGGACCGTAGGGAAGAGGGGGCGGGCATTGGTACCAAGCCTTCCTAGAATGGGCCGCCGGGCCCGTGGGGAACACCAGGAGGAGCCGGCGAGTGTTGCTCTGTGGAGAGGGAGGGGACGACTTGTTTCAGGGAAGGTGGGTGGGGGGAGCAGGGGTGGAGTTTAAATGCACAAATTCCACAGTGCCCAATCCTAAAAACGAGAAGCAAAATGCTTAATTTTTTTATAGACAGACACGACACGCCTATTACATACGCGTGGACAAACAACAAAGGACACGTCACATAGGCATCAACCGACCTGCCACGCCTAAGTGGCAGGTGGCACGGTCGAGGTCACGACATGCCAAATTGGCAGGCGGCGCTGTTGACGGCTTGATAGGCCAAGTTGACAGGCGGATGGAGGAATTAAGGCGCCTAATTGGCAAGCGGCACTGCCGGTGTTCACCCACGCCAAACAGACGGGCGTACTTTTTTTTTGAAATGCCAAACCCAAAGGTGAATCATAAGTGAAACATGTCAAACAGATGGTCGTGTTCAGTTTCAAGTACTAACGCCTATCACCTAGGCGTTTCAGGTGAACATCAGAACATCCAACTAGGACAATAGATATATTGATGCCAGGATGCTCGACATTGCAAGAAGGCCAGATATTCTAGCCGGAATCACGCCATTTCACCTGGCGCGTCATACCTGCGCGCGTGACCGATGACCGTGATCGGTGAAAGGCGCCTTCGCGGGCAGCGTGACGACGTGCAAATGAAGCGCCAATCAGTCCCGCGGGGGTGGTCAGGCAACGAAATACATTTTTTTTGGGGTCAGTCAGCCCGCTGTCCTCACATTTCGGGCAGTAGGGCAGGGCAAGTGGCTGCTAGTAAAACATTTTCCCTGGTTTTTGGTCATCTGAACTCGCCGGTCTCCAAACGCTGGTGGACTCAAAATCAACGTCACCATCCATCAAGACAGTACTGTAGTAGATCTCGCCCCCACTTCCCATCTCATTTTGGGCATACCGTGATCTCCTCCCGCGGGCACGACACGCCTGCTGGTGCCGTTCCAAGTAAAGCGCCGGAGGGAGGCCATCACCAACCAGCGCACTCAATCTGCGAGCGTACATCGATCCCTATGCCTGCCGTGTAGAGTGCCAACCCCAAACCCAACCCAACCCAAGTGGGCGCACGCTCACAGCCCCAGCCCACGCATGTGCTCCTCCTCCGATCCTGAAACTGAAACTTGACTCACCAGCTCCTTCCCCGTCGCCCTCTTCCCGATCCGCACTCCCTGTCTTTTACAGCTCGAATCATTTTGTTGGATCACTCACCGCCTTTTGCTCCTCTGATTTTCCCTCCCTTTGGTCGCGGCGGTCGGTGGGATGAAAAGGTACCACAACCACCACGCCAGTTACGCATGCAGCACGGCGATGAGCTGGGGCTTGGGGGACACCTGCGCCGGCCGCTCCATCGGCGAGTCAAGCGCATGCAGAAGCTACGCGTACGTTCGTTATTCAGCGATGTGCGGCGTAATTAAAAGTGCAGAACCAACTTATTAATAAGTTCCGGTACGAGGAGGCATGGACACGGCACGAAAAGTATGAGGAGATGATTGTACAGGCTTGGGAGACTGCTGGTACGGGCGAACATAGGTTAGCGGCTGCGTGGAGCAGACTGGGAGCCATGACGGGCTCCATGCAACGTTGGGCCAGGGAGGTATTCGGCTCAATCCGGCGACAGATTAAAAGCCTCAAGGCGCAGCTTCTTGATGCAAGAACAGAGCGCTCTCGACCGGATCCTCACTGAAGGTCCGCGAGTTAGAAGAGCAGCTCAGAGAAATATATGCGCGAGAGGAAATAATGTACAGGCAAAGATCAAGAATAGACTGGTTATGCGCCGGTGATCAGAACACGCGATATTTTCAGAATAGAGCTTCACATAGAAAGAGGAAGAATACAATAAAAGCATTAAAGCGCGACGACGGATCTTTGTGCAGGGTTGACGAGGAGATGCCCAATATGGCTGCTACTTTCTATGAGCATCTCTTCACCTCTGATGGTTCAAGGGGGGCACATGCGCTCTTACAGAATATTGACAACCTTGTCACAAATGAGATGAACGAGTTGCTGCTGGTGCCGATCTCGGACGAGGAGATCGAGAAGGCACTCTTCCAGATGGGACCTACGAAAGCGCTGGGCCCGGATGGGCTACCCGCTCTCTTCTACCAGCGACATTGGTCATTGGTACGTGACGATGTTTGCAGGGTGGTAAGGGATTTCCTCAGTGGTGTTGCGGCTCCAGAGGCTTTCAACGCGACTGTTATTGTCATGATCCCCAAGTGCAGCTCACCGGAGCTACTATCACAGTTCAGGCCCATCAATCTGTGTAATGTCTTGTACAAGATCGCTATGAAGGTTCTTGCCAACCTATTGAAATCTATTCTCCCGGTTCTTATTGGTTAGGAGCAGAGTGCTTTTGTACCGGGGCGGTTGATCACTGACAACGTACTCGTCGCGTATGAGTGTGTTCATGCAATTCGGAAGAGGAAGAGGAAGAAGCCGTTGTGTGCAGTCAAATTGGATATGATGAAGGCATATGATAGAGTGGAATGGGATTTCTTGCAGAAAACGATGGAAAAATTTGGCTTTGCAGAGGGGTGGATTTCAATGATCATGCGGTGTGTCAGGTCTGCTACCTTCACTGTGAAGCTTAATGGTGGTCTGTCCAGGGGTTTCTCCCCATCCAGGGGTCTCCGACAGGGCGACCCGTTATCGCCCTATTTATTTCTCTTCTGTGTTGAGGGTTCTACCATGCTCAAAAAAGCACAAGAAGAGGGGAGAGTTAAGGGGGTGTCATTTGGGAGCATTGGCCCCCCGTGTCGCACATCTCCTGTTTGCCGATGATAGCATATTCTTTCTTGAGGGGACGCATGATAATGTGGAGGCGTTAAGAGATATACTATTGAGGTATGAGGAGGCTTCTGGGCAGCGAGTTAATTTACAAAAGTCATCTATCTTTTTTGGAAAGGGTCACCAGGATGCTGACAAGATGGAGATCAAGAATGTGTTGGGGATTCAAACCGAGGCTCTCAGTGAGAGATATTTAGGACTGCCAACACTGGTTGGGAAGTCCAAAGAGGGCACCTTTAAATATGTGACAGAGAGCTCGAAAGGTAAGGTTGGAGGATGGAAGGGGCAAGGGTTGTCGAAAGCGGCAAGGGAAGTGTTAATAAAATCTGGCTACAAGTGTGCAAATTAATCACACCATGAGTTGTTTTCAGCTACCTAAGAAGATGTGCCGGAACCTGACTTCTATTTCTTCAAAATTCTGGTGGGCAACAACAGATGGTGAGCGTAAGGTACACTGGATATCTTGGCAGAAAATATGCGCAGCAAAGCGGGATGGAGGTATGGGGTTCAGAGACCCCGAGGCGTTCAACCAGGCATTACTTGCGAAGCAAGCTTGGAGGATTCTACAGGTGCCAACTTCACTGTGTGCAAGAGTGCTCAAGGCGCATTATCTCAGCGAGGATTCGATCTTGACAGCAACAGCCCCTTCCTCTACTTCTTATACTTTTCGTAGTATCCTTCACGGAAGGGACCTGTTGCGTGAGGGAGTTATATGGCGTATAGGTGATGGGAGCAATATCAACATCCATCACACCAACTGGATCCCGCGGTCAGGGAGTATGCGCCCGCTTGGACAGCTGTCTATGGCGGGTGTGACCAGAGTAGCTCACCTGCTCACGCCGGATGGAAGAAATTGGGATCTGAACAAGGTGCATGCGATGTTCTCTGATGACGATGCGGATGACATAAAGCAAATTGCCATCTGTGGCCCGGGCTCTGAAGATTATCCTGCATGGAACTTTATAAAGAATGGCGACTTCACGGTAAGGTCTACATATCATCTGAGAATGGCACTGAATAGAGCGAGGACCGGACAGCCGGAGGCCTCGAGCTCGGTGGCGAAGCATAGAGGGTATATCGCGCTGTGGGACACTAGTGCACCAGCCAAAGCGAAGATCCATATATGGAGACTGATACAGAATGGTTTAGCAGTGGGAGCCGAGCTTCATCGCCGGCGAATTAAACCTAGTGTTTTTTGCGTCGCGTGTGGGCAGGAGGAGACGGTGCTGGACCGTTTTTGGACCTGTCAACACTCGGCACTGTTCTGGCAGCTTCTTCACTCGGAAAAGGGAGTTTTGGTGACGACCCCGCCAAGTCCGATCGACTCCCAGAGTGCTCTAGCTAGCTGGCTTCTCGGGTGGTTCGCTGGAGCTGCAGATGATGAAAGGGCGGCGATGATCCAAGCAACTTATGGGCTCTGGTTGGCGCGGAATGAAGCTAAGGAAGGTAAAAGGATAGCCTCCCCACATGAAATCATGGGAACAGTGTTTACTCACATGAGTGAATGGAAGGAGGCTCACGCAGGATGTGCTCGCCCTACGGTGCAAGCTCCCAAGCAAAAATGGCGCCCCCTAATGACGGTTGGATCAAACTGAATTCCAATGGGGCCGTGTCAAAAGGAGGTAACAAAGGAGGAGCTGGGGCTGATCTCCGGGACCATAACGGCGCATTCAGAGCTGGGCTTTGTCATTGCGTCTGCGGTACTGCTAACCCTCAGTCCATGGAGATATTGGCATGCAAGCGAGCTTTGCAAGTGGTGCATGATATAAACGCCGAGAGGGTGCACGTGGAGCTGGACTCTCTGGGTGTGGTGCGGATGCTCAACAAAGGAGCTGTCAAGCGCTGGGCCGTGGATACAAGAACTTAAAGCAATGCTCTCTTCTTTTTCTGAGTATAGAGTGCCGTGGATTCGTCGGTCTACAAATGTTGTCGCTCATAGATTTGCTAGAGTCGGTGTTGGTGATGAACTATGTAAGGTTTAGCTAGGGGTTACCTTAGACTTTGTGCTAGACATTATTTCGGATGAGATTCCGAATGCCTTTGATTGAATAAAGCGGCAACATTGATCCTCAAAAGAAAAATAAGTGCCGCTAAATGGAGTGACAGGGCTGGATAGCCGCTCTCTAGTTGTAGTGTATATCGATCGATCTTTTTTGGAGTAGTTGGTGACTTGCTTTCGGCGCGGCCGAAAAGAAATGTATGGATAATCATGTTAGAGCATCTCCAACAGCCGCCCAACGCGCCGCGCGTTAAAAACTACTTGGTCGCGCGTCCTTCGTCTGGTTTGGCACGGCCGGCAACGCTGGCTCCAACAGCCGTGCTAAAATGCAGCGCGCAAAAATGCAGCACGCGCGACTCGCTGGAGCATTGCCATATATTGCATTTTGGACAAAAAATGGATTTCAAACATTCAAAATGCAATGAACATGGTATACACACAAACAAGTTGATGAATAAAATTTCATGCCCACAAGTTCATCCAACCAAGTTCAAAATGCAAACCAAGTTCATGACACAAACGAAAGACACATCAAGCCTCGTCCTCGTCTTCGTCCTCATCTTCCGAAGACGATTCTTCCTCCTCCGAAGATGATTCTTCCTCCTCCTCATCATCATTGTCGCGCACCGCATCACGTGAAGCTCGGACGGTATTGGCAAGATCTTCAACGGCATCTTCATGGGAAGGTGTGTGAGGCACACCGAAAGACATCCCGTCCATGGCGGCCAGAGGTGCACCCATGCCTCCCATGAGAGAAGCAAAACTCATGCCTCCCATGGCGGCCATGGCGCCGGGGGGTGCTCCAAAGCCACCCATGCCTCCCATGGTCTCCATGGTAGCTGCAAAGCCACACATGGCACCTAAGCCGCCCACGGTAGATCCGAAGCCACCCATGCCTCTCATGGCGCCAAGGCCACCGCCACCCATGGCGCGAATCATGGCTCTTTTTTGGATCAAGACTTCTTCACGGGTAAGATTGACATACTCCTTTTGTGCCTCATTGAGGATAGATGTGTCCAAGAAGAACAAGTGTTCCTCCCATTCCAACAATTTAGTTTGCTCCTCATTGCTCACCTTCCTCTCCTCGGCCGCCACCCTCCTCTCCTCGGCCGCCAACCTCCTCTCCTCGGCCGCGGCATCTTGGTTCCTTGCCATTTTCCTCACCTCGTTGGCTTCTTTTCTTGCCTTCACAATAGCTTCCATAGCATTTTTGAGCTCATCATATCCTTTCCTCTTCTTCTTTTCTTTTGCGTCTTTCTTGCACCCATCCGGTTGTTTTGGCTTCGAGTATGAAACCGAGTTGGGTGTGGGGCTTCTCTTGCCGTCATCACTTGATGCATCATCCTCCTCCTCATCATCATCCAACTCAATTGTTCGCTTGCGTTTGTTGCTCAAATCTAAATCATCCAAATCATCACGCTTCTTCCATTTCTCATCATCCTTCAACACGTCATAGCAATGAGCCAAGGTAAATGGTCTTCCTTTCTTGATCTTCCCCTTCTTGGTCCTCTTCTCCTCTCCTTTGAACAAGTTTTGTTCAATGTTGAACTACATGAAAACAAAACAAGTTAGCACTTCAAACACCAACAACAAGTATGATGAACATGGATGAAATGGCACTTACTCTATCGTCCTCATTTGTGCCACTTGGGCTCAACTTGTCAACCGCCTTTTGTGCGGCCGCCCACTTTTGACAATCCTTGTTGATTGTCAACCACCAGGACCGAAGAGATCGCTCGGAGCGGTCAATTCCACTCATGTTGTGAACATCAAAAGTGTTCCTTCATCCGGTTCCAATAAGCATTTCTACTTTGATCACCTCCAACGGATGGATCCCTCGACACTTGCAACCAAGTATTGTTGGGGAACGTAGTAATTTCAAAAAATTTCCTACGAACACGCAAGACCATGGTGATGGCATAGCAACGAGAGGGAGAGTGTCCGCCCACGCACTGTGAGACCGAAAGCGAAGCGTTATAACAACGCTGTTGATGTAGTCGACGCGTCTTCACGATCCGACCGATCCAAGCACCGAACGTCACGGCACCTCCGAAGTTCTCGCACATCGCTCAGCTCGATGACGATCCCCGGCTCCGATCCAGCAAAGCGTCGGGGATGAGTTCCGCCAAAGACGACGGCGCAGTGACGATGATGATGCTCCACCGACGCAGGGCTTCGCCTAAGCTCCGCGACGATATGACTTCATCGGGCGCAGGCTTCGCCTAAGCTTCATGACGATATGACCAAGTGGAATATGGTGGAAGGGGCACCGCACACGCTAAGGAACGATCCGTAGATCAACTTGTGTGTCCATGGGGTGCCCCTGCCCCGTATATAAAGGAGCAAGGAGGAGGTGGCGGCCTAGGGAGGAGGCGCATTAAGGGGGAGTCCTACTCCCACCGGGAGTAGGACTCCTCCTTTCCTAGTAGGAGTAGGAGAGAAGGAAGGGAAGGGAGGAAGGGTGCGGCCCCTCCTCTAGTCCAATTCGGACTAGGCCTTGGGGTGGGGGCGCGCCTGCCCTAGGCAGCCCTCTCTCTTTCCCGCAGGGCCCAATAAGGCCCAATACTTCTCCCGGCGAATTCCTGTAACTCTCCCAGATCTAAAAATACCGAATCATTCGAACCTTTCCGAACTCCGAATATAGTCGTCCAATATATCGATCTTTACGCCTCGACCATTTCGAGACTCCTCGTCATGTCCCCGATCTCATCCGGGACTCCGAACTCCTTCGGTACATCAAAACTCATAAACTCATAATATAACTGCCATCGAAACCTTGTTGCAAGGACCCTACGGGTTCGAGAACTATGTAGACATGACCGAGAACTATTCTTGGTCAATAACCAATAGCGGAACCTGGATGCCCATATTGGTTCCTACATATTCTACGAAGATCTTTATCGGTCAAACCGCATAACAACATACGTTGTTCCCTTTGTCATCGGTATGTTACTTGCCCGAGATTCGATCGTCGGTATCCAATGCCTAGTTCAATCTCGTTACCGGTAAGTCTCTTTACTCGTTCCGTAATACATCATCTCACAACTAACTCATTGGTTGCAATGCTTACAAGGCTTATGTGATGTGTATTACCGAGAAGGCCCAGAGATACCTCTCCCACAATCGGAGTGACAAAACCTAATCTCGATTCATGCCAACTCAACATATACTTTTGGAGACACCTGTAGAGTACCTTTATAATCACCCATTTACGCCAGACGCTTTGGTAGCACACAAAGTGTTCCTCCGTAAACGGAGTTGCATAATCTCATAGTTGCAGGAACTTTGTATAAGTCATGAAGAAAGCATAAGCAACATACTAAACGATCAAGTGCTAAGCTAACGGAATGGGTCATGTCAATCACATCATTCTCCTAATGATGTGATCCCGTTAATCAAATGACAACTCATGTCTATGGTTAGGAAACATAACCATCTTCGATTAACGAGCTAGTCAAGTAGAGGCATACTAGTGACACTCTGTTTGTCTATGTATTCACACATGTATTATGTTTCCGGTTAATACAATTCTAGCATGAATAATAAACATTTATCATGATATAAGGAAATAAATAATAACTTTATTATTGCCTCTAGGGCATATTTCCTTCAAGTATTGCATAGTAAGATGTCTTCGGCGTTGGTGTAATTGCCCGCTCTTCCTTTCGGTGCGTCGACAATGCCCTCACCATCCTCGTCCACCTCGAACTCATGGTCATCAAAGTGCATGTCATTGGTTTGAGACCAACGCGAAATGTTGGAGCCAACACCCATAGTTGACATGTATGCATCATCGTTGAGACTACAAAATATATAGAACGATGCAAATAAGCTATCTATATGTATGCATTCAAAAAATAACAAGAAAAAAAAGTTGGGGAAATTTTCTACCTTTGGGGCATATCATCGGACACATTGTGCGCGTCGGCCGCCGGCTCAACGAGTGAGCTCGCTGGCGCTTTGGTAGCCGCCGCACCCGTCACACGCCCTGCAAGCTTCTTCCTCGACGCCTTCGAGGTGTCGGAGCTGTCAGCCACCTTGTTATTCTTCGCGGATGTCTTGCCCTTCTTCAGCCGTGCCACATTTGGGAGCTTCGAGGGAGGCACGGGGCGGCGCCGGCGCGACGCCACCCGCCGCCGAGGTCATCCGCGGCGGCATGAAGAGGCCGCGCGCGAGGCCGATGCTCGGAGGAGCTCCGGCGGAGGCGAGGCCAACGCTCCCCACGCTAGGGTTTGCGACGGCACCGGCGGCGGTGGAGGGGTCGCGGCTGTAGGATGGGGTGAGCGGGGTGCCGGCGCGTGCGTCCATCGGGTCTAGTTCGCCCGCGCCGGCGCGCGCGGGGCGAAAGTGGCACGGAGGAGAGAGTGTGGCGCGAGCGCTCTTGTGTGCCGCGCGCGGAAGCGAGCGCCCCAAATACACAGCGCGCCTTGGCGATTCAGACCACGCGCCCAACTCCATATGCCGCGTGCACGGTTATTGCGCGCCCGCTGAAGCCACTCTACCAGTTGCGCGCGTGCTAAAATGGCCAAATTTATGGCGCGGCACTTGTTTAGCGCGGCTGTTGGAGATGCTCTTAATGGGGTTGGGATGCAGCTTTGGGCTGCCGTGGAGCCCACCGGGGAAGATAAAATTATTGTTTCTCCGAACGGGGATGAACCATTTTCCATTCGAACTGATTAGTTTATCAGTATCAGGCCCGCCATGCTACTGCAAGCAGAGAAGTAGTAGAACAAAACATGGTAAAGAAGGGTCGTGCCTTAAAGCTAGCACCTAATCCAGGCTTTCTATGTTTAGTTGAACATATCCATACTCCTTTCTGTCTTTGATTTCGACAAGTGTACTCTCCTTGGCGTTTTACTCCCTCTATCTATATAAAGCCTAACCCCCAATTTCATTTTTCCATTTATACAAAGCCAAACGAGCTGACCAATGCATCTCCCACTTAATTCCCCCTCGCAGGTCGCGCATGGTCGTCCTCGTGAAAACGAGATGGCGACAGCATTGATTTGCATGCATGCACAGAGCGGTTATGTCACATCCTAGCTAGTTCATGCATTCGAGTGTTGCATCATGTTTATTTTTCCAGAAACTTGAAATGGGAATGACAGAACCCCCAGCACCCCCCCCCTCCGAAAAATACTAGGGTTTACTAAAATTATTTTCAATGAACCTGAAATGCCCTTCTAAAAAGTTCACCCTTTTTGTTTTGGGTTAGAACCTCTGACAAAATGGGTTCACATTTTTCTAGGACACATAAGGTCATTGGATTAAATCATTACCTATTTGCATTTGGGCATTTAAATGCTATAAAATATTTTAAATGCTCAAATAATTCTGGAAATAAGTGTGGGCTGTTGGAAATAATCTAAACAGAGCCTATGATTATTTTCGGGATTTTTGTAAGTGTCTAACTATTTTTAATAAAGCCACAAACTTATAGAAAAATAGGAAAACAAAAATTAAAAGAAAGGGAGGGAACTTACCGCCACACCCACCACCGCCCACTGGCGGCCCAACATGTCTTTGGCCCATGCCACCAGTGCTTGCCCTCGCCAGCGAGCACAGAGGTGTCGCCGGCGAGCACGAGCTCGCCACGGCGCCACCTGCTTGCCGCCCGCGCCCCTGGACACCTGGGTGAGCTCCATGTTGCCGCCCCGACCCCGTGGACACCTCACTCGCCCCCCTGCCTCTCTCTCTCTCGCTCTCCCGCACCATGGCCGACGCTGTCGCGCCCGCTCCACCGTGAAACCCGCGTCCGCCGTCGTCCCCGCGCCACGCTGACTTGTCCATGAGCTCCGCCGTCGTCCGCAACGTCGAGCTAGCCGAGCCCCGAGCGCTCGCACGCTCTCCCTCGTCTCCATCGAGCTCGTCTTCACCGAACACCGCCGCAGATCCCCCTCGCCGTATCCGCCGCACCAGCTCGTCCCCAACCGTGTCGTCTGCACCGTCGTGTTCGCCATGAGCTGCTACACCTCTCCATCCCTCTTTTTCTCGCTCTCGTGCCCTGCATCGACCGCACCGAGCTCGGCCGAACTCGCCGCCGCCACCGCACGTCGCCGTCGTGGCAACAACCACGCTGGCTCGATTCCGAGCAGACCACCCTACGCGCCTCGCGGTGCCCCCTAGCATCGTGTTCGACCTCGGCCGAACTTCGGCGACCGCCAAGGTCGTCGCTGGCGACGTTCTCGGCCACCCCGAGCTCCACCACTGCCACCAAACGATGCGGCTCGCTCCCCGCATCACGTAGACGTGCTCCGCCGTCGCTTTGGTCATCGGAGCCCGAAACCGCACTCCCACCGACTCGTCTGGCCTCGGCGGCAGCTAAACGTCGGTGAGCTTGAACGCGCTTGACCCTGGTTGACTTCGTGTGGGCCCAGGTTGACTTCCTCCCGAGTCCATGACAGGTGGGGCTCGTCTGCTAACTAAATTAGTTTTAGTGCTAACTAAAAATTAGCTAGGCTAATTACCACGACATCGCTGGACCCACTGGTCGGTTTGACTGGACCGCCTGTTGACCTGCCGACGCCACAAAGGACGCAAAGGTCGACGAAGAACTCTTTTCCGGATTTATTCTTTTACGTGAAATTCGAGTAAAATAGCCAAAACTTCTAAAAATCATAGAAATCAACCGTAACTCAGAATGAAATAATTTATATATGAAAAATGATCAGAAAAATCCAATCTATCCATCTGTACCACTTTCATGCATGTTAGAACAACTTATGCCTGCTGTCTAGGCCAAATCATATAAATGGCATTTAAACTCTCATATATGGAGTTTGAATTTGAACCTACGGTTCAAACCAACTCCATTTAACATGTTGCTAGTTGCATTAGCTCAAAACACAGCATATTGACATGTCATGATCATGCATCATGTTGTGCACTGCATTGATTGTGTTTTCCTTCTCTGTTGCCGGTATTTGTCCCCTGTCGATAGACGTGCTTCCGACGATGAGTTCGATGACACCAATGAAGAGCTATATTATCTTTAGAAGTGCCAGGCAAGCAAAACCCCCTTGTTCATTCCGATACAATCCCACTCTCTCGCTCCTGCTCTCTTTTATTGCATTAGGACAACAACGATTCATTTGTTACTTGCTGCGGTAGTTGAACCCCTTTCCTCTGCATGACCTGTCATTGGCACAATAAATAGATGAAACCCACTAGTATGAGTAGGAGTTGTTTGAGCCCTGATGTGCCTACTCATTCATGCTTGTTTGTCATGCCTGCTACTTCTTAGAGTTGAGTCAGGTCTGATTCATCGGGGATGAATTGGAATGGTGGTGAACATGTCCTACTGTGTGTGAACTAAGTGTGTGAACACGATTTGGTAAAGGTAGCGGTGAGAGGCCATGTAGGAGTACATGATGGGTTGTCTCATTGAAACCGTCCTCAGGAACTGAGTTCTGTGTTTGTGATCCATGAACAGCTACTACCACACATTGGGATCCTTAATTGACTCTCTCGACTTATTAACCACCCCGCCCTCCGCCTGTGAGTTGCAACTAGTTTCGTGTTTGTAGGATATGTGTTGGAGGCCGTATGTGGCGCTGACCCTAGGGGTGGGCTATGATGCGGTAGATACACCGTGGCATGGTGTACCGGCGCCTGCTTGGTGTCTCGGGAACCCCGCACACATCATTTGGGGCTGTGAGCGAAACCCGGCCGGATCTCCTCGGATGGAACCCGAATAGGCGATAAACCCGACTAGAGACTTGTGTGGTTAGTCGTCGTGGTCAACTCCTCGCCAAAGCTTCGCTTGAAGGTTGCCGAGATACACGACGGTACATGATGGTAAGTGGCGAGAGCGTGTGTGAAGAAGTACACCCCAGCAGGTTATAAATGATCTATTCAATAGCCGTGCTCATGCGTAAAGGACTTCGGGTTGCCTGCACAGTTCATAGACAAGTGAAAGTGGATATTCTAAAACTCGCAAGATAAGCGTAAGTGCTATGGATGGCGTTCTTGTAGGGAGACGGGAGCGGATCCATAGTGGTGTATTGATATGGTGAATATGTGGACTCGTGCGCCACCTCAAAAGAGTTACTTGCAAATGTAGTTCAGATAGCCACCGAGTCAAAGCTGGCTTGCTGCAATTAAACTCCACCACCCCCTTTGTTGATAATGATGCATATGTAGCTAGTTCTGATGTAAGTCTTGCTGGGTACATTTGTACTCACATTTGCCTATTTTATGTTTTGCAGAGAGACGTCAGTCTCGCTAGTAGTTCCGTGTGGACTTCGATGTTTAGCTTGTTACCTCAGCTACGATCTTGTGCCCTCGGCAGATCTCGTAGATAGTCGCTTCTAAGCCTTTTTCATTTGTAGATGTCTATACTGCACATGTTAAGCTTCCGCATGTGCTTTGACTTGTATGTTTCAATGTTGGGTCATGAGACCCATGTTTGTAATATCTCGCCCTCGGAGCCTAATGAATAAATACTTGAGTCGTGGAGTTATGTTGTGATGCCATGTCGTATTTACACATATCGAGCATATTGTGTGTATGATTGAAATGCTTAGTATGTGTGGGATCCGACAACCTAGCTGTTTATCCTTGGTAGCCTCTCTATGGGGAAATGTAGTCTTGTGCTTCCATGAGCCATAGTAGTCCGCTACTGACCGGTTCACCGGAGTCCCGCTAGCCCAAAGACTACTGCTCCGAACACTTGACTGGCCGGCATGTGATTCACTTCGCTCATGTGTCTGTCTTTCGGGAAATGTCACGCGGTGACATCCGGAGTCCCGCTTAGCTCACTACAGCCCGGGTGCCGAGTCCTATTAGCCCAGTGCTACAGCCCGGATTCGCAAGACGTCAACCGACATGCTCGATGTTGATTCATGTATGCTGTCCCTATAAGTTAGTGTCACTTTGGGTTCACGACTAGTCATGTCGGCCCGGTCTCTCATTATATGGATGTTAGCGACACTATCATATACGTGAGCCAAAAGGCGCAAACGGTCCCGGCCATGGTAAGGCGACACCCGTGGGAATACCGTGCGTGAGGCCGCAAAGTGATATGAGGTGTTACCGGCTAGATCGATGTGACTTGGAATCGGGGTCCTGATAGGTTACTAGGCGTGCTTCACCCCACCTCCTCGTCCTTTTTCTCCACAGAGCTCTTTCTTTGGCCAATGCATGCATGAGTGGAGGAGTTATTGTTGGGCTGCATGCAGAAAAAGAGGGAGAGGAAGTTGCATGCGAGGGAGTAATAAAGAGGGAGGAGAGCCGGCTACAAGGTGAAGTACTATTTCCAATATTTGCTCCTCTTTTTATGCAACATCCTTGGTATAAGAGATTCAAAACTTAGGCCCTGTATAGATGGAAGGAGGGAGTAGCTCATTCAGGGTAGACCGTCGCACGTGATATCGGCGTTTTTTTAATCTCACTCAGAGTAATTCAGGCTAGGATGAAGTTCCTTTCATCTTTATTTGCTCTGTATACTCCCTCCTTCCATCTATACAGGGTCTAAGTTTTGAATCTCTTATACCAAGGATGTTGCATAAAAAGAGGAGCAAATATTAGGAATAGTACTTCACCTTGTAGCCCGCTCTCCTCCCTCTTTATTACTCCCTTGCATGCAACTTCCTCTTCCTCTTTTTCTGCATGCAGCCCAACAATAACTCCTCCATTCATGCATGCATTGGCTAAAGAAAGAGCTCTGTGGAGAAAAAGGACGAGGAGGTGGGGTGAAGCACGCCTAGTAACCGCTCTGTGCATGCATGCAAATCAATGATGTCGCCATCTCGTTTTCACGAGGACGACCATGCGCGACCTGGGAGGGGGAATTAAGTAAGAGATGCATTGGTTAACTCGTTTGGCCTTGTATAGATGGAAAAATGAAATTTGGGGTTAGGCCTTATATAGATGGAAGGAGGGAGTATGTAAAGTAGGCTATTCTTGGCTCCGAAGGTCCTTCCTGCTTGCTAGCTTCCGTACGGTGTTGGTCTATATAAAAACCTTTATTTCTTTTTATGGAATAATATCATTTTTTTTGAAACGGACGGAATGATATCTCTGAAGAAAACATGGCCGAAGACGGGAAGAGCGCAACAGCAGACCTGCCGCACAGCGGTATGCGTGCACTGGCGCGTCGCAGATCCATCCTTGGTCCATGGGGACGAAGCTGCTAGGCTCTTTTCGGCCGTCCAAAAGTGACCATCCTCGGAGTTTGGGCGCGGGTGAGACTTTCACCCTTGCGGACGCGTCGGTGCAGCAGGTACGCACGTGTCCTGCCTCGGCCCTACCCCGTCCGCACGCCTGCTCGATCGCCGGGCGGATAGATGGTTCCATGCTTCCAGTGTCAACTCAATCAAAAAATTCAATCAAGGCGCCTAGAAGTGCTAGTAGCTATCGATCCTTCGCCTCCTTCGTTCTGAGTTTTTGAATTGATTCACAAGACCCAGATGGATGGAGAGTCACGCCCACCGGTGACTCATCTGAAAGCAGAGGCTTCCAGGTTGCACGTGACACCACGCTGTCAAGCGAGGCAAGGATTATTCCGCGAGCTCCCCGGTGCTGGTGGTTAATTAAGTACAAATGGGGTACAGCCACGTTGTAATCAGAGATCCAAGTAGTTGGCATTTCACTTTCGCCTCACATCATTGGGTTGATTTTTGCCTTGGTCGTCCGAAGTTATTTTAGCTAGACCTCCCTTATGTTATCGCATTTTTTTGTGAGGACCTCCGAAGAAATTACTGCAAACGTTTGGCCTTTGCCACTACAATCCGTGAGCTTGTTTCGGAGTAATCTGTCAGTTTGCCCTGGCCAAAAAAAAATCTGTCAATTTGAACGGTGTAGAATTAACTAAGCCCCCATTCTTTTTATGGAAAGCCATTAGCCCCCCTTTAGGTGATGCCCTGGTTTGTTTAGTGGGAGTACCTAGAACTCATCTAGATGAAACGTAATTTGATCTTATTCATCTGAAAAACAAGAACAGATACAACCCACGTCAGCACACACACATCTTATAGTATCACATCCAATGGCTATAAAAGGTGAATGAGACCAAATTAAATCTCATCTAGATGAGTTCTAGCAAAACTGCTGTTTAGTAGTACACATCTAAAAGATAAAATCGTGGGAATAGCTTAGCATCACAGCATCTTCTACTGAAACGAATAATCAACTGCTTTTTTGCTACTATTCTGCTCCCAAAGTTGTATGCTGCTCCTAGATTTCTTGGTTGCTTCTTCTAGAAGAAGAAGAAAACAGCGAGTTAGTGACATAACATGCAGGATGTCACACGCAACTTTAGCTGAAACAGTCTGACTATAGCTACGGTTCTAATCCAATGCAGATTAGCAATGGATGCATTTACACGACACATAAGTAAGCAGGCAAAACCCTATTACTTATATTTAGTAGGGGAACAGGGAAATGCCATTGATATATCATATATCAGCAAAGGCTAAAAAAGAGACTTTGCCAAGCCAATTATTGGTCTGTATAGTGTACTCAAGGGGAAACACAAAGCAAAACCTCATGAGCTGATGGATTGGGACCAGTGGAGGGTGATGGGGACTTTTCTTCTAATCCACCCCATCAACGCATGATTTTGTTGCTGCGTCCAGTTTGTTATTAGGAGTACGTAGCCCCACCTCCACCCCACTTGGGTGCAACAAACATTTTCTTCTGTCCAAATCACATGCAGACCGTCTAAACCGACTTTTACCCATCCAGGGGTCATTCTCGCTTGGGGTTAAAATAAGGCCTAAAAGAGAGGGAGCAGTTGGCGCAAGACAGCTGGAATATCTTTCCTGGCCACCATACCGTGGTTCTCAGCAGTAGTATAAAGTGTGCGATTAAATTTGTTACCAACAGAGTGCGTAGGCCTTTCACCTTGCATTCGGTACGTAGACCCGTAGAGGTGTATTCCTCTAGAGCAAGCTGTTTTGCAGCACTGAAAACCTGCAGCGAATCCCAACAAATTGCCTTACTAAAAGAAAATCCCAACAACTTGCTCTCTTTTCCTTTTTCTTTGTTCTTTAATTTTGTACGGAGAAAATTGCTCCTACTACTAGTAGTACTAGTATTTTTTTTTATAGTAATCCAGTACAGAGCCAAGCCATAGTGCCAAAAAAAAAAAGAGAGGGCAAAACATTCGGAAACAATTTCTCTATTTCGAAGTTCCATTTTTATCCTATTTTTGGTTATATAGTGGATGGAAGGGCGGTCATTGGTCATGGTCCGTGCATGTCGAACTTGACCGCAGTCTTTTTTCCCGAGCGCAGCACGCCATCTGCATGCCGGATTAACAAAGAGTCAGGCTCGGCATACGGCCGGAAAGGCGGCCCCGCTGGGACGGGATCGGTCGGTCGTGGTCGGTTGCTTGCTTGGTAGGATCGTCGAAAGCGGTACAGCCAAGGCAACCATCACGTGGACTGCTCCTGCATGTGCGACGTCGCCCCTCTCCCGCACCATCCATCCATCCATCCTTTTTGACGCGACACGAATTAATTATGATTAATTAACAGAAAGAAAGCTGGCTACGTACACCCCACCCCTAAAAAAAAGCTGGCTACGTGCACGTTGCATCACGTCGCGCGGCGCACCATGGTTAACGCTCCCATTGGGCGGGCGGTCTGTTGCTGTTGGTGGAAAAACAAACAAAAGGAAAGAACAAAAAAAAATTCTGGGCAATGTGATCGTTTGAATCGAATCGTAAATGAAGCACCTTATTACTGGCATGAATACTATAGCAGCAAATTGCAATGAATTAGCACCAGACGGGTGGACTGCGCATTCAATGAGGCCTGTAATTATTTGAGATTCGTCCACAGGGGAGCCGTCCTCGCTGGAGGACCCCCGTATGTACAACGGTTTAATCTCTCTAATCTGGCCATTATGTGGCGTTTCTGCGGATGCCACCCTCGAATTACTGTAGTAGTAATAATCGCCTACCTACTGGGCGCCATTAGCATGTTCCTCGCTAGCGCTAGGAGACACGCATGCACAGTGACGCAGAACAAGCCAGATCGGCTCACCTCTCACGCGGGGATTTCTTTTTTCAGAACAAACATTTTTTGTGGAATCTGCTTTACATTAGATTTTTTTAGGGTAATGCTTTGCATTTGATTAGATTACTGTATATATAATCGGAACGGCCGAACGGAATTAAAAGCGGTTAGTGTGCGGGGATTCGATCTGATCCTCCATTTTTTACTGACCCACTAGTATTATTTATTTATTTACTTGTAGCCCCCTCTCTTTCGCGTATATATGATTGACCACCCTGTAGCCGCCCCGCTAGTAGGTAGTCTGGGAGGAGCAGTCGCTTCTCCTGCTCTCTCGCCAAATGCTGCCACCCAACTAACAAAACAAAAGCCTGGACTTCCGTCCGCCTCCGGCCCCGGCCGCTTCCCTCCCATCTCTGCCGCCACCACCAAAACCCACACGCTTCCAAGCGCACGCTCGATCACAAGGCCCAGGAGGACCGGAGCGAGAAGGAGGCGTGCGCCTCGGCGCGTCGTACGTGCGTGAGAGAGAGGTGGCGGAGGAGGAGCGCCGCATGGGGTCGAGGCGGCGGCGCGGCCAGCACCACGGCCGCTGGGTGGTGCCCTCGGTAGCGCCGGCCGCGGCGGCGTTCACGGCCGCCGGGCTGCTGCTCGTCGTTGTCGCCTTCCACTGCTTCCTCTCGCCGCCGCTCGGGGGTGGCAGCGGCGGCGGCGTCCGGCGCCCCAACCCGCCGTTCCTGGTACGCCCCCTCCTCCCAGCAAAGGCCGCGACTTTGCGGCGACGGGGGTCGCCGCCGGTTCATGCAATGCTATCCGATTTTCGCTCCCTTCCTGCCTTAATGCCGATTCTGTTTGCTGTCCCCCTTTTGTTTCGCGGAGCAGTTGAACAAACCGTCCGAGTTGCGCAGGAATCTCGTCGGCACCGTCGATTTCACCGTTCCGGTGAGTGGATAACCCCGCGCTCTGCCTCACCGTTTCTTGCGCTTAAACCCGGTGAAATCGAGCGACCAATTCGCCTGATTAATTGGTTCCTTCCGGGTCTTCTTTCAGAGTGGCGGGAGCAGGCTGGGGGAAGAGCTCTGGGCGTCGAAGACGGCGCACCACTTCGTTGGCTGCAGCAACGCCACCAAGGAGTTCGCCGGTACGCATGCGCGTTGCCTGCAGCAATTTCGTTCTCCTTTCGTATACGGATTGTTTTGCTTCACAAGATTAGCATTGCCACTGTTTGTGTTTGTTTGACTGCTCGCTAACAGTGAAATCCCCCCTTCAGCAGATGCCAAGGCTGTCACTGAGCCGAATCGCTATCTGATGATCGCCACCAGCGGGGGCCTGAACCAGCAGCGAACAGGGGTGAGTAAGAACGAACGTGCTGCCATACTGGTTG
This sequence comes from Aegilops longissima, assembly GCA_021605205.1. Lineage (NCBI taxonomy): Eukaryota > Viridiplantae > Streptophyta > Magnoliopsida > Poales > Poaceae > Aegilops > Aegilops longissima. Next base: position 666,107,071 of record CM038677.1, on the reverse strand, counting down.
CTGGCTTGTCCCATTATTGTCTTTTTGCTTGGTCCAACAGTGTGAATATATTGCAGTTAAATTACCTCGTAATTTCCATGTATGCATAGCCTACCTGAATTACTGTGTTAGTGGTCTAATGTCACTCTAGGTTTGGCAATGATGAGACTCTTGGCCATGTGCTAATACAATAATGTCAGTTTTCTTCAGTTGTAAGCATCCAAGAGTATGATATAGCCCTGGTCAATTCAATTTACTCCAACAACTTGTTGACGCCTTTGGCTGCATCCGTGCATTTCTGTCTTTTCTTGGTATGCTCCAACTACTTTTGGAAGCCCTGCATGACTGCGCCTGTGTATTTATTCCTTTCTTGTTAGTATTAGCTGGCATATACAACTACCCTATACCGTAGGAAACGTGTACCTGAATACTTACTTGCCAATTCTGATCTTGAGTAATCTGAACAACTTCCAGTTCGAGATCATAGTGTGTGTTTCTTTACCTATGATTTATCAATCCGAACAACTTCTAGTTCGAGATCATAGCGTGTGTTTCTTGACCTATTAGTATGAGTTATCACTGTGAACGGGTATCCAGATAATCAATTCTCTGTTTGTTCTCAGACTCGTGTCTTCTTGCTATACAGAGTGATGAAACTCTAATGTTCCAACATCAGTAGTTTGTCTTGATAATATTCCCCATTTTTAGATAAGTGATGAAATTCAATAAATGACACGAAAACGCTTCTGGTTATCTGTTTCTAGATCATAGATGCTGTTGTTGCAGCGCGCATTCTGAATGCAACACTTGTCATTCCAAAGCTTGATCAGGCATCTTTCTGGAATGACGCAAGGTAACAATCTTTACCCTCTGTTGGTTGTTCTGGCAAAGCACCATGTGCTAATTCGGTGTTCCGTATCACAGTGATTTTGGGGAGATCTTTGATGCTGACTCATTCATATCCTCGCTCGCAAATGATGTAAAGATCATACGACAAGTGCCTGACAGAAATGGGAAAACACCTTCTCCATATAAAATGCGTGTACCTAGGAAGTGTACTCCAAAATGCTACGAGAATCGAGTACTACCTGCCCTTTTAAAGAAACATGTAAGCATTACAGATTGTCAACATGCCACTTTTCGTATGTTCAGAACTTCAGGCTGAAAATGCTCAATTCTGACATGTTTTTTGCATTTCTACCCATGCAGGTCGTTCAACTAACAAAATTTGACTACCGGGTTTCCAACAGGTTGGAGACTGATCTTCAAAAGCTGAGGTGTAGAGTCAATTATCATGCACTAAAGTTCACAGATCCAATTCTCGAAATGGGCCGATTGCTTGTCCAAAGAATGAGAGCCAAAAGTGGACGCTTCATTGCTCTTCACCTAAGGTAATATTTGTTTCAAATAAAATTTTGTGTTGGCTATGCAGTACAAGCGAATTTTCTTCACCCTCATAACCTATGACAGATTTGAGCCTGACATGCTCGCCTTCTCGGGATGCTACTTTGGGGGTGGTGAAATCGAGAGAAGGGAACTAGGTGCGATACGTAAGAGATGGGACACACTGCATGTAAGTGACCATTCTTCATTCATGGTTATTAAATGGCCCTTTCAGTTTTTTACAGTTACACTTGAATTTATTTGCAGGAAAGCAACCCTGACAGAGAACGCCGGCATGGCAAATGCCCTCTAACACCAGAAGAAGTTGGCTTCATGCTCAGGGCATTGGGTTTTGGGAAGGATGTCCACCTATATGTTGCGTCGGGGGATGTATACGGAGGAGAGGAGACATTAGCACCTCTGAAGGCGCTCTTCCCAAACTTCCACTCGAAGGAGACTCTATCAAGCAAGGAGGAGCTGGCACCTTTCTTGCCATTCTCGTCTCGCATGGCTGCCCTTGATTATGTCGTGTGTGATGGCAGCGATGTTTTCGTGACAAATAACAATGGCAACATGGCAAGAATGTTGGCTGGTCGAAGGTAATCACTTTTGTGCAGTTCTACAATAGTTTGAATAGCAGTAGATTTTTTTACAATATCAATTGTTGCCTGCATATTCAAAAACCCTCGAAAGGTAAGTAGATTGATTGAAACAAAATACTGATTTCAGGAGATACTTTGGGCACAAGAGGACCATACGACCCAATTCTAAGAAGCTCTCTTCACTCTTCCTTAATCGAACCAGCATGAGCTGGGACACATTTGCATCCAAAGTTCAGATGTACCAAAAGGGGTTTATGGGTGAGCCAAATGAGATTAAACCAGGAAAAGGTGAATTTCACGAGCACCCTATGGACTGCATTTGTGCAAGGACAAAGAGAAGAACTGGGCATAGTAAGCCGAACCTAAGCAATCATGTTGGTGAAGCTCCCGGGAATCATACCAGTGATGCGGAGTTTGACTGGAGCGATTTGGACTATGGAGAGAATACACCCTTGGGAGGGGATTCGTCAAATGAGACTGATCCAGACTACGGCCGTATTGCTGGACCAGACATTCCTGAATTGGAGGACATACTCTCAGACTAAAATTGATAGCTATTATAATAGGTTTAGTCACTTAGAAGGGAAAGGTGGTGAAGTTTTTTGTGTACAGAAGCTACTGCAGAATTTATCTTCTCCTGTTTTTTTTTTTTTTGCGTGGAGAAATCAGGAAGAGCTTCTTACAGAAGAAGACAGGTAAATACGGAATACTTGACTTGAGTAAATGATAGATTGCCTTTATACACTGGATACCTCAAAGATGAAACTTACGCACCTGCATGATCTTCATGTTTGATTCTGGTAATACAAATTATATTTTAATAGTAGTCTCAGCAATATTTGACACGAAATAGGCATTTGATATGCGGTTAAATTTTGTTAAAAATACATGTTGAACCTAACCGGAAACATGACTTCTGTTTGTATTTTTCTAACTTGACTTCAGCAATCTGATACTCCACATGTTTTGTCAATGCAGAAGCAGGCCATCAGTATGAGCAAGACAAATGTACAGCATTTGACTGGTCTGCATCAGATGCTGATTGGCAAATTAGAAGAACTTTTTTGCTTGGTTTTGCATTAATATATTTTAGATTGAACCGTAAAATAGGCGCTAGCCCCTTTTGCTTTATAGTTTGATGTAATGTGACAGTGAGTTCAAATTTTTGGTCTGCCGTGAAATCTGTACATAACTTAGAACATGAAGAGGAGCAAGAAAGAATGAAAATTTTACCCAGTACGCCTGTAGGTGTCAGCATCGTTGGATAGTTCGGAGCCGCTCCTTTTTGGGAAATCAATATTTTTATCGTGTTCAGCTCTTATTTTTTTAATTGTTATATTCCAGTCTGCTGAAGGCACGTTAGTAGGATAATATTAAATGTACTGCTAAATATCCTAATTTTTTCTCTTGAATTGACAACTGTAGGCGAAACCCCAGCACTGATACTTTATTAAAAGAAAGATTTTTCTTTTAGAAAAGAAGGATGCACCCCCGGCCTCTGCATCTGGACGATGCATACAGCCACTTTATTAATTATTAAGCACAAAAGACCTTGCAAAGTAGTACATCAGTAAACCTGAAGCCACCATCTAGGCAACATCTGTCGCTACTCCTACCCCCTGATGCAGTGGTGCCGAATGTCCGAGCATAATACCAAACAGGCGTCGCAGCAAATCCTAACATCTAATGCCGGATGCCCCATCCTAGCCACATACCGGATCGGGTCACACGCCGTCCGGCGCGACTCACCGAGGCTGCCATCTCCAGAAAGGTGTATCGACGCACGATTTTGCCAGGCCTCGCCGTCGACGCCACCATGACGCCGACAGCTCGACCACCTGCGCCGTCCATCCAGCCGCATCCGTCGCCGATATGCAGCCGCACCATGCCGCCACCATTCGCCGTCAATGACGCGGTAGATACAACGCCGCACCACCGGCAACCTCCACACAATCGCCATCGCCGGAGCTACTCGGAGCCCACCATCCACAACATCTCTCCCGAACAGCAGTTCCTCCCAAGACGGCGCCCATGAAGGATACGACGCGCAGACGCCGCCGCCGCCCAATCCAGATGAATTTTGACTTTCGTCCGGAGGGTTCGAGGTGGATAGGGAACCTCGGCCGCCTCCGAAAGGTAACGGCGTCAAGTGACGTCGCCGATGCCGGGCGAACACGCCGACCAAAGTTTCCTCCGTCCCCATCCTATGCCACCAAACCTCCGTGTACTCCGGATCCGCAAGCCACGATCCAAATCCGAGAAGATGAAAGAGCCATGGGCTCAACCCACCGTAAAGGAGGATCGAGAAGAATTCCTTGTAGATCTCCGACGCCAATCCAACAATCCGACGTGGCCGACGATCATCACCACCTCAAGGCGCCGACGGAGTTCAAGAAAGGATCCAGATGGATCCGATCAAGATCAGCGGCACCGCGACCACCGGTCGAGCTAACGCAGCCACCACCTCACGACACGCAGTCGCCACCGCCGCGCCAAGACGACGCCGATGGGAGACCCGCCCAAGGCCGCGGACCCGCGTTCGCCTGGCGTTCTCCTCGATCTCACCAGCCGCCCACCAAGACGGAGAGGATGGGAGAAGCCCGCCGCCCGCTCGGCCGGCGAGCTGAAGCCACGGCGGCGCTATGGACGACGACGAGGATGGGGAGAGTAGGAGGAGACTCGAGGGGCGGCGGCTAGGGTTTTCCCCCCGGGTCGCCCGCGGGGGCGACGCGAGGGGGCGAGGAGGAGGAGAGCCATTAAAAGAAAGATAGAAAGCCAATTGGTTGACATTGTCAAAAATCTTGGTGTTTCTCTGCATCCAAGATGTTCCAAGCAGTCACATTGAAGGGCAGGGTAGAATTTAAACAATAATAACTCATCTTGTTTATCTCTTAGCAAAATTAGATAATTCGTCTTTATAAATTAAGTACTCCTTTCGTTACTAAATATAAATCTTTTTAGAGATTCTAATATGGAGCAAAATGAGTGAATCTACAATCTAAAATACGTTATATACATCTGTATGTAGTCCATATTGAAATCTTTAAAAAGACTTATATTTAGAAACGAAGGGAGTATGCACGTGTAATGTGAAAATGGTGCACTGTGAAAATATACATGTTCCTAAAGACTCACAGACCGGCGAACGTCCGACCACAACAAGAAGGAAAAGCACCAGATCGCAACTCCGTCAAAAAAGAGCAACGGAAACTGGGCTGATTTCGGAGAAGCAACGCAAGAGGGACGCTCGCCCAACCATCGAGGACAGAAGCTCTACACTGCCGTCAGGAAACCACAAATCAACTGGCCGCCACCACCTGTTTTTTAATGTTTGCAGAACAGCTGCCGCATCCATTGATTAGAAAAGGAGTATTAAAAGAACACTCTCAAAGAAGAAATGCACCGCACAAAGGCGAGTATCAAAAAAAGAAAGAAAAAAAGGACTGCTCAGTTTATTGAGAAAAAAACAGGCAAAAACCTACCGAGCGACTAGCTAGACTAGGCTTAAAGCACCACACTACATACAAGAAGCCGGAAGACCAACACCCCACAACACACCCGGCCGGGACACAAGGGCTTTCGCCGCTACTAGAGTGCACACCGAAAAGCGATGTACTAGTCCAGGCTGCCACAAGTATATTGGTGACCCTCGATGACACCCAAAAGAAATAATGTGTCCGATAGAGCGAACCTATGTCGCTCCGATCTCATGAGGACAACTGACATGACTTGCCTGACACTCCTTGCTTGCATGTGGAGGGTGCTCCTGCTGCTCACCATGTCGACTAGACAACCAGTCTCAGACGGCTGCACCACCATCAACTCCACGCTCACCAAATTGCTGCTCGCTCCCAACCAAACATATCACCACTAATCCGGTGCTCTCATCTCAAGACTTAAATCCAAGGTGATGCTTCCAACGAAGTAATGACGCAACGAGACTCTTTGACCAAACGAATCACAATTTTCACCGAGAGACAAGACATTGAAGATGAGAGAGGTGCCAGATCCCCTCAATGATGCCTCCAAACAACCACGCCCGAAGGTATCCTTTGTCACCATCCCTGACCAAACTCGAGTAAGACCTTCGCCCGGAGAGTCGAACACCTATGTCAAGGGTAATGTCCCCGACACACCACCACCAGATCAGAGCCAACATACGCCACATGTTGCACCGCATAGATCCTTTCGAAGCGCCACCCGCAGCACCCTGAAGGCCTGCCCAGACCGACACCACCGCATTCCACCATCCCGTCAGGGAGCCACCCCGCAAACTGCTGCAAACCAGTTGCTAACCGAGCCTCCGGCAGCTAGAGAACCAGATCTGGCTAGAAAGACCCACCACATCCCGTTGCTCGAGCTAAAGGTCGTTGACCGGGGGAAAGTCGCCAAATCAGTGCATTCCCAGCGGCCCATGCCATGGCCAAACAACACCGCGAGTTCCTACAGTCGCAGACGAGCAACCACCGGGCCACCAATCACCAGGGTGTCAGATCTTGGTGAAGACCCCGCTAGATCGAGGCGTCCGAGTTGGATGCCACCTCCCAGCGAGCCGTTGCGCACCCCATCCACAGCTTCCTCGTGCCGGTGGCGGATACGCGCCCCCGCATCATCCAAGCACCGACCAACGCCATCTCGACACCAAAAAGTACCGCGTTGTTGCTTGGCTTTCCGTCCCGCACAGCGCACCTCACGAGCAGGAAACATGAAGGGCTCACCATCGTCGACCTTGTGCAGGCTTTGTCCGGCGGCGCTTGCCAGTGATGATGGGGAAGGAGGGGTGGAGGCGGGGTGGTGTACGATGGTGGCTAGGTCCGCGCCCGACTCGCCCGCGTGGAGTGACACGAGGCGTTTTTTTGTTAGGCTACTCGGTCCAACCTTCTGATCTTTCCCGCCACCACCTTTTGGTTAGTGGTTTCTTGATATTATGTACAGTTCAGGTCAGGTTCTCTATAAAGGAAAAGTTGGGTGGGCCAGCCAAAGGAGAGAACAATTTGTTTCGGATTCTAAACCATACTCCCGCTGATTGATTTTAAGATTATTCAGAATGCTACAGTCTACAACTTGTATAAAAGTGGCGCTCACTCACAAATGAAAATTTTATGGAAAAAGAAAATATCTATGCGGTTGTGCCTGTGTAGCAGTGTTCGTTTTGCGTGGATCGCCACTCGCATGTCTTCGGCTCGTCGCTGCTAGCCGCCGCCGCGGCATGGGGATGGGTGGCCCCGCTCCTCAAGACGATTTGGCGTTGCTACTCGCTGGGCGTAGCCGGTAGGGCAACAGCTTGACCAACAGAAAATTACATACTTTAGTCCTACCATGTGGCCCCACCATGTGACCAGGGGGGATGGTTGCGTGCTCCACCCGTGTGGGAGACCACATGCCTTTGTTCCACCGCCTCTCGGCGTATATATTTTTCTTTCGATCCAAAAACCCTAAATAGATGTTTTTTTCCGCCGCCACGCCTCTCTATTCCATGGTGACCCAATCCGGAGGCCTTTTCCACTACCCGTCGAAGGGGGAAATCATCACGGTGGCCATCTCCATCAACTTCAATGTCACCACGGTCGTCCGTGAGTAGTTTCCTTTGGACTATGGGTCCATAGCAGCAGCTAAATGGTTTCCGCTCCCTTTCTTGTCAATACAAAGATAACATGAGCTGCCTACAAGATTGTGACCCATCAGATGTAATCTGTTGGTGTGTTGTTGCGGTGTGATGAATCATGTCATCATACTTAATGCAATACTCAGTTTTATTTAATACTTTAAGAAGCATGCTGGATAGTGATCTTGGGTGGAGTATCAGCTATAGATGCAGTTGGATAATGGTCCATAGATGTTTGGACATGAGGCTCATATGTAGTTATACCATGTGTAATCATAATCATATAAGGTGCAATTTAATCAATACGCAACTGTAATTTATTTACCACACAATACTATCTTTGGAGAGAAATCACTAGTGAACCTATGGATCCCGGTCTATCCTTCTTCCTATTTCTTCCAACTTCAACCAAATGCTCTCTTTACAATTCTTGCTTTTACTTTTCCGTTGCAATCAATCTTCCATACACACTTACATTTAATCCTTGTAACTAGCAAGGCTAGTGAGACTGAAAATCTCGCTAGTTTTGTTGGGGGCCAAGGCAATATTGTATTTGTGTGTGCAGGTACTCATCATTGGCTGCTTTGCAAACTCCTACTAGTTTGATAAACCGTAAGTTCATCCACTTTGCGAGAAAATTGCAACTTGCTACAAACCCCTGCACTTGGGGGTCCAACACCTTCCTCGTTAAGAGGAAGCACTAAACCACTTACTATTGAAGATAGAATACCAACGTCGAATAGGCATATTTCCTCTTTTCTTGCCACATGCTTTGTGTGAGAATTCAATTTTCATAGACTTCCAATGGCCAATTTTGCTCCTTCTTCTATAAGTATCTTATGGGTAAGAATGGAAGGGCTTATATCTTTGTTGTCATTCAACGAATATCCCAAAGTGTTGCAATTTTTTTAGCACTACGAACAATTTTCCTTTTTTCTTGAAAGGTTAGTATTTATAATATCAAGAAATTTTTCCGTATCACCAAGAAATTCATAGCTTAGGTCCTCTGGTAGTAGTTTGAGGTCCATAGGTGGAAGTTCTTCATCTCCCTTCCATTGGAGTACTTGGTAAACTTCATTTACGAGGGGAACTACAATTGTAGTTGCATCCATTATCTGGCCAGGTTCTTTCTTTTCTTGATTTTCAGCCCCATATTCTTGCTTTGTCAAACTCCTTTCCAAGTCATCTTTTGGGGTGCCAAAATAAATTGCAGCTAGCTGGGCTATAACTTTCGTTTCTTCTGGATAAGTTTTGCTTTTAAATGCTCAAAAGGGAAATTCCATCATCTCTTGCCCTAACTTGAGAGTATTAGTGTTCTTTTATAGTGTATGTCAGCTCCTGCAACAATAAGACATGCTCTCCCAAATATGATAGGACATAAATCATCCTCTGCCAATCCTAAATCAACAAGATCAATAAGATAGACAAAAGAACCAAAGATAATATCGACATTCCTCAAGATACCATGAGGCATCATATCGGTTCTATCAGCAAGTATAATGATCATTCTGGTAGGTTCAACCATTGAGGGAGAAATGTCATTATAAATCTTAGTAGAATGATGTTGGAAATATGCCCTAGAGGCAATAATAAATTGGTTATTATCACATTTCCCTATTCATGATAAGCGTCTATTATCCATGCTAGAATTGTATTGATCGGAAACTCAGATACATGTGTGGATATATAAACAACACCGTGTCCCTAGTGAGCCTCTACTAGACTAGCTCGTTGATCAAAAGATGGTTAAGGTTTCCTAACCATAGACATGTGTTGTCATTTGATAAGGGGATCATCATTAGGAGAATGATGTGATGGACAAGACCCAACCGTTAGCATAGCATATGATCGTTCAGTTTATTGCTACTGCTTTCTTAATGTCAAATACATGTTTCTTCGACCATGAGATCATGCAACCCGAACTCCGGAGGAATACCTTGTGTGCTATCAAACGTCGCAACGTAACTGGATGATCATAAAGGTGCTCTATAGGTATCTTCGAAGGTGTATGTTGAGTTGGCATGGATCGAGACTGGGATTTGTCACTCCATATGACAAAGAGGTATTGTCGGGGAAACGACACCTATGGAATCACTGTGATCCCTTCTACGGTTGGCAGGCGCGGGGTTGTGCAAAGAGCGGGTCTGGTAGCCAGCACAAAGATCGTTTACCCAGGTTCGGGCCGCAAGTATGCGTAATACCCTAGTCCTGCTTTGGTGTATATTTGAGTGTTCTTGAGCTTTCCAACTAGCTGTGGTGCGTCTGTAGTCCAAAAGATCCAAATCCTTCCTCAGTACGCCTGGGCCTCCTTTTATAGTTAAAAGGGGCTACCACAGTGGCACACATGAGGTGGAAAGGTATACAGTGGTTAAATCTATCCTTTGGCACCATCGGACAAACGCATTTAATGTGCTACCGACGTGCCCTTCTTGCTTTATCGGGGACGGCGGGGAAGCTCGTCCCAGCTGTCGCCGCCTCGCCTGGCTCCGACGTGCGTCCGAGCTGATGAGGCGTTGTAGCGCCACGCTGGCTGGCTTGCCGGATGGCGCGTGGCGTAGTCTTCACGAAGATCTGCATGCCACCACGCAGTGCTTGCTGTTGGCTCGAGGCCGCTGTCGCATCGCAGTGCCTGCCCAGCTGGTTGGGCTGGCAGTTGTATGGCAATGGCAGTGGAGTCACGTGGGCCTGGTTGTGGCCCCGCGAGTGTCCTCGGCAAGGGTCTTGCCGGGGCTCCGGCAAGGGTCTTGCCGTGGCATCATGATCGTCCCGCAAGGATCTTGCCGGGTCTCATGGATTTCTCGACAGGATCTTGCCGAGGATTGTCGCCTTCGGTCCTCATCTCGATCTTGTGTGCTTATGATCTTCACAAAGATCTGCATGCCACCACGGAGGTGCCTCCCAGCCTTGGTTCCAATGTGGTTGATGGTGTTGGAACCCTTGGGCTCCAGGGTGGCACGCTCTGCTGGCGTTGGGCAAGTTGCCCCGGCAAGGCTCTTGCCGGGGCTGCGGAGGCCGTTGAGGGAGTCCTGGATTAGGGGGTATCCGGACAGCCGGACTGTATACATCGTCCGGACTATTGAAGTGTGAAGATACAAGACTCAAGACTTCATCCCGTGTCCGGATGGAATTCTCCTTGGCGTGGAAGGCAAGCTTGGCGATCCGGATATTATATTTCCTTCCTTGTAACCGACTCCGTGTAAACCCTAGCCCTCTCCGGTGCCTATATAAACCGGAGAGGTTGGTCCTTAGAAGGCCGATCACAATTACAATCATATCATCATAGGCTAGCTTCTAGGGTTTAGCCTCTACGATATCGTGGTAGATCTACTCTTGTACTACCCATATCTTCAATATTAATCAAGCAGGAAGTAGGGTTTTACCTCCATCGAGAGGGTCCGAACCTAGGTAAACATTGTGTCCCTTGCTTCCTGTACCATGAGCCTAAGAGGCACATATCGGGACCCCCTACCCGAGATCCGCCGGTTTTGACACCGACATTGGTGCTTTCATTGAGAGTTCCTCTGTGTCGTCGCTACAGGGCTCGATGGCTCCTCCAATCATTGTCAACGACACGATCCCGGGTGAGACCTTTCTCCTCGGACAGATCTTCATGTACGGCGGCTTCGCCCTGCGGGCCAACTCGCTTGGCCATCTGGAGCAGATCAACAGCTACGCCCCTGGCCACCAGATTAGGTTCGGAAACCTGAACTACATGGTGGACATTCGCGGAGACTTGATCTTCGACGGATTCGGGCCTATGCCAGGAGCACGGATAGTCACGACGAGCACGGCTTAGACCTCATTGTCGGACAAAGCTCGGTATCACCCCGCAGAGCCCGGACCTAACCGGAGCGGCTGCGCTGCCTAAGGATCGAAGGATGGGCCCGCCCGCAGGTCGCACACTCATCGGGCGGTGGAGCCGAACACGGTCTTACCTCATGGTGGCTCGTGACTCGGACCCCAGATTCAGATCCGAACGCTGGTTCCAATTCGCGACTCCCGAGCCACCGAGCCAGGTTGGGCTCCAGAATGGAGTTCACCGCTGCGGATATCTTCCAAAGACTCGCCTTTGGCGACATGCTGACTCCTTAAAGTCTCTCTCTTTGTCGAGGTTTTGGTCAACTATGTCCGCTCGAGGGGGAGGCAAAGCGATGAAGGAATTCGCTGCCCACCCACCACCCACTTCATTGCCATGGTCGATGATTTAACCGAGGTATCGACTTCGACCAAGACATCGACGGTATGGATGACGATGCAGGAGAAGAACATGAACCACCACTCACTGGGCGGTGGACATCCACCTCTTCCTATGATATATATATGGTGGACACTCCGAAGGAAACAAATGGCGATGAGGCAACGGAGGATAAAACCTCAGGGAAAAAACAAAGAATGGGCGTCGTCGGCGCCACTCCAAGCCCCGCCACAGCAATACCGGCCCAGGAGACGAAAACAATCCGAATGGTGCCGAAGAAGAATACAACCCTGATCAGCCCGCTTTCGAGCAGGCCGAACAGGAGGATGAGTAGGTCAACCCAGAAGAACAGGCGACGGATGAATAACCGGAGGAGGACAATTACATGCCCCCCTCGAAGACGAGATTAGCCTCGGCGACGACGAGTTCGGCATGCCTGAGGATCCCGTAGAGCAGGAGCGCTTCAAGCATCGGCTTATAGTCACTGCGAGGAGCCTGAAAAAGAAGCAGCAGCAACTCCAAGCTGATCAAGACCTGCTCACAGACAGATGGACTGAAGTCCTGGCAGCCGAGGAATACGAACTCGAGCGCCATACGGCTGACCAGCCACCTCATGGCTGGGATAAAACGGCATATGAGCCCGCATACCAGCTAGCACCCCCACGCCAACATACTACGACCCGGGGCAATAGGCAGGACCTGCAAGATATACTGGAAAACAGAGCAGGACAGCCAAGATCGTTCTACGGATTGCGGGTGCGCGCCTCGGCACGCAACGACGACCAGCACGCTGGATAAACCTTCAACAAGTCCGGCACAGAGGCGCCGCACACCCCCTCTGCTTCACCGACGAAGTGATGGATCATGAATTCCCAGAAGGGTTCAAACCCGTAAACATTGAATCATACGATGGCACAACAGATCCCGCGGTATGGATCAAAGATTTCCTTCTCCACATTCACATGGCCCGCGGAGACGATCTACACGCCATCAAGTATCTCCCCCTTAAGCTCAAAGGACCAGCCCGGCATCGGCTAAATAATCATGAAAGAAATTCCATTGGCAGCTGGGAAAACTGAAGACACATTCCTCGACAACTTCCAGGGCACATATGTGTGACCACGAGACGCCGATGACCTGAGCCACATTACTCAACAACCCAGAGAGTCAGCCAGGAAATTCTGGACTCGGTTCCTAACTAAGAAGAACCAAATAGTCGACTGTCCGGACGCCGAAGCCCTTGCGGCTTTTAAGCACAATATCCGTGAGGAGTGGCTCGCCCGACACCTCGGCCAGGAAAAACCCAAGTCAATGGCAGCTCTCACAACACTAATGACCCGCTTTTGCGCGAGCGAGGATAGCTGGTTGGCTCGCAGCAGCACTACGCCACATTCTGGCACTCCGGACGGCCGCGACAATAACGACAAGCCACGACATAATAGACATAAGCGACGGAACAACGGCGACAACACTGAAGACACGGCAGTCAACGCCGGATTCAGCGGATCCAAGTCCGGTCAGCGGAAGAAGCCGTTCAAAAGAAATAATCAGGGACCGCCCGCCTAGACCAGATATCGGAACTCTCGTACAAATTCATGGCACCGGACAAGCCAGCCAACCACACCAATAGAGACTGCTGGGTGTTCAAACAGGCCGGCAAAATAAACGCCGAAAACAAGGACAAGGGGCTACACAACAACGATGACGAAGAGCCCCGGCGTCCGAACACAGGGGGACAAAAGAAATTTCCCCCCAGGTGAAAAACGGTCAACATGATTTACGCCACGCAAATTCCCAAGCGGGAACGGAAGCGAGCACTACGGGACGTCTATGCGATGGAGCCAGTCGCCCCCAAATTTAACCTATGGTCAGCTTGCCCGATCACCTTTGACCGTAGGGATCACCCTACTAGCATCCGTCACAGTGGCTCAACCGCATTGGTCCTAGACCCAATCATCGATGGATTCCACCTAACGCGAGTCCTTATGGACGGTGGCAGCAGCCTGAACCTGCTTTATCAGGACACAGTGCGCAAAATGGGCATTGACCCTTCAAGGATCAAGGCCACCAAAACCACCTTTAAAGGTGTGATTTCTGAGTAGAGGCTGCTGCACGGGCTCTATAACATTGAAGTGGTCTTCGATCTCCGGATAACTTCCGGCAAAGAGTTAATCTTCGATATCATCCCTTTCCGCAGTGGTTACCATGCACCGCCGAACGAACCGCATTCGCTAGATTCAATGAGGTACCACACCACGATACCTCAAGCTCAAGATGCCAGACCATGCGGGTCATAACAGTGAACGGAAATATGGACCGCTTCTCCAATGTAAGAGCGCATCGCAGCCCTCGCGGCGGAAGTACAATGCGGCCTCCTCTGACAAACCAATCCGGCGACAACAACTTCAACCACCGTCAAGAGAGTCCGGAGCACCCCGCAACAGGATCATCAGGCATGCCAAGAGCGCGACTAGCAGTCCAGCCTCCGCTTAAGCCCCATCAAAGCAGCATTCGTGCCACGCGTACACAATTACGCACTCAAGATACCATGGGCGTAGGAGGAGGCGCAACAACAACTCAGTCAATAGTGCGGGATAACCGCCACATACCTTCATAACCCGTCCTTCTTCTTTTTCAGGACATTGCTTTAGAGCAGCCTCTTCAGAAGATTCGGATTGTCGGACTTACATAGGAGAGAAAACCAAGGAGGCAACAGGCTTCGCGCACAGAAGGAAACACCCATGTGGAATTTATTTACGATTGTTATACCTGTTTTATATATTCATACGCGGCCTGCCCCTGGATAGGACATGTTAAATAGTCCTATTTATCTCCGCTTAATGCATTCATTGTAAACATACGCTTAAACGTATTTTCATCAATGGGAGATTATATATAGCATCAGCTCATTATTCATATTTGAACATTTTTCGTACAAATGTCTCTTTGATATTGCATCTGTACACTTTGGTATGGTCCGTTTGCCAGGGGCTTCCTATGGTGCCCCGTTCTACGACAAATAAAGTCCGAACACTTTAAACAGCACGACACCCCGAACTTATAGCACTATATGCATTAGCTCCAAATCATGTCTTGGGTCTACAATTGGGTTAGCCCGGCTCCCTTGTTTTGGTAGCTTATGTTCCGTTATATTGGCTAAGGTAGCACAGGGAGAACTACTGCGATTGTGTCCCGGTTCTTCCAGACGAGCACCTCAGTAGAGAAAGCCGAAAACTGACCGGCATGATGAGGCGAGAGCTGGTCGTTGTTCGAGAGGTCTTAAAATCCTTAAAGATTTTTTTTCCGCTTTAGGCGATGAATCGGCCTTGTCCAATTTAGGCGTATATAGCGCCCCAATTCGGCCCTCCGAATTCTAGGGGCTTCACCGAAATTTAAAATTATAGACTTCTATGGCTAAGTGAAAGTTATAAAGCCACATAGTCCGATTGCCTTGTTCGCTGCCATACGGATACCTCCTTAAGGGACCAAACATTTGGATAAAGAGTATCCGGTTTTTCCAGAACACCCCGGCATTAGGTAATGTGGGGGAAGTCGATTTAACGCCTACTTTCAGAATTCTATAAACAGCCGCACATATGGTAATATTTTAAATCAAAACAAGGCTACATAGCACAGGCAACTCCGTCCTTAAATTACAACAGCGGAAGAGGTACATTTAGTCAAAGATCTTGTCTTTAGTACATTCGTCGGCCACGATACGAGCGCCCTTCATAACGCCATCATAATACTTCTCGGGATGGCGATGCGCCTTGCCCTCCGGCGGCCCATCCTTCACCAGCTTCTCTGCATCCAGCTTGCCCCAATGCACCTTCGCACGGGCAAAGGACCGGCGGGCACCCTCAATACAAATGGATCGCTTGATTACTTCAAGCCGCGGACAGGCATTCACCATCCGATTGATCAGGCCGAAGTAGCTAGTGGGCAGGGGCTCACCAGGCCACATCCGGACTACGAAATCTTTCATAGCCACTTCGCCGCCTCGTGGAGTTCGACCAACCGCTTCAAATACCACTCAGAGGTATCGATGTTTGGCCCCAAATACCGGGACCGTAACAGCTTCACCGCTGAGCTCCCTCCTCGACGGTAGAACTCCGCGGCTCGAGACGCTGCGTGGCAGATCTGCGAATGCCCCCGAGAGTCTCGACCGGGTAAGTAAAAGAAACGCCTCCACATGTTTGCTTTGTATAAAGAATTTCTTACCCGCCGCTATCTTTTGGCCTCCTGATTTCCTGCAGGCCTTCTCGGCTTCGCCTTGGCGCCTCTCATACTCACAAGGGCCTTCACAAGCTCGGCTTTTTCATCTTCAGATCATGCTCCACGGACTCGAACTTCTTGCCGAGGTCCTGGAGCTCTTGCTGTACCTCGCCCACTCTAGCACTTTGCTTCTCGCGCTCCTTGCATTCCAATGCCACCTTGTCTTCGGCCTCGGATAGTGCTTTCTTCAGGTACGCCACTTTGGCGGTGGACCTCATACGCCACGACGCTCGTCGCCGACTAAATAATTTCATCTATCTTTACATACATAAGAGCGGAGAATCACTCACCTTGCTCTCTTCGAGCCGCCTCTTCGTGAGGTCGAGCTCTCCTCGCTACCGCTCCAGTCCCGCTTTAGTTCGGCAACCTCGGCTGTGCGGGCAGCAGCAAGCAACACGACCTGCTTATTCACATAAAAGCTTATTAGACTCTCATGGATTATATTGACCTCCGCTTGGTTTTTCTTCCAACACCAAACAGTAGTATCGGGGCTACTACCTATTGCTACGCCTTGAGCTTGCATTGGTTTTCCTCAAGAGGAGAGGGTGATGCAGCAAGTGTAGCGTAAGTATTTCCTCGCTTTGAGAACCAAGGTATCAATCCAAGAGGAGGCTCCTCAAAAGTCCCACGCACCTACACAAACAAACCGAGAACTCGCAACCAACGCAATAAAGGGGTTGTCAATCCTTCACGGCCACTTGTGAAAGTGAGATCTAATAAAGATAGTATGATAAGATAAATATATTTTGGTATTTTATATATAGATGCAAAAGTAAAGATGCAAATAAAAGTAGATTGAAAGCAAATATGATAAGAGATAGATCCGGGGCCATAGGTTTCACTAGTGGCTTCTCTCAAGATAGCATAAGTATTACGGTGGGTGAACAAATTATCGTCGAGCAATTGATAGAAAAGCGCATAGTTATGAGATTATCTAGGCATGATCATGTATATAGGCATCACGTCCATAACAAGTAGACCGACTCCTGCCTCGCATCTACTACTATTACTCCACACATCGACCGCTATCCAGATGCATCTAGAGTATTAAGTTCATAAGAACAGAGTAACGATTAAGCAAGATGACATGATGTAGAGGGATAAACTCATGCAATATGATATAAACCCCATCTTGTTATCCTCGATGGCAACAATACAATACGTGCCTTGCAACCCTTTCTGTCACTGGGTAAGGACACCGCAAGATTGAACCCAAAGCTAAGCACTTCTCCCATGGCAAGAAAGATCAATCTAGTAGGCCAAACCAAACTGATAATTCGAAGAGACTTGCAAAGATAACTCAATCATACATAAAATAATTCAGAGAAGATTCAAATATTATTCATAGATAAACTTGATCATAAACCCACAATTCATCGGATCTCGACAAACACATCGCAAAAAGAGTTTACATCAAATAGATCTCCACAAGAGAGGGGGAGAACATTGTATTGAGATCCAAAAAGAGAGAAGAAGCCATCTAGCTAATAACTATGGACCCGTGAGGTCTGTGGTAAACTACTCACAACTCATCGAGGGGCAAGGATGTTGATGTAGAGGCCTCCGTGGTTGATTCCTCCGCAGAAAGTGCCGACGAAGGCTCCAAGATGAGATCTCACAGATATGTAAGGTTACGGTGGTGGAAATTGTGTTTCGTGGTGCCCCTAGATGTTTTCGGGGTACGTAGGTACATATAGGAAGAAGAAGCACGTCGGTGGCCGCCTGAGGGGCCCATGGGACGGGGGGGGGGGGAGGGGCTCTTCTACGTCTTGAGCTTGCCTTGGTTTTCCCCGAAGAGGAGAGGATGATGCAGCAAAGTAGCGTAAGTATTTCCCTCAGTTTTTGAGAACCAAGGTATCAATCCAGTAGGAGGCCACACGCGAGTCCCTCGTACCTGCACAAATCGATAGCTCCTCGCAACCAATGCGATTAGGGGTTGTCAATCCCTTCACGGTCACTTACGAGAGTGAGATCTGATAGAGATGATAAATAATATTTTTGGTATTTTTTTGGGTATAGAGATGCAAAGTGAAAAGTAAAAGGTAAAGTAAAAACAAAGCAAGTATAAAAGTGATGGAGATTGATATGATGAGAATAGACCCGGGGGCCATAGGTTTCATTAGTGGCTTCTCTCAAGAGCATAAGTATTCTATGGTGGGTGAACAAATTACTGTTGAGCAATTGACAGAATTGAGCATACTTATGAGTATATCTAGGTATGATCATGTATATAGGCATCACGTCCAAGACAAGTAGACCGAAACGATTCTGCATCTACTACTATTACTCCACTCATCGACCGCTATCCAACATGCATCTAGAGTATTAAGTTAAAAAAAGAGTAACGCTTTAAGCAAGATGACATGATGTAGAGGAATAAATTCATGCAATATGATAAATACGCCATCTTGTTATCCTCGATGGCAACAATACAATACGTGCCTTGCAACCCTTTCTATCACTGGGTAAGGACACCGCAAGATTGAACCAAAGCTAAACACTTCTCCCATTGCAAGAACTACCAATCTAGTTGGCCAAACCAAACGGATAATTCGGAGAGACTTGCAAAGATAACCAATCATACATAAAATAATTCAGAGAAGATTCAAATATTATTCATAGATAAGCTGGATCATAAACCCACAATTCATCGGTCTCAACAAACACACCACGAAAAGAAGATTACATCGACTAGATCTCCACGAGAGAGGGGGAGAACATTGTATTGAGATCCAAAAAGAGAGAAGAAGCCATCTAGCTACTAGCTATGGACCCGAAGGTCTGAAGTAAACTACTCACACTTCATCGGAGAGGCTATGGTGTTGATGTAGAAGCCCTCCATGGTGGATGCCCCCCCGTGAGCTCCTAATAGGCCCCAAGATGGGATCTCATGGATACAGGAAGTTGCGGCGGTGGAATTAGGTTTTTGGCTCAGATTCGATCGCTTGGGGATACGAGGTATATATAGGAGGAAGGAGTACGCCGGTGGAGCAACAGGGCCCACGAGACAGGGCGCGCCTAGGGGGCGCCCCACCTCGTGACCGCCTCACATTTCTTGGAGTAGGGTCCAAGTCTCTGGATCACGCTCGGGAGAAAATCACGCTTCAAGGTTTCATTCCGCTTGGACTTTGTTTGATATTCCGCTTTCTTCAAACACCAAAATAGGCAAAAACAGCAATTCAGGCTGGGCCTCCGTTAATAGGTTAGTCCCAAAATAATATAAAAGTGGAAAATAAAGCCCAATATAGTCCAAAACAGTAGATAAAGTAGCATGGAGCAATAAAAAATTATTGATACGTTGGAGACGTATCAGGCATCCCCAAGCTTAATTCCTGCTCGTCCTCGAGTAGGTAAATGATAAAAAGAGAATTTTTGATGCGGAATGATACTTTGGCATAATTTCAATGTAAATCTTCTTAATCGTGGTATGAATGTTCAGATCCGAAAGATTCAAGACAAAAGGTCATATTGACATAAAAATAATAATACTTCAAGCATACCAACTAAGCAATTATGTCTTCTCAAAATAACATGGCCAAATAAAGTTATCCCTACAAAATCAAATAGTCTGGCTATGCTCCATCTTCCCCATACAAAATATTTAAATCATGCACCACCCCGATGACAAGCCAAGCAATTGTTTCATACTTTAACATTTTCAAAACTTTTTCAATCTTCACGCAATACATGAGCGTGAGCCATGGATATAGCACTATATGTGGAATAGAATGGTGGTTGTGGAGAAGACAAAAAATAGGGAAGATAGTCTCACATCAACTAGGCGTATCAACGGGCTATGGAGATGCCCATCAATAGATATCAATGTGAGTGAGTAGGGATTGCTATGCAACGGATGCACTAGAGCTATAAGTGTATGAAAGCTGAACAAAAGAAACTAAGTGGGTGTGCATCCAACTCGCTTGCTCACGAAGACCTAGGGCATTTGAGGAAGCCCATCATTGGAATATACAAGCCAAGTTCTATAATGAAAAATTCCCACTAGTATATGAAAGTGACAAAATGAGAGACTCTCTATCATGAAGATCTTGGTGCTACTTTGAAGCACAAGTGTGGTAAAAGGATAGTAGCATTATCCCTTCTCTCTTTTTCTCTCATTTTTTATTTGGGCCTTTTCTCTTTTTTTTCATTTTTCTCTTTTTTTTATTTCGTCCGGAGTCTCGTCCCGACTTGTGGGGGAATCATGGTCTCCATCATCCTTTCCTCACTTGGGACAATGCTCTAATAATGATGATCATCACACTTTTATTTTTCTTACAACTCAACAACAACTCGATTCTTAGAACAAAATATGACTCTATATGAATGCCTCCGGCAGTGTACCGGGATATGCAATGAAACATGAGTGACATGTATGAAAGAATTATGAACGGTGGCTTTTGCCACAAATACGATGTCAACTACATGATCATGCTAGCAATATGACAATGATGGAGCGTGTCATAATAAACGGAACGGTGGAAAGTTGCATGGCAATATATCTCGGAATGGCTATGGAAATGCCATAATAGGTAGGTATGGTAGCTGTTTTGAGGAAGATATATGGTGGGTGTATGATATCGACGAAAAATGCACGGTATTAGAGAGGCTAGCAATGGTGGAAGGATGGGAAAAAGTGCGTATAATCCATGGACTCAACATTAGTCATAAAGAACTCATATACTTATTGCAAAAATCTAGAAGTTATCAAAGCAAAGTATTACGCGCATGCTCCTAGGGGGATAGATTGGTAGGAAAAGACCATCGCTCATCCCCGACCGCCACTCATAAGGAAGACAATCAATAAATAAATCATGCTCCGAAGTTCATCACATAACGGTTCACCATAATGCATGCTACGAGAATCACAAACTTCAACACAAGTATTCTTTAAATTCACAACTACTCAACTAGCATGACTCTAATATCACCATCTTCATATCTCAAAACAATTATCAAGCATCAAACTTATCTTAGTATTCAACGCACTCAAAAGAAAGTTTCACATATCTTGAATACCAAGTATATTAACATTAAGCAAATTACCATGCTATTAACGACTCTCAAAATAATCTGAGTGAAGCATGAGAGATCAATAGTTTCTTTAAAACAAATCCACCACCATGCTCTAAAAGATCTAAGTGAAGCACTAGAGCAAAAATTATCACGCTCAAAAGATATAAGTGAAGCACTATGAGCAAAACTATCAAGCTCAAAAGATATAAGTGAAGCACATAGATTATTCTATCAAATTCCAATTTATGTATGGCTCTCTCAAAAGGTGTAACGAAGTTGCCCTCATGTGTCACATCATGGTAAATGGTAATGAAATGCCCATTTACCCCCTGTGCTCTCTCCAATCTCGGAACCGTCGTCCCTCCCTTCTTCCTTCTCAAGCTCTTGCTTTCGCTCGCCGCCGCCGCGCCCTCATTGTCCTCAACCTCACCTCTTCTCTGTTCGCCATGGCGCCCAAATCTAGCAGAGACAAGGGAGTGGCGGAGGACGTCGGGGAGAAGGGGGTGCTGGAGAGCGAGCTGGCGGTGCTCCGGACGCAGCTTGCCTACTTCCCCCCGACGGTCGATGCAGTCCATCTTAGGGATTACTTCAGGCCCTTGTGGGGGAGGAAGACGACGGGCCATCCGGCCACACACATCATCCCCGCCGATTTTGCCAAGGCCGGCCCAAATCCGTACCCCTTCTTTGTCGACTACTTCTCCTGCGGGCTCTGCCCCCTTTTTCCGATTTCTTCAATGATGTTATGCACACCTATGGCTTCAATCTCCTCGATTTTACGCCAAATGCGGTGGCGTGCATGGCTTTCTTTGCTCATCTCTGCGAGGGCTTCACCGGTGTGCTCCCTAGCACGGCGCTCTTCCGCCACTACTTCTATCCACGCATTTAGGCGGGAGGCGCCATCTCCGGCTGCGTCACCTGGATCCCACGGATCCAGGAGAAGGGGACGTATCTGGAGGGCGCCCAAAAGGAGAGGTGGGAGGAGTGGCGGAGCCGGTGGTTATGGATCGAGGAGAAAGATCCGCAGGAGTTCTACCAAGTTTGTTAGAGTCCGCCAGTCCACCGCAAGGATTGGAGCGACGTCGATGTCAATGACGAGAAGCTCACGATCGCCACCACCAGGATACTCCGCCTCGCAAGGCCGGGCTCACCCTCGAGATGATTGGGGCGGATTTCATCCGACACCGAATCGCCCCACTGCTCAACAAGGGGAGGCCGGCCTAGCTCTTCACAAACGTAGCTGACATCATGAGGCTTCGCCCTGGCCTGAAGCACAACTTCACGGTGATGGGGCACGCCCATTTCTGCCAGAGGCGTTTTCAGCTTGACATGAACAACAACGGCAAGGCGGAGAGGAGCGGCAAGGCCGCGAAGGCCGGCAAGACCGCCAAGGGGCCTCTGTTTGGTTTGCCGACGGGAGTGGTCCCGCTGAGCAACAATTCTCGCCAAACCGACATCATCGCCATGATGCCGGACTTCAACGCGCATGGCCTGGACCCAAATTGGGCCGAGCCGGAGGCAGAGGGGGTGTAGGAGTTCTTCGACAATCTGTCGGAGAAGTATGTCCGCGAAGAGCCACTGCTCATTCAGGACACCACCAAAGAGGAGTTGGATTATATCGCCGCCAGGGCGGTGCAGGCGGCGCTTGCCCGGGAGGCCGACAGTGTTGGCCATGAGGAGGACAAGGCCGACTCGGCCGCGGAGGAGAAAGAGCTCGCCCAGTGGGCGGAGCCTGCCGGGGAGTCTAGCAGTGCCAACGCCGAGGCCCCCCTAGTTGAAGATGTGGACGAGGAGTCGACCGAGGAAGAGGCCGAGTCTGTCAATCCTCCGGCAGCGGGTAAAGACGCGTCCTATGCCGGGCTGGCTCCGGCGAGCCGGTTTGGCCCGACAGGACCATGCAGCGGCAACAGGTCCTGGAGCAATCTGTGCGCCAGACGAGGGCTGCGGCAGCGAAGAAGGCGGTGAAGGTCCCGGTGGTGAAGAAGAAGGCGACTGCCTCTTCTTCGTCCAAGCGTCGCCGGACCCCGTCTCCTTCCCCTCCTTCTGCTGATGTCGACACAGAGGTCATATTCGATTTTCGATCTCTCAGCCCGAGGAGGAAGAGGAAGCCAGTAGAAGAGGATGAGGTGGAGGAAGAGTAAGTACCTCGCCTTCCCAGCATTATCTCCTGACTTTACTCCTGTGTAATCTTTTCTTGACCTGATGTTGTCTTCTCAGGGACATGGAGACGCTGGCGTAGAGGGTGGTGAAGAGGGCCAAGGCCTCGACGGGTGACAAGCCCCCGACGGGTACTTTGAGCACACTGCTGGTGGTAGAGAGCAGCCCCAACGCAGCCTCCGCTTCAGCCTCCAGCGTGAGTCTATCATTCACTCCTCCATTGATGAACTTTGGGGTGTGAATCTTTGATGCTGATCTTGCCGGGTTTGCAGGAGAAGAACAACAGCAGGAGAAGCCACCGAGGGCTATCCCCAACACGCCGCCCGTCTTGACCACGCCGCCCCGAGGGGCGTCCCCGGCAAGGGCATCCACCACCGAGCCCACGCTAATGGAGGAGGAGACGAACTTGGGTGCCGGTGGTTCCATCCCAGCAACGAACATTGGCGGGGAGGGTGCAACTTCTACCCATCCCGGTGCAGGTAAGTTTGCTCACTTCCCATCCCTGTTCTTCTTTCTTCTTCTCGGGCCTTGGCCTTGGCTCTGCCTCATTCCCTTTCTTGGTGTCCAGGCCCCTCCTCGGCGGACTAGGAGGATATCGACATCGTTATCGGGGAAGTCGCCAGGGACGCCGAGGCTGAGGCCGATAAGATCGCCGCCGAGGAGGCCGCCAAGACCGCTGCTGAGGATGCCGCCAAGGGGCCCGACGAGGAGGCCGGCAAGGGGCCTGCCATTGAGGCCGGCAAGGCCGCTGCCGAGGAGGGGACGGTTGATGACCAACCTTCCTCCTCTGCTGCCTCTGGCTCGGGCAGGTATCCGAAGGTGAGCGACGATCTGTTCATCCACCTCCCAGGGACGACGAGCACCAGGGCACCCACCGAGGGGGAGGTGTTCGACGACGAGGTGCTCGCCGCCACCGGGCTTGAAGTTGTTGACGAGCCGAGCACCGGTGGCCGCGGTTCCCAGGAGGAGGAGCTCCTTCGGGCTATGAGCGCCAGCTTCCAGAAGCTCCAGGCGCTTCACCGTGCCCGCCTGGACAAGGCAAAGTCCAGGATGGCGGCGGTGGACAAGGCGGAGGCGGATCTTACAGGACGCGTTGCCGAGACCCAGGCCTGGTTCCGCTAGGCCCACGAGGAGCCGAAGGTCACCCAGGATCTGCTGGCCGAGCGCAAGCTGGAGTTTGTCATGAAGCAGGCTGACATCGAGAAGGCCCAGGAGGCGACGAGGGAACATGCCGCCAAGGACGAGTCCGCTCAGCACCAGCACCAAGCCGAGCTGAACTCCTAGGAGGAGGATCTTGCCACTCGTGAGGGGCGCTCGCCGCCACACTCCGCGACAAGGATGAGGAGGTCGAGAAGCTCGTCGCACAGCGGACCCAGCAACTGGAGCAGAAGCACAAGGAGGCGTTTGATGCCCAGGCCTTGGTCCATGACGACAAGGTGAAGGAGCTGGAGGTGGAGCGGGATGGGCTAAAGGAACATGCCCTGAAGCTGGCGAAGGAGAAGGACACGCTCAATGGTGCTCTGTTGGAGGCACATGCCGCAGTCCTTAGCAAGGCTGATGAGCTCTCCAAGGCCAACGACTCCATCAAAGTCCTGAAGCATAAGTTGGAGGGTCTTGAGGTGTGCTCTCATAGATCAGGGCCCGGGAGGAGACCCTGACCAAGGAGCTGGAGAAGGAAAAGCAGCTGCAGAAGAATGACACCGCCAACCACGCGGATTACGTGAAGGGCGAAAACCTCTGGATCAGCCGCCTCGAGGACGTCGCCGGTAGGATCACCACGAAGCTGGCTGCCATGGGGATGCCAAACGTGAGGTACGCCCCGGAGCCGAATGTGAGTCCCAACGCCAAGCTGATCCTATTCTTCGAGGGTGTTCTTGGAGCCCTGGAGCAGTTCCGCTCCAGCAGGGCGACCTCTCTGGCCAATGAGGCCCGGAGGCTTTGCCGGGGTGCCATGACCAAGGTCCTCACCAAGGTGGCATACTGGAACCCCAACCTCAACTTCGACGCCGCGCTGGAGAGCTTGTCGGAGGGTGTGGACCTTGCGGCGCTCGAGGAGCGTATCGAGCCCGTCATTAGCCGCGTCGACGGAGTTCGGAGGATAGAGGGCCAGCGTCGGGACTAGGCACCCCGTTTCTCATCATCACTGCGAGTTCAAGACCAAGATGATTTTATCTTAAGTTAGAACTGCAATGATTATTTGATGTAATATAACTCTGCAATATTTTAGTATCACACATGCTATCTTCCCGCTAGATCTCTCTTTGTATGTTCGCACCCTATGCTTATTGGGATAAGGCTGCCGACGCGTAAACCCATGCCGTGGTGCTTTGAGGACGGATCTCAAGACTGCCGAAGGGCGCTTTGCTGCCGAAAGCAAGCCACCGCTGCCGCTTAGTGCGGCCGTCAATTATCGAGCAGACACTCAAACAGGCAGGAGCGCCATAGCGCGGGTAGGCCACCTTGCCGTTCTCAGTGCGGCCGCATGAATAGTCGAGCGGACTCGAGATAGAGACAGGGGCATTGCTGATAGCGGAAGGGTCCCGTTGCGTGCAGGTTTCCCGTACAAGGAACGAGATTTTTCAGGGTAGACAGACTTATGTAAATGAAATTGGCCAAAATTTCGCATGACTTAGCTTTCTTTTGCCGCTATTTGAGCATTCACTGCATCCGCCGATGACGCCGCTCATTTGGCCATCTTCTTCCTTGGAGTGACGACCACGATGAAGCCGCTGCTCTAACCAGACCAGATTTCCACCACTGCGCCTCCCCTACCTGGCGCGCCAAAGATGTCGGGGAAACGACACCTATGGAATCACTGGGATCCCTTCTACGGTTGGCAGGCGCGGGGTTGTGCACAGAGCGGGCCTGGTAGCCAGCACAAAGATCGTTTACCCAGGTTCGGGCCGCGAGGATGCGTAATACCCTAGTCCCGCTTTGGTGTATATTTGAGTGTTCTTGAGCTTTCGAACTAGTTGTGGTGCGTCGTAGTCCAAAAGATCCGAATCCTTCCTCAGTATGCCTCGGGCCTCCTTTTATAGTTAAAAGGGGCTGCCACAGTGGCAGACAGGAGGTGGAAAGGTATATAGTGGTTAAGTCTATCCTTTGGCACCATCGGACAAACGCATTTAATGTGCTGCCGACGTGCCCTTCTTGCTTTATCGGGACGGCGGGAAGCTCGTCCCACCGCCGCCGCCGCCTGCTCCGACGCTGCCCGAGTTGATGAGGCATTGTAGCGCCACGTTGGCTAGCTGCTGGGCTAGCGCGGTGGCAGATTCTTCATGAAGATCTGCATGCCACCACGCAGGTGCTTGCTGAGTTGGCCTGGAGGCTGCGCGTCGCCACGCATGTGCCTGCCCAGCTGGTTGGGCTGGCAGTTGTATGGGAACGGCGGTGGAGTCTTGATGACGTGGCCTGGCTCGCCCCGCGAGTGTCCCCTCGCAAGGGTTTTTCAGGCCCCGCAAGGGTCTTGCTGCAGCATCGCGGGTCGCCCCCGCAAGGATCTTGTCGGGGTCTCGTGATTTCTCGGCCAGATCTTGCCGAGGATCATTGTCTTCGGTCCTCATCTGATCTTGTGTGCTTATGATCTTCACAAAGATCTGCATGCCACCATGGAGGTGCCTCCTGAGCCTTGGTTCCAATGTGGTTGATGGTGTTGGAACCCTTGGGCTCCAGTGTGGCGCGCTCTGCTGGGGTTGGGTAAGTTGCCCCGGCAAGGTTCTTGCCGGGGCTGCGGAGGTCGCCCCGGCAAGGGTCTTGCCGGGGGAGCCCACCTCGCCCTCTTGCTCTTTGCGTATTTGGTCTTAGCATTGCTCTGCCCATCTTGTGCCTCTGGTTCCTCCCTTTGCCCTGCTATGTGGTTAGGCGCGCGCTCGACTGCTCAGGCACAAGTGGAGGGGTCAAAAGGAGAGCCCCTACTTTTGTACACCGACAGGTATCTCTAGGCCCTCTCGGTAATACATCATCACAAGAAGCATGCAAGCAAAGTGACTAAAGAATTATTTACGGGATGATGTATTACAGAACGAGTAAAGAGACTTGCCGGTAACGAGATTGAACTAGGTATGGAGATACCGACGATTGAATCTCGGGCAAGTAACATACCGAGAGACAAAGGGAACCACATATGTTGTCATAAAGGTTCGACCGATAAGGATCTTTGTGGAGTATGTATGAACCAATATGAGCATCCAGGTCCCGCTATTGGTTATCGACCGAAGAAGCGTCTCGGTCATGTCTACATGCATCATTCTCGAACCCGTAGGGTCTGCAAGCTTAACGTTCATTGACGATATAGTATTATATGAGTTATGTATGTTGGTGAGCGAATGTTGTTCAAAGTCCCGGATGAGATCACAGACATGACAAGGAGCTCCAGAATAGTCCGGAGGTAAAGATTGATATATGGGATAACAATGTTTGGTCTTCGGAAAGGTTCCGGAATTCACCGGAAGGAGTTTCGGATGTTTCCCAAATGTTTGAGTACGAGAACACTTTATTTGGGCCAAGGGGTAAAGCCCACGAGGCTTTAGGAAGGTGCAAAAAGGAGTTTTGCAGAGACCAGACGCCAGGGACCCTGGCGTCTGGTCCTATAGTCTGAGAAGGACTCTTGCCTTGCAGGCAAAACCGACTTTGAGGAGGCTTTTTCTCCAAGAAACGGCCCCAGGGCTCAACATATAAACAGAGGGGAAGGGCTAGCACCCAGAACACATCAAGATTCACCATGCTGTGTGCCGGAAAACCCGTCCCCTCTAGTTTATCCTCCATCTAGTCTCTGTTATGCTTGGCGAAGCCCTGTGGAGATTGTTCTTCACCATCACTGTCAGCACACCGTCGCACTGCCTGAACTCATCTACTACTTCGCCCCTCTTGCTGGATCACGAAGGCGAGAACGTCATCGAGCTGAACATGTGCTGAACGGGGAGGTGCCGTACGTTCGGTACTTGATCGAGACGGATCATGAAGGTGTACGACTACATCAACCGCGTTGATAAACGCTTCCACTTAGTGATCTTCAAGGGTATGAAGATGTTCTCCCCCTCTTGTAGCTATGCATCTCCATGGATAGATCTTGTGTGTGCGTAGAATTTTTTTGTTTTCCATGCAACGTTCCCCAATTGTGGCATCATGAGCCAGGTCTATGCGTAGATGATATGCAAGAGTAGAACACAATGGAGTTGTGGGCGGTGATGTTCATACTGCTTACCACCAACATCTTATTTTGATTCGGCGGTATTGTGGAATGAAGCGGCCCGTACTAACCTTACATGTCCACGTACATGAGAGCGGTTCCACCGATTGATGCAACATGTTTTGCATAAGGTGGCTGGTGGGTGTCTGTTTCTCTCACTTTAGTTGAATCGAATTTGACCATGGCCGGTCCTTGCAGAAGGTTAAAACAGCAAACTTGATAACACTGTTGTGGTTTTGCGTAGGTAAGAACGGTTCTTGCTAGTTGCCCATAGCAGCCACGCAAAACTTGCAAAAACAAAGTAGAAGACGTCTAACTTGTTTTTTCAGGGTATGTTGTGATGTGATATTGTGGGAACACAGGAGACCGAAAGGTCAAACATGAGTCATATAGTAGATATGATCAACATGAAGATGTTCACCATTGATGACTACCCCATTTCACGTGATGATCAGACATGGGTTAGTTGATTTGGATCATGTATCACTTAGACAACTTGAGGGATGTTGATTTAAGTGGGAGTTGATTAGTAATTTAATTATTTGAACTAAAATATATCATGAACATAGTCAAAATGTCTTTGCAAATTATGCTGTAGATCAATAGCTCATGATGTAGCTCCCTTGTTTTTGAAAGGTTCCTAGAGAAAACTAAGTTGAAAGATGATGGTAGAAATAATGCGGACTGGGTCCATGATCTGAGGATTATCCTCATTGCTGCACAGAAGAATTATGTCCTTGATGCACCACTAGGTGACAAACCTGCTGCAGGAACTGATGCAGACATTATGAACGTTTGGCAAGCTCGATCCGATGACTACTTGATAGTTTAGTGCGCCATGCTTTACGGCTTGGAATCGGGGCTCCAAAGACATTTTGAACGCCATGGAACATATGAGATGTTCCAAGATCTGAAATTGGTATTTCAGGCTCATGCCCGTGTTGAGAGGTATGAGACCTCTGACAAGTACTTTGCCTACAAGATGGAGGAGAATGGCTCAGCCAGTGAGCATGTGCTCAGAATGTCTGGGTACTACAATCGCTTGAATCAAGTGGGAGTTAATCTTCCAAATAAGTGATTGAAAGATTTCTCCAGTCACTATCACCAAGGTGCTAGAGCTTCGTGATGAACTATAATATGCAAGGGATGGCGAAAACGATTCCCAAGCTCTTCGCAGTGCTGAAATCATTGGAGGTAGAAATCAAGAAAGAGCATCAAGTGTTGATGGTTAACAAGACCACCAGTTTTAAGAAAAAAAGCAAGGGAAAGAAAGGGAACTTCAAGAAGAACAACAAGCAAGTTGCCGCTCCCGTGAAGAAGCCCAAAGCTGGACCCAGGCCTGAAACTGAGTGCCTCTACTACAAAGGAAATGGTCACTGGAAGCGGAACTGCCCCAAATACTTGGCAGATAAGAAGGATGACAAAGTAAACAAAGTTGATATACATGTTATTGATGTGTATCTTACTGGTGCTCGTAGTAGCCCCTGGGCATTTGATACCGGTTCAGTTACTAAGATTGGTAACTCGAAACAAGAGTTGTAGAATAAATGGAGACTAGTTAAGGGTGAGGTGACGATGTGTTTTGGAAGTTTTTCCAAGATTGATATGATCACCATCGCACACTCCCTCAACCTTGGGGATTAGTGTTGAGCCTAAATAAATGTTATTTGGTGTCTGCGTTGAGAATGAACATGATTAGATCGTGTTTATTGCAATACTGCTATTCATTTAAGTCAGAGAATAATTGTTGTTCTGTTTACATGAATAAAATCTTCTATGGTCATATACCCAATGTGAATGGTTTGTTGAATCTTGACTGCAGTGATACACATATTTGTAATATTGATGCCAAAAGATGCAAAGTTGATATTTATAGTGCAACATACTTGTGGCACTGCCGTCTAGGTCATATTGGTGTAAAGTGCATGAAGAAACTCCACATGAATGGACTTTTGGAATCATTTGATTATGAAACATATGATACTTGCAAACCATGCCTCATGGGTAAGATGACTAAAACTCCGTTCTGCGAAAAATGTAGCAAGCTAATGACTTATTGGAAATAATACATACGGATGTATGCGGTCCAATGCGTGTTGAGGCATGCGGCGGGTATCGTTATTTTCTAACCTTCACAGATGGTTTGAGTAGGTACGGGTATATCTACTTGATGAAACATAAGTTTGAAACATTTGAAAAGATCAACGAATTTCAGAGTGAAGTGGAGAATCATCGTAACAAGAAAATAAAGTTTCTACGATCTGATCGCGGAGGTGAATATTTGAGTTACGAGTTTGGCTTTCATTTAAGACAATGTGGAATTGTTTTACAACTCACGCCACCTGGAACACCACAGCGTAATGGTGTGTCCTAACGTCATAACCGTACTTTATTAGATATGGTGTGTCATATGATGCCTCTTACCGATTTGCCACTATTGTTTTGGGGTTATGCATTAGAGACAACTGCATTCATATTAAATAGGGCACCGTCTAATCCTTCGAGACGACACCGTATGAACTATGGTTTGGCAAGAAACCTAAGTTGTCGTTTCTTAAAGTTTGGGGATGCAATGCTTATGTCAAACAACTTCAGCCTGATAAGCTCAAACCCAAAGCAGAGAAGTGTTTCTTCATATGATACCCTAAAGAAACTATTGGTATACCTTCTACCACATATCCGAAAGCAAGATATTTGTTGCCAAGAATGGGTCCTTTATAGAGAAGGAGTTTCTCTATAAAGAAGTGAGTGGGAGGAAAGTTGAACTTGATGAGGTAGTTGTACCTGCGCTCGAATTGGAAAGTAGTACATCAGAGAAAACTGTTCCCGTGATGCCTACACCAACTAGAGAGAAGCTAATGATGATGATCATTAAACTTCAGATGAAGTTACTACTCGACATCGTAGGTCGACTAGAACACGCTCCGCACCAAAGTGGTACGGTAATCCTGTCCTGAAAGTCATGTTGTTGGACAATGGCGAACCTACGAACTATGAAGAATCTATGACAAGCCCTGATGTTTGCTTGAACTACGTTGGTATTTCCCCAAAGAGGAAGGGATGATGCAACACAACAATGGTAGGTATTTCCCTCAGTGATGAGATCAAGGTTATCGAACCCGTAGGAGAACCATGCAACACCACGTAAACAACTCCTGCACACAAAGAACAAATACTTGCAACTCGACGTAAGAGAGGGGTTGTCAATCCGTCACGGGTAAAAAGATAGGTAAAATTGTAGTAGATTAGATAAATAGATCTCGCGGGAACGCGAGATAAAATAAAAAATAAAAAATTGCAACAACATATTTTTGTATTTTTGGATTAATAGATATGGAAATAAAAGCGAATAAAAATAGATCTCGAAGGCAAATATAATAAAGAAGAGACCTGGGGGCTGTAGATTTCACTAGTGGTTTCTCTCTAGAAAAAAATAGCATACAGTGGGTAAGCAAATTACTGTTGGGCAATTGATAGAACTTCTGTGACGCCCCCGATTCAATCGTACACTAATCATAGACGCAAACGTGTACGATCAAGATCAGGGACTCACGGGAAGATATCACAACACAACTCTAAAAATAAAATAAGTCATACAAGCATCATAATACAAGCCAGGGGCCTCGAGGGCTCGAATACAAGTGCCTGATCATAGACAAGTCGGCGGAAGCAACAATATCTGAGTACAGACATAAGTTAAACAAGTTTGCCTTAAGAAGGCTAGCACAAACTGGGATACAGATCGAAAGAGGCGCAAGCGTCTTGCCTGGGATCCTCCTAAACTACTCCTGGTCGTCGTCAGCGGCCTACACGTAGTAGTAGGCACCTCGAGTGTATTAGGAGTCATCGTCGACGGTGGCGTCTGGCTCCTGGGCTCCAACATCTGGTTGTGACAACCAGGTAGAATGTAAAGGGGGAAAGAGGGAGAAAAGCAACCGTGAGTACTCATCCAAAGTACTCACAAGCAAGGATCTACACTACATATGCATGGGTACCTGTGTAAAGGGGCAAAATCGGTGGACTAAACTGCAGAATGCCAGAATAAGAGGGGGATAGCTAGTCCTGTCGAAGACTACGCTTCTGGCAGCCTCCATCTTGCAGCATATAGAAGAGAGTAGATGGTATGTTCACCAAGTAGCATCGCACAACATAATCCTACCCGGCGATCCTCTCCTCGTCGCCCTATGTGAGAGCGATCACCGAGTTATATCTGGCACTTGGAAGGGTGTGTTTTATTAAGTATCCAGTTCTAGTTGTCATAAGGTCAAGGTACAACTCCGGGTCGTCCTGTTACCAAGGATCACGGCTATTCAATAGATAAACTTCCTGCAGGGTGCACCACATAACCCAACACGCCGATCCCATTTGGCCGACACACTTTCCGGGTCATGCCCGCCTCGAAGATCAACACGCCGCAGCCCTACCTAGGCACAACAGAGAGGTCAAGACGCCGTCTAAATCCTATGGCGCAGGGGTCTGGGCCCACCGCCCATTGCACACATGCATGTTGCGAGGGCGGCCGGAAGCATACCTAGCCCCCTTAATACAAGCGCAGGCTTACGGTCCAATTCGGCGCGCGCCGCTCAGTCGCTGACGTCACGAAGGCTTCGGCTGATACCACGACGTCGAGTGCCCATAACTGTTCCCACATAGTTGGTTAGTGCGCATAGGCCAGTGCCCAGACTCAGATCAAATACCAAGATCTCATTAAGCGTGTTATTATGAAGTAACCGCGAACGCCGACTAGGGCCAGGCCCACCTCTCGCCTAGGTGGTCTCAACCTGCCCTGTCGTTCCGCCACAAAGTAACAGTCGGGGGCCGTCGGGAACCCAGGCCCACCTCTACCGAGATGGAGCCACCTGTCCTTTCAGCCCCCACATCAGAATCACTTGCGGGAACTCTACGAGCCGACCCAACTTTAGTCACCACATGTATCATATAATGTATACAAGTATATACCCGTGATCACCTCCCGAGTGATC
The DNA here is from genome assembly GCA_021605205.1 of Aegilops longissima. NCBI lineage: Eukaryota > Viridiplantae > Streptophyta > Magnoliopsida > Poales > Poaceae > Aegilops > Aegilops longissima. The sequence goes on along the minus strand of CM038677.1, from coordinate 666,073,695 downwards.
ACGGCCCGGTAGTATAGCATGGCAGACGGACAAGAATGTAGGGCCACTGATGGAATACTAGCATCCCATACTAAGCATTTATGGTTGCGTAAGGGTAACAATCAGAGCAACAATGACATGCTATGCAGAGAATAGGATTAACCGAAAGCAAGAATATGTTACACTACTCTAATGCAAGCAGAGAGAGAAGGAATAGGCGATATCTTGTGATCAAGGGGGGCCTTGCCTGGTTGCTCGCAAGAAGGAGGGTCACAACACCATAGTCGCATTAGGTAACAACAAGGCCGGTCTCGGTGTCTAGCGAGAGAAGAGGGGGAAGAAACAATAAATATAATGCAAACATATGCATGACAAGACAACGAGTGGTGTTAGGTGTGCCCTAACACAGTAAGAGGTGATACCGGCGAAGGGGGCAAACATCCGGGAAAGTATCCCCAGTGTTTTGCGTTTTCGGATAGATGAACCGGAGGGGAAGGTTGCATGTTTGCTATGTTAGGGATGTGTGACGGACGAACGTGCTACGTATCCGCATTCGTCTCGTCGTTCTGAGCAACTTTCATGTACAAAGTATTTTCATCCGAGCTACGAATTATTTCATATTAATTTTTAAATATTTAATTCATTTTTAGAATTAACAGACTTAATTTAATTAGAAAATGTAATTATGACGTCAGCATGATGTTAGGTTGATGTCAACAGTCAACTAGTTAGTTGACCTAGTCAAACTGACATGTAGGTCCCACTGTCATTGTCTAAGACTAACTAAACATGTTTAATTAGTTTAGTTAATTGATTAGGTTAATTAAACACAATTAATTAAGTTAATTAATTAATATATTTTTTAATTCTTTTTATATCTTTTTTAAAAACACATTTTGGGGGTGGGTCCTCTTTGTCATAGGGCCACTCGGCCTTAGCGGTGCGGCAGCGGCACGCCGAGCAGGCGCAGAGGCGCCCGATCGCCGCCTCGCCATGACAACGGGGGGGGGGGGGAGGCGCGGCAAGCCGTGGCCTCAGCGCGACTAACGGCCACCGCTGGGCTCTTGCGCGGAGGGAGCCCTGGAGGAGGGTCGCGGCCAAGTGCAGAGGAGGGGGCACGCTTGCGGGGAAGCAGGGGGTGACGGAGGCGAGGGCGCGAAAGGGGCAGCACGCCGGAGCGGGCATGTCGCAGTATCCAGGCAGCGCGCGTGCGCGGGCGAGCGGCGAGCTGGAACCGGAGCGGGCGCATCTAGGTGCGGCGGGACGAGCTGCCGACGGTAGCAGGTGCAGCGCAGCAGCAGCCGCAGCTCGCAGCAGAGAGCACGGGAGAGGGGGAGAAGAGGTGCGGCGGAGCGCGTGGCATGGATGCTCCAGGTGCACGCGCCGCACGAGCCGGACGCAATGACCGCGGTGCGGGGGCGCGTCCGGGTGCGGACTGTGGCCATGGTGTGCGGCGACGGGGCGGTAGTGGGCGCGGCCAGGGGCTCGCGAGCGCGGCAACAGGCACACGCGTGCGGGGCAGCGCGGGTGCACGCGTGCGTGGCACGAGGCCGTGAGTGCGTGCGTGAGGGAGACAGGAGGAGGAGAGGGGGAGGTGGAGGCTCACGGGGGCCGTAGGGAAAGGGCAGTGGGGCGCGGGGAGGACGTCGGGGACGACGTGACACGGGGGAGGAGGAGATCCGGCGAGGAAGCGGGCTCCGGGCGGCGACAGACAGCGTCTGGTCGAGGACGAGGCAAGGCCGCGGCTTCAAGCAGGTGCCGCGCAAGGGAGAGGAGGGGCGCGGGGTAGTCCGGGAGGTGTTAGCGCCTGCGCCGGCTGGCTGCGGCCTTAGTGGAGCGGCGGCTGAGATGGCCGTGGGTGCGGTTTCCCCGATCCAGATCCACTCGGGGGTGGGTAGGAGGAGTGGCGACTTGCGGGGGGGGGGAGCGAGTGGGTTAGGGTTCGGAGGTGTGGGGTGTGGGGGATAAGGGAGGCGCTGGTTGGGCCGGCCTAGTTGGCCCAGAGGCCAGGTGGTCCATGGCCCAGTGGAGGGGGGAAGTTTCCTTCTTTTGTTTTTGTTTGATTTTGTTTATTTTCTTTTACGGTTTTATTTTATTTTCTATTTACTATAGTTTTATAAAATATAAAATAAACTCCTAATTTAGTATTAAAGTTATGCTACTGCCCCATTAATTTTGGGCAACTAAATAAAATATCTTAACATTTTATTAATTGCAAAAGGACATTTAATTAATTGTTTTGCTACTGTTTTATTTCACTTTGTGCATCTAATCATATTATAAAAATGTGGTTTCACCACCATAATTACTTAGGATTTATTTGTCAACTTTAGAACATTTAATTTTTGACATTTGAAAACTTTTATTGTTTGCTTGATTTTGAATTTGAATTCGAACGGGATTTGATGCATCGCGAGGTTAACAATAGTAATCGTGGTGACATGGCATCGTTAATACGGAATTACTGTAGCGTAACTATCCGGGCGTCACAATTCTCCTCCACTACAAGAAATCTCGTCCCGAGATTTAAGAGGTGTATAAAAGGGGGGTTCGGGTTACGAAATTCTAGCGATTCTTCTCGGTCTTGGTTGCTCTTCTCGAAGAGGTCGATCCATTACGTTGATGTCTCCATTTCTCTACTTCATGTCATCATGATGAAGTCGGCATCCTTTCTTCAGGAATTCCATCGTACTTATGAATAGGTAAGGGGCAGCTTGACAATGATAGGATGTTATAAGGGGTAATCACCTGGGGGTTGCCCCGTGAATGAGCACATGACCATATCTCAAGTTGAACAAATAAAACACATCGAGAGCAAAGTAAGAAGGTACAATATGAAGTTTCGAACGGATAGACAATCGCTCGATGTCTGAGAAAAAGTGTGAAAGGGGTCCAAAGCAACGAGAATAAGTATTGCATCTGATACCAGAATAGATTACTAGGAAGGTGACCCCATGAATTACATACGAAGTCTAGCGCGAGGAGTAACTTTGGCAACAGGGGTGTACATGAGAGTCAGGTTTCGATCCTGTGGAACTGTGGGTTATGGGCCCACCATGAGAGTCAGGTTTCGATCTTGTGGAACTGTGGGTTATGGGCCCACCATGTGACGTCTTGTATGACCATGTAGGCAAGACATGTCAGCGGATATCCTGTCAGTTATGTCGGCAACAACGTCGGTACCAAGGGCGAGGGACGAAGAGAACCATCTTCCTGCTCGTTGAACGAGGCGGACCAATAGGCAAAGTTCTCGTCCATCGGTGGTTACCGAAATGTCATCAACAATAGTAACAGGGTCTTACCGACATGATTGTACACCTAGATGTTTACATAAGCAGAAGAATATTACTACTTATATCATATAGACCTCAAGAAAGGTTACACCAAACAATGGAAAGGAAAATATGATTATCAGATTAAACAGAACAATGGAAAGGAAAATTGTGTTTAAACACATATTTGAGGGGTATATCCTTCCCAAGGACAAACAGAGCATGATATCCACGATAGGATAGAAAGTAGAAAACCATTTAGGTAATGGGAGAGGAATTTCATGACATTACCCAAACAACGGTGTTTGGATAATTGATAAAGAAAATTTTGCATTGTGCTTCAAATGTTCTTATTGAAAATCGGAGTACCACATACATGCTTTGAGATATTATTGACATGGTCTTCAAGCAAAGGTCAGACTTGGACATACAAAGAATTCATCAGGAACAACCTTCAGAATAAGTCCTACAATTTCCTCATGGAAGAATGGTTAACTTTTCTAAAATGGAAACTATAACAATAGGTCCTCCGGCCAGGTGTGCTAGGCCTGACATCACCTTACAGGGTCATAAAAAGACCAATGTTATAACTCTTGGAAATATATTCCAACCATCATATCTGACCGAGGTTCAGATTCGATTGGCGTCAGGATACCTCAGACTTAGTATGCCTGAGAAGAAAAGGTGCAACACAAATTTACGAGAAGACACTGTAAGATTCTCGAGAAATGAACTATGGAAGCGAGTTCTGAAACAAGAGTTTATCATTAAACCAAGGAGAGGATGAGGAGGTGGATGATGAACTTAGCGACAATTCATTGAGATTCCCAAAAGATGGATCTCCACAATTATGCGGACAAGGAGATAACATTTGTCAGATCTGATGATATAATGATGTATGCTCGAGGGAAAGATACACAGTTAACCATTGGTTGAAAGGTGCACCCGTAATACGGGCTTAGGTAGCATGATCAACGTTAGAATGGTGATTCGATAACCATTAGTCTAAGAATGAACGGTCGACCATTAACTTCATAGCAATAGGGTTGCTAGAAGGGAAGAATCCAAACAGCACTGTTCAACTATTGGTATTCCGATTGGAAGCAACACGGGGACCAAGAAGAATGGTGATGGCGAGAAGCATCACTGTAGCAAGAATTCTTAAGAGGTGGTGAAATTCTCACAACATCCTTGACATAAAAGACAGTAATACTTCAAGGTAGAACATAATACAAGCTGGATTGCAAGCTGCATCCATAACATGAATAAGTTTGTGACGGAAGGAAGGTAAGGATGTTGTCGATGGTAAAATTACCAAGGGACGAGGGTGGTACTTACGATCATGAATTTGGTTGATATCCTGGAAGGAGTCAAAATGTTGACGATGATCACGACACATTTGTTGAGAGAATACATAAAGATGTAATCAATCAGCAATGGCATCAAGTCAAAGGAATGATGAAGCGCAAGTTTATTGGAACCACGGGTACGACACAAACTTGAAATCAAGTTTGCTGTTCAAGGAGAAATGATATGACAAGAAAGATCGATGTAAGATTAGCTCACCGTCAAATTTTGTGCTCCGAGAAGAAGAACCAAGTAGCACAGTTAAATTTAGCATGATAATGATGTAACCGATCAGGCTAGGAATGACATGGAGTATTAAACTTCTCAACAATAAAGTACTAGGAGTACTGAATTGCAATGCGGGTTCGATCCAATTCTCGGAGTCCTCAGTTGACGACAACCCAGAACCATTGGAGTGACTATGTCAGGGAAAGGTACTACTTCATCAGAAATTCATAAGATGTAGTGCAATGGGTTGATATCCTCGAGATACCTGGGGGGTAATACTCGACGGTAGATCAAAGTACGAGAAATGGGATCAAAGAAGAACATATGGTTGGAACCATGATTGCAAAGGATCAATTCACCGATACCAAAGGATATTATATCAAGGAAATTATTATTATTACAAGAAGCTTCTAGGATAGGATCTACATCGTGTCCATGGGCATGAACACAAAGTTCAAGGTCGACTCCCACTTCTTCAATGCATAACCTTTCATTCACTGCTCTATTAAAATGATTTGAGTGCGAAGACCTACTTGGTGAATTACCAGAGGAGTATGAACCTTGCAAAACTTTTGGGTTCACATGGATTAAGGAAGGCATAGGTTCAAGCCATCGGGGTATCTTAGAAACATATACCACAAGCTTCGAGAGTAATTGTCACCAGCTCGACAACAGAGCATGGTTGGCCAAATCAGAGAATATGATGTACGAATGGCATTACATATCAGAGAAAGAACTTGTTGAGGTTTTTTTATATGAAGGACACTGTCGGGTGATAATTCAACAAAGGATCTGACGGCCCATAGCGGAACTAATCTGAGCATCAACACACAACCAGTTGAAGAAAGGATACAAGGGCATCAGATTATAGAACATCTGAATGATTCGATGCTTAGATATCAAAGGAATTATGATTTCCAAATCGAAGGATCAGAAGCAGACGCTCTGATCAAGGATGGATAAGTTCAAAATGACGTCTGATGTCTACAACGCAACCTTCTCCTTGGAGACGTTGTTGGGCCTCCAAGTGCAGAGGTTTGTAGGACAGTAGCAAATTTCCCTCAAGTGGATGACCTAAGGTTTATCAATCCGTGGGAGGCGTAGGATGAAGATGGTCTCTCTCAAGCAACCCTGCAAACAAATAACAAAGAGTATCTTGTGTCCCCAACACACCCAATACAATGGTAAACTGTATAGGTGCACTAGTTCGGCGAAGAGATGGCGATACAAGTGCACTATGGATGGTAGATATAGGTTTTCGTAATCTGAAAATATAAAAACAGCAAGGTAACTAGTGGTAAAAGTGAGCGTAAACGGTATTGCAATGCTAGGAAACAAGGCCTAGGGTTCATACTTTCACTAGTGCAAGTTCTCTCAACAATAATAACATAATTGGATCATATAACTATCCCTAAACATGCAACAAAGAGTCACTCCAAAGTCACTAATAGTGGAGAAAAAAAAAGAGATTATGGTAGGGTATGAAACCACCTCAAAGTTATTCTTTCCAATCAATTCGTTGGGCTATTCCTATAAGTGTCACAAACAGCCCTAGAGTTCGTAATAGAATAACACCTTAAGACACAAATCAACCAAAACCCTAATGTCACCTAGATACTCCAATGTCACATCAAGTATCCGTGGGTATGATTATACGATATGCATCACACAATCTCAGATCCATCTATTCAACCAACACATAGAACCACAAAGAGTGCCCCAAAGTTTCTACCAGAGAATCACGACGAAAACGTGTGCCAACCCCTATGCATAAGTTCATGGGCGGAACCCGCAAGTTGATCACCAAAACATACATCAAGTAGATCACGTGATATCCCATTGTCACCACAGATACGCACGGCAAGACATGCATCAAGTGTTCTCAAATCTTTAAAGACTCAATCCGATAAGATAACTTCAAAGGGAAAACTCAATCCATTACAAGAGAGTAGAGGGGGAGAAGAAACATAAGATCCAACTATAATAGCAAAGCCCGCGATACATCAAGATCGTGCCAAATCAAGAACACGAGAGAGAGAGAGAGATCAAACACATAGCTACTGGTACATACCCTCAGCCCCGAGGGTGAACTACTCCCTCCTCGTCATGGAGAACGCCGGGACGATGAAGATGGCCACCGGTGAGGGTTCCCCCTCTTTGGCAGGATGCCGGAACAGGGTCCTGATTGACTTTTGGTGGCTACAGAGGCTTGCTGCGGAGGAACTCCAGATCTATTCTCGTCTTCGAAGTTTTTAGGGTATATGGGAATATATAGGTGGAAGAAGTACGTCGGTGGACCTCCGGCTGTCCACGAGGCAGGGCGCGCCTAGGGGTGGGCGCCCCACCTCGTGGGCAGCCCGACTCCCCGTGCACTTCCGTACTCCGTGGGCTTCTTCTCGTCCAAAAATAAGTTCTGTGGAGTTTCAGGTCAATTGACTCCATTTGATATTCCTTTCTTCAAACACCAAATAGGCAAAAAACAGCAATTTCGGGCTGGGCCTCCTGTTAATAGGTTAGTCCCAAAATAATATAAAAGTGGATAATAAAGCCCAAAATTGTCCAAAACAGTAGATAATATAGCATGGAGCAATCAAAAATTATAGATACGTTGGAGACGTATCAGGCATCCCCAAGCTTAATTCCTGCTCGTCCTCGAGTAGGTAAATGATAAAAAGATAATTTTTTATGCGGAGTGCTACTTGGCATAATTTCAATGTAATTCTTCTTAATTGTGGTATGAATATTCAGATTCGAAAGATTCAAGACAAAAGTTTAATATTGACATAAAAATAATAATACTTCAAGCATACTAACGAAGCAATCATGTCTTCTCAAAATAACATGGCCAAAGAAAGCTATCCCTACCAATATTGATCCATACAAAATCATATAGTCTGGCTATGCTCTGTCTTCACCACACAAAGTATTTAAATCATGCACAATCCCGATGACCAGCCAAGCAATTGTTTCATACTTTTGACATTATCAAAACTTTTTCAATGTTCACGCAATACATGAGCGTGAGCCATGGATATAGCACTATACGTGGAATAGAATGGTGGTTGTGGAGAAGACAAAAAGGGGGGAAGATAGTCTCACATCAACTAGGCGTATCAACGGGCTATGGAGATGCCCATTAATAGATATCAATGTGAGTGAGTAGGGATTGCCATGCAACGGATGCACTAGAGCTATAAGTATATGAAAGCTCAACAAAAGAAACTAAGTGGGTGTGCATCGAAGTCGCTTGCTCACGAAGACCTAGGGCAATTTGAGGAAGCCCATCATTGGAATATACAAGCCAAGTTCTATAATGAAAAATTCCCACTAGTATATGAAGGTGACAAAATGAGAGACTCTCTATCATGAAGATCATGGTGCTACTTTGAAGCACAAGTGTGGTAAAAGGATAGTAACATTGTCCCTTCTCTCTTTTTCTCTCATTTTTTTATTTGGGCCTTTTCTCTTTTTTATGGCCTCTTTTCTTTTCTTTTTTTATTTATTTTTCGTCCAAAGTCTTATCCCGACTTATGGGGGAATCATAGTCTCCATCATCCTTTCCTCACTTGGGACAATGTTCTAAAAATGATGATCATCACACTTTTATTTACTTACAACTCAACAATTACAACTCGATACTTAGAACAAAATATGACCCTATGTGTATGCCTCCGGCGGTGTACCGGGATATGCAATGATTCATGAGTGAGATGTATGAAAGAATTATGAACGGTGGCTTTGCCACAAATACGATGTCAACTACATGATCATGCTAAGCAATATGACAATGATGGAGCGTGTCATAATAAACGGAACAGTGGAAAGTTGCATGGCAATATATCTCGGATTGGCTATGGAAATGCCATGATAGGTAGGTATGGTGGCTGTTTTGAGGAAGGTTTATGGTGGGTGTAATATACCGGCGAAAAGTGCACGATATTAATGGTGGAAGGATGAGAGTGCGTATAATCCATGGACTCAACATTAGTCATAAAGAACTCATATACTTATTGCAAAAATCTACAAGTTATCAAAGCAAAGTATTACGCGCATGCTCCTAGGGGGATAGATTGGTAGGAAAAGACCATCGCTCGTCCCCGACCGCCACTCATAAGGAAGACAATCAATAAATAAATCATGCTCCGACTTCATCACATAACGGTTCACCATACGTGCTTGCTACGGGAATCACAAACTTTAACACAAGTATCTCTCAAATTCACAACTACTCAACTAGCACAACTTTAATATCACTACCTCCATATCTCAAAACAATCATCAAGCATCAAACTTTTCTTTAGTATTCAACACACTCATAAGGAAGTTTTACAAATCTTGTATGCTTAGCATATTAGGATTATTTAAGAAAATTACCATGCTATTTAAGACTCTCAAAATAATCTAAGAGAAGCATGAGAGATCAATAGTTTCTATAAAACAAATCCACCACCGTGCTCTAAAAGATATAAGTGAAGCACTAGAGCAAACAACAAACTACTCCGAAAGATACAAGTGAAGATCAATGATTAGTTGTATAATTATACAACTATGTGAAGACTCTCCCATTTAAGAATTTCAGATCTTGATACTTTATTCAAACAACAAGCAAAACAAAATAAAACTACATTGAAAGGATAGCACAAATCATGTGAAGAAGCAGAAACTTAGGTTCAACCGATACTGACCGATAGTTGTTGAAGAGAAAAGGTGGGATGCCTACCGGGGCATCCCCAAGCTTAGATGCTTGATAATTCTTGAAATAATATCTTGGGGTGCCTTGGGCATCCCCAAGCTTGAGCTTTTGTGTCTCCTTAATTTGTCTCATATCACGGTTTCCTAAATCTCAAAAGCTTCATCCGCACCAAACTCAACAAGCACTCGTGAGATAAGTTAGTATAAACCAATGCAAAAACCTTATCATACTATAATGTAGCAAATAATTAAAATTATTATTCAACATTGCATACTAAATGTATCTGCATATTTAATACTCCTATCATCAAATAGAATCATTAAACAAGCAAACATATGCAAACAATGCAAACATAACAGCAATCTGCCAAAACAGTACAGTCTGTAAAGAATGCAAGATTCATCATACTTCCCTAACTCCAAAAATTATGAAATAAAATACCCAATGTAGTAAATTTATAATAGCTTAATATTCAAAATGTTTCAACATTTTATCACATTCTGAATTTTTCAGGGAATTTTTGCAACAGCGGTAAACTTTCTGTTTTGAAACAGCAACATGTATACTTGCAAAATAAGCATAGTAAAGGCTATCCTTGACATTTTTATTGAAAATAAAGATTAAAAACATTAATCTAAATAATAGAAAGCAAATAATAGTAAAATAAATTGACGCTCCAAGCAAAACACATATCATGTGGTGAATAAAAATATAGCTCCAAGTAAAGTTACCGATGAACGAAGACGAAAGAGGGGATGCCTTCCGGGGCATCCCCAAGCTTAGGCTCTTGGTTTTCCTTGAATATTACCTTGGGCTGCCTTGGGAATCCCCAAGCTTAGGATCTTGCCACTCCTTATTCCATAGTTCATCGAATCTTTACCCACAACTTGAAAACTTCACAACACAAAACTCAACAGAAAATCTCGTGACCTCCATTAGCGAAAGAAAACAAAACACCACTTCAAGGTACTGTAATAAACTCATTATTTATTTATATTGGTCTTAAACCTACTGTATTCCAACTTCTCTATGGTTTGTAAACTATTTTACTAGCCATAGACTCATCAAAATAAGCAAACAACACACGAAAAATAGAATCTGTCAAAAACAGAACAGTATGTAGTAATCTGTAACTAACGCAAACTTCTGGAACTCAAAAAATTATAAAATAAATTGGTGGACCTGAGAATTTGTATAGTAATCATCTGCAAAAATAATCAACTAAATAGCAGTCTCCAGTAAAAAGGTGAAGCCAATCTCGTGAGCGCTAAAGTTTCTGTTTTTTACAGCATGATCATAAAGACTTCACCCAAGTCTTCCCAAAGGTTCTACTTGGCACAAACACTAATTAAAACATAAAACCACATATAAAAATAAGCTAGATGGATTATTTATTCCTAAACAGTACCAAAAAGCAAGAAACTAAAATAAAATTGGGTTGACTCCCAACAACCGCTATCGTTTAACGCCCCTAGCTAGGCATGATGAATTCAATGATGCTCACATAAAAGATAAGAATTGAAAGATAAAGAGAGCATCATGAAGGATATGACTAGCACATTTAAGTCTAACCCACTTCCTATTCATAGGGATTTTGTGAGGAAACAACTTATGGGAACAATAATCAACTAGCATAGGAAGGCAAAACAAGGATAACTTTAAAACTTTAAGCACATAGAGAGGAAACTTGATATAATTGCAATTCCTACAAGTATATATTCCTCCCTCATAATAATTTTCAGTAGCATCATGAATGAATTCAACAATATAGCCAGAACCTAAAGCATTCTTTTCATGATCTACTTGCATAGAATTTTACTACTCTCCACATAAGCAAAAATTCTTCTCTTCAATAGTAGTGGGAGCAAACTCAACAAAATAACTATCATATGATTGAAAATTAAGATCAAGATGACAAGTTTCATGGTTATGATTATTCTTTATAGCATACATGTCATCACAATATTCATCATAGATAGGAAGCATGCTTTCATCATAATAAATTTGCTCATCAAAACTTGGGGGACAAAAAATATCATCTTCATCAAACATACCTTCCCCAAGCTTGTGGCTTTGCATATCATTAGCATCATGGATATTCAAGGAGTTCATAGTAACAACATTGCAATGATGCTCATCATTCAAATATTTAGTGCCAAATATTTTAATGCATTCTTCTTCTAACACTTTGGCACAATTTTCCTTTCCATCATACTCACGAAAGATATTAAAAAGATGAAGCGTATGAGACAAACTCAATTCCATTTTTTGTAGTTTTCTATTATAAACTAAACTAGTGCTAAAAGAAGAAACAAAAAGATTCGATTGCAAGATCTAAAGATATACCTTCAAGCACTCACCTCCCCGGCAACGGCGCCAGAAAAGATCTTAGTTGACGGGGTGTGAGTGCCCCTTACCTAGCCTCCCAGGCAACGGCGCCAGAAAAGAGCTTGATGTCTACTAAGCAACCTTCTCCTTCGTAGACGTTGTTGGGCCTCCAAGTGCAGAGGTTTGTAGGACAGTATATAATTTCCCTCAAGTGGATGACCTAAGGTTTATCAATCCGTGGGAGGCGTAGGATGAAGATGGTCTCTCTCAAGCAACCCCGCAACCAAATAACAAAGAGTCTCTTGTGTCCCCAACACACCCAATACAATGGTAAATTGTATAGGTGCACTAGTTCGGCGAAGAGATGGTGATAAAAGTGCAATATGGATGGTAGATATAGGTTTTTGTAATCTGAAAATATAAAAACAGCAAGGTAAGTAGTGGTAAAAGTGAGCGTAAACGGTATTGCAATGCTAGGAAACAAGGCCTAGGGTTCATACTTTCACCAGTGCAAGTTCTCTCAACAATAATAACATAATTGGATCATATAACTATCCCTCAACATGCAACAAAGAGTCACTCCAAAGTCACTAATAGTGGAGAACAAACGAAGAGATTATGGTAGGGTATGAAACCACCTCAAAGTTATTCTTTCCAATCAATCCGTTGGGCTATTCCTATAAGTGTCACAAACAGCCCTAGAGTTCGTACTAGAATAACACCCTAAGACAAAAATCAACCAAAACCCTAATGTCACCTAGATACTCCAAGGTCACCTCAAGTATCCGTGGGTATGATTATACGATATGCATCACACAATCTCAGATCCATCTATTCAACCAACACATAGAACCACAAAGAGTGCCCCAAAGTTTCTACCGGAGAATCACGACGAAAACGTGTGCCAACCCCTATGCATAAGTTCATGGGTGGAACCCGCAAGTTGATCACCAAAACATACATCAAGTGGATCACGTGATATCCCATTGTCACCATAGATACGCACGGCAAGACATACATCAAGTGTTCTCAAATCTTTAAAGACTCAATCCGATAAGATAACTTCAAAGGGAAAACTCAATCCATTACAAGAGAGTAGAGGGGGAGAAGAAACATAAGATCCAACTATAATAGCAAAGCCCGCGATACATCAAGATCGTGCCAAACCAAGAACACGAGAGAGAGAGAGAGAGAGAGAGAGAGATCAAACACATAGCTACTGGTACATACCCTCAGCCCCGAGAGTGAACTACTCCCTCCTCGTCATGGAGAACGCCGGGATGATGAAGATGGCCACCGGTGAGGGTTCCCCCCTCTGGCAGGATGCCGGAATAGGGTCCCGATTGACTTTTGGTGGCTACAGTGGCGTGCGGCGGCGGAACTCCAGATCTATTCTCATCTTCAAAGTTTTTATGGTATATGGGAATATATTGGCGGAAGAAGTACGTCGGTGGACCTTCGGGCTATCCACGAGGCAGGAGAGCGCGCCCTAGGGGGGTGGGCACGCCCCCCACCCTCGTGGGCAGCCCGGGACTCCCCTGGTGCATTCCCGGTACTCCGTGGGCTTCTTCTGGTCCAAAAATAAGTTCTATGGAGTTTTAGGTCAATTGGACTCCGTTTGATATTCCTTTTCTTCGAAACACTGAAAAAGGCAAAAAAGCAGCAATTCTGGGCTGGGCCTCCGGTTAATAGGTTAGTCCCAAAAATAATATAAAAGTGGATAATAAAGCCCAAAATTGTCCAAAACAGTAGATAATATAGCATGGAGTAATCAAAAATTATAGATACGTTGGAGACGTATCAACTTCTGAGCCAGAACGATAATTTAAAAGGATCAACTGATGATTGCGTGCATTCGCACTCATGTTGAATCAATAGGATCAAAATGACGGTGTCTAAGGATACTAACGAATATCGCCAGACATATGGAAAGCATCCATAATGCAAGCAGACAAGTATTGCAGAGCAATAAGCTACTGAGGAATTTTCGAGGATTGAATAGTATTTCGAAGACCATTGTGAAACACATGAACAACTGGGGATGAGTGGATACTCGATAAGGGCGAGAAATTATCCGTAGGGGTATTCAGGTGGAAAAGAACTGCAAGGCAGTGCGCACAAAGTATTCTCGGATCAATAGAGAGAATTTCAGGGTATCTTGTAATGACAATATAAATTGGGAACAAAAGTAAGAACGATAGATGTATGTATTTATCCATAGGGATATTTCGGTGGTAGGGAATTGCAAAAGCAACGGACACAAAGTCTCGAGTGAACATCAGAGAGTATCTTCGGAATCCTTCGGTGCAGCAGGTGATCATTTGTGCTAAGGGCTCTCTGAGAGGAAGTAGTTACGAGAAACTAGAGTTAGAGTTAGTAAATTCATTTTAACCCGAATAGAAGAGAGGTCAGAGTCCCAGAGTATAGGTCTAGGAATAAAAGATCCTAATACCACCCAATGGCGACGTGGGCCCGTAAGGCGTACAACCATGTTAGTAAAAGTTTTGCAATGTCTAGACTCGACTTCGGCCAATGAGTGTGGAAGGGGATTCTACAGCAATGGCTCGATACCAACTTGTGACGCCCCCGATTCAATCGTACACTAATCATACACTCAAATGTGTATGATCAAGATCAGGGACTCACGGGAAGATATCACAACACAACTCTAAAAATAAAATAAGTCATACAAGCATCATAATACAAGTCAGGGGCCTCGAGGGCTCGAATACAAGTGCTCGATCATAGACAAGTCAGCGGAAGCAACAATATCTGAGTACAGACATAAGTTAAACAAGTTTGCCTTAAGAAGGATAGCCCAAACTAGGATACATATCAAAACAGGCGCAGGCCTCCTGCCTGGGATCCTCCTAAACTACTCCTGGTCGTCGTCAGCGGCCTACACGTAGTAGTAGGCACCTCCAGTGTAGTAGGAGTCATCATCGACGGTATGCCTAGCCCTCTGGCTCCAAAGATCTGGTTGCGACAACCAGGTAGAATGGAAAGGGGAAAGAGGAGAAAAGCAACCGTGTACTCATCCAAAGTACTCACAAGCAAGGATCTACACTACATATGCATAGGTATCTGTAAAGGGAAAAATCGGTGGACTGAATCATGGAATGCCGTAATAAGAGGGGATAGCTAGTCCGTCAAGACTACGCTCGCAGCCTCCATCTTGCAGCATATAGAAGAGAGTAGATGGTAAGTTCACCAAGTAGCATCGCATAGCATAATCCTACCCGGCGATCCTCTCCTCGTCGCCCTGTGTGAGAGCGATCACCGAGTTATATCTAGCACTTGGAAGGGTGTGTTTTATTAAGTATCCAGTTATAGTTGTCATAAGGTCAAGGTACAACTCCGGGTCGTCCTGTTACTGAGGATCATCGAATAGATAAACTTCCCTGCAGGGGTGCACCACATAACCCAACACGCTCGATCCCATTTGGCCGGACACACTTTCCTGGGTCATGCTCGGCCTCGGAAGATCAACACGTCGCAACCCTACCTAGGCACAACAGAGAGGTCAATACGCCGGTCTAAATCCTATGGCGCAGGGGTCTGGGCCCATCGCCCATTGCACACCTGCATGTTGCGAGGGCGGCCGGAAGCAGACCTAGCCCCCTTAATACAAGCATAGGCTTACGGTCCAATCCGGCGCGTGCCGCTCAGTCGCTGATGTCACGAAGGCTTCAGCTGATACCACGACGTCAAGTGCCCATAACTGTTCCCACGTAGTTGGTTAGTGCGTATAGGCTAGTGGACAGACTCAGATCAAATACCAAGATTTCGTTAAGCGTGTTATTATGAAGTAACCGCGAACGCCGACCAGGGCCAGGCCCACCTCTCGCCTAGGTGGTCTCAACCTGCCCTGTCGCTGTGCCACAAAGTAACAGTCGGGGGCCGTTGGGAACCCAGGCCCACCTCTACCGGGATGGAGCCACCTGTCCTTTCAGCCCCCACATCAGAATCACTTGCGGGTACTCTACGAGCCGACCCGACTTTAGTCACCACATGTATCATATAATGTATACAAGTATATACCCGTGATCACCTCCCGAGTGATCACGGCCCGGTAGTATAGCATGGCAGACGGACAAGAATGTAGGGCCACTAATGGAATACTAGCATCCTATACTAAGTATTTATGATTGCAGGTAAGGGTAACAACTGTAGTAACAATGACAGGCTATGCCGTAGAATAGGATTAACCGAAAGCAGTAATGTCGGATTTCGGATTCCGGCAGACCCTTAAGGTTCGAACTCTGGGGTGCGCGCGGAGATCCAACCCTCCACCGTCTCGTACCTCACCGAATAAACTACTAACTAGAACAACACAAGAGACGCAAGATTTATACTAGTTCAGGACACCATCATGGTGTAATACCCTACTCCAGTGTGTGGTGTGTGGATTGCCTCTTTGGCTGATGAGGAATAGTACAGGGAAGAACAGCCTCGCGAGGGTCTGTTCTTGGTGGAAGGGATGAACTGCTAAGTGGTGTCCCGTCGCTCTAGCTTGAGGCTCGGGTCTCTCTCTCTCTCTCTTCGGGTGCTTCCCCTCTATCCGATCGTCCCCCCTACTATGGTGCCTAGCTCTACTTATATTGGCGAAGGCCCTGGGCCTCTTCCCAAATATTGAGCGGGAAGGGCGCCAACAATTGGCCATTTTGAAGGGGAACAGCGGGTACACTTATCCTGACTAAAGTTGGTCCTCGCATGCCAAAGGCTCCGGTGATGACGCCTGCTTGGGCTCCACGATGACTGCATTCCAGCCATTGGGGCTGGTCTTGGTCTTGTTGCACCGAAAGGGATG
This sequence comes from Aegilops longissima, assembly GCA_021605205.1. Classification (NCBI taxonomy): domain Eukaryota; kingdom Viridiplantae; phylum Streptophyta; class Magnoliopsida; order Poales; family Poaceae; genus Aegilops; species Aegilops longissima. The sequence goes on along the minus strand of CM038677.1, from coordinate 666,057,038 downwards.
CCTTCGCTTGATGCTCTTGCCTGCGCTTGCTCCCTTTGCACCAAAGAGGAAAGGGAGGACGCCTGCTGGCTGGCGCCTCGATCGCGCGCCCTTGGTCGCATGGCTTACGCCATGGGCACCTCGCGAGGTACCGCCTTGAACTCTCCGCCTCCTCATGAGCCAGCCTCGACGAGGCCGTGCTCGAGGAAGCTCTTGGTCGTCCGCCCATGAGGCTTGGCCTCGCGAGGGTCTTGAGCTTGTGTAGATGAAGATGGGCTGTCCTGGCCTCCTTTGAGCCACGCCGCAGCTGCAGGCAGCAAGTCTGGGACCCTGCTCCTGCACGCCGACAAGAGCCCCGGCCCACGGCGCGCCCGAACTTGGCCGAGCAGAGAGGCGAAAGGAAAGTGCAAAGCGTCATGGGCCCTAACAGCTGTGGGTTTTGTGCGCCGCGCGTGCGCGTTGATTGGACGTGGCGCCTCTGCAACCGCTGCTGGTTGATAATAGAGCGGCATCTTCCTGCCTCCTTTACTTTCTCCGCTTGCCGCCAGATGCCCTTTCTTGCGCCTCTCCTCCTGCTTCCAAGACCTTCAGATCCACTCCGCCTTCGTGCCTAGCCACCATGGCTCGTCAAACCCGCCGAGCTCGGTACTTCCTCGCCTTGGACCCGCCGAATGTGTCGTGGCGAGCCTTTGCCTCGATGCGCCCGCCGGGCGGAGACGCAGGCGTCAAATAAACGGCGGTGTTCAAGGTCGCCCTCCGCCCCGAGGGTCGGGGAGTACCTTATACCCGTTCTTCACGGGCGCCATTATTGCTGGTCCGCGCCCCCCTTCTCGAGTTCTTCTTCTCCGCCCTTCGCCATTACAACATTCACGCTCTGCACCTTCATCCCAACTCCGTCCTTCTTCCGCGATCTTCGCTTATTATTGTGAGGCCCATGTTGGGGTGAAGCCCTCGTGGCCTTGCTGCGCCACTACTTCTTCCTCCGATTCTCCTGTGGTCCCGTCTCCACGCGGCGCGAAGCTTCGTCAGACACGGCGGAGCCATTGCCATTTCAAACGCTGGGAAGCGGATTGAGGGCTTCAGGAGCAAGTGGGTCTTGGTGGATGCCGGGAGGATCCACCCTCGGCTGATCCTGCCCACGGAGCCCGCCGAGAGTTCCGACGACCGTCCCGAGCGAAGCTTCGGATCCTCGCGGCTGCCTTTGCCGAGAGGATGGATGCAGATCTGAAGCCGGACGATGCGGCGGCGGCGAGACTGACCGGTGCGTCGTAGCTGAGGGAGTTCCTGGAGCACCAACTGGCTCCGCTTTGCCAATACTCGCTTCCGATGTGGAGGCCTAACCCGAGCCCCGTGGCCCTGGCCAGCGAGGATCTGGTGACGGTCCTCCAGTCCTTGGTAGGGGCGATGGCGAGACCGAGGCGCCCAGCGCCCTGTTCCTTCGCGAGGATTGGGAGCAGGTTGTGGGGTCCATGCCTGCCTTTAATGGGGACGGGCTCGTGCCCGCAGAGGCTCCGGAGGACCTGGTGGACGTGTCCTCTTCCAACTCCGGCGAAGAGGTGGAGGAAAGGGAGCCAGGAGAGGGGGTTGACTCAGGGGCAGAGTCAAGGGCTCCCTCCCTGCGGCGCAGGCCCCGCGTTCTCCGCCTCCCCGAGAGTGACGACGACGAGGATGAGGGTGAGCGGGGAGGCAGAAGCCTGCCCCCGATCCCGAAGAAGGACCGGACTAGGCTGGTCCCCCGCGGGTCCGCCCCGGCCCCGGGGTGATCCGCAGACGCGCCTCCCGCTCCTGGTCTCCTTGAAGCCGATCCCTGCAGCCGGCTCTCGGGCTTCAAGTATGGCCGGAGGCTGCTCGAGTCCACCAAAGGACGACTTGTAAGTTCTCGCTTCTGCCTTGATTATTGTTTTGTCGACGAGATCGATGTCCATGCTCTTGCCAGCCGGGCGCTCAGAAGGGCAAGTGAAGGGGCTCTCGAGGCCCCATCCTTGGCGGTGCCTTCGCCGAAAAGGAAGATGACCCCGACGCCTGTGCCTCTCTGCCCGGGCGTCCTCATGGCTCGGCCGAGCTCTTTGGGCGAAGCTCAGCCCCTTATCCCAAAGCGACTCGAGGTGGCCTTTTGCTGGGCGCTGCCTCCACCGCTGCCGTGGCGCCGCTGGTTTCGCCTCGCGCAGCGGTTACGCCGCCGCCAACTCCTCCTACATCGCCAACTGCTGTCTCTCCGACTCTCCCGTGGTCTCGACCACGCCGCTGAATCGACCGGCTGCGACAGATCTTCGGGCGCCACCTCGCCAGGGCCGGGCGCTGGAGTTGGCCTCTGTTGGATTCACGCCGACGCTCGATTCGGGCGGCGCTGGTCCAAGCTTCGACGGCTTGACGAGGAGAAGCAGGCTGTTCGCGAGGCGGCGGTAGCCCGCGATGCTGCCTTGGGGAGGCAGCCAAGATCCGAGGTCGCCAGGAGACGCCGGAGGGCGAGCTGAAGGGCTCGCAGAACCAGCTCGCCGAGGAGGCCCGCCCGCCAGAGCAGGAGGAAGGCATGATGGCTCACGAGGCGCCATCAAGGACCGGGAGGCTGCTGAAGAAGCGCCCGCGACCGCCTAGGCGCTACCGGAGCGAAGCCGGAGGCGAGGAAGGTCGAGCTGACGCCAAGGCGCGGGTTCTTGCTGAAGATCGCGTGGCCTTCATGGACATGGAGGTGAAGGCTCGTGTCCCGCCGAGGGAGCTTTATGACAGCGCCCGGAGAGCCCACCGGCCGCACAGTAGGACGGCCCCGCCAAGCTGCTTCCCTTCCCGATTCGCGCTCTTGAAGATGTCTCCTTGGTCTTGGCCCCACGGCCGAGGCCGAGGCGCCGTGTCTTGTCTTCGCGGCACCGACGTGGATCCTCACCCACATCTATCTTCGCGATCCCAGCGCCGACATGGACAGCCTCTTTGGAGCCGGCAACGGCGAAAGCACGCAGCTGCCGCTGCCGAGGCTATGAAGGCCGCGTGGAGGCTCTGGGGGAAGTTCGGGCCTTTAGCACCAAGCCGGCGAGGCGCTGCCGCCCCGCTGCTTCACAAGGCGAGCCCACTCATGCTGCTCCACCGCCGACAAGTGACTCACCGCGGCTCCTGTCTTGCTTTTAATTCCTGCACATGTATCATGCCTCGAAGGCGTTTAAACTTATGCTTGGTACCGCGATAACAGTGTGGACTATAATATTTGCTTTTGAATTCCCTAAAATTTGTGCTTCCTACTTGCTTATGTTCTACGCCGGCAGAGCCCGGCCCCGCGCATACCTCAGCCGCCGTTAGCCCCGACCGGAAACCAGGACGGGACCAAGGAGTCCCCCTTGGTGCACGAACAATTAGTACGAAGGTGAGGCGCGGGCGGATCCACCGTTCTATGTCTGCAGAGCCCGGCCCCGCGCATACCTCAACCGCCGTTAGCCTTTCGGAACTAAGGGGTGAGGGGCTACGTGACCAGTTAGGCTCCTGAGTCGCGATGCTCAGGAGTCCCCCTTGACGCTCAAACGACATGCGTACCTTGGCTCCGCTCGGGGAGTGACGTGCGACGAACCAGGCCCGAGGGGCCTGGCTGGGTGGCGTGCGTCTGGGCGTGACCCAGGCGCAGCCCCCGTGCCCAGCCCTCGCTGGCGCTCCCGAGGGGAGGCGTTGAGACTAGGCCGACACTGAGCTCTGGGCTCCCTGAGGTTGATGCGACCCGAGGCCGCCTCGCTTGTTTATCACCAGCGCGAGCATAGCGCTTCCGCATGCGACGGGCATAGCCGCCTCGGCAAGGTGTCGCCACCAGCAGGAGCATGGTGCTTCCACTGAACGTGGAGGGGCCCGGAGGAGCCCCGGGCGATACAGCCCCACCCTGACACGTGGCTGGCACGGTAGGGCTGGACGAGGTGTATCTGGGCACCCGTGAGCCAGCGCGGACTCACGGGCCCTACCTCAAGGCGGGTTGCGCCTGCTCGGGCCTTGTCTTCGAGTGTGTTCCTCGCAAATTTGGCCATATGCCGGTGTTTCACGCCTCGGTCCCGGCTCGGCTGGTCTCTACCGTCGCCGCAAGCCGGTCGCGATGTCATGGACTAGACCAGAGGGTGAGGGCCGAGAGCAGGTAGGAGCCCCGAGTCGCGATGCTCGTGCACCCCCTTTAATGCGCAAGCTAGGTTAGATGACGCAACCCCACGCCCTCGGTCCCGGCTCTCGGGCTGGTCTCTACCGCCACCGCAAGCCAGGTCGCGATGCCATGGACAAGACCAGAGGGTGAGGGCCGAGAGCCGGTAGGAGCCCCGAGTCGCGATGCTCGTGCACCCCCTTTAACGCGCAAGCTGGGTCGACGCAGCAACTCTACGCCCCGGGTCCCGCTCTCGGCTGGTCTCTCTGCCGCCGGCAAGCCAGGTCGCGATGCCATGGACAAGACCAGAGGGTGAGGGCCGGAGAGCCGGTAAGAGCCCTGAGTCGCGATGCTCAGGCACCCCCCTTTAACGCGCAAGCTGGATTGGACGGCGAAACTCTACGTCCCCGGGTCCCGGCTCTCGGGCTGGTCTCTACCGTCAGCCGCAAGCCAGGTCGCAATGCCATGGACAAGACCAGAGGGTGAGGGCCGAGTGCCGTAAGAGCCCTGAGTCGCGATGCTCAGCACCCCCTTTAACGCAAGATTTCGCCACCCGTGAGAAGGCACCAAATAACAAGCATGGTGGAACGAGAGCATAATCCTAAGGAAAACGCATGAAGGATACATGCTGCCGGGATCGCCCGAGCGGCTTGGGATGATGCAGCCCGAGGGGCCCCTAACAGGATAAGCTAAAGACATGAAAAATAAAGGATACATGCCGCAGGGATCGGACCCACGCGCCCGGGAATAATGCGCGCTCAAGGCGCTCACCAGAAATAAAACTTAAAGATGTCACCCGTGATGTTGGGGATGAAGGGTTGTTGATGTAGCAGACTCGGTGGGTTGCGGGAGCCGATCCTCACGAGCCCCAGTGCCCGGGGCCCTCGGAGGCTCGGAGGCGCCGGGCGGCTCGTCGGGGCCATCTCCATCTCCGCCTGGCTACGGGCGGCTCGACCTCTTGAGCCTCCGGGATGGTCCTCATGAGACGCCAGCGCAGCAGCTGCTTAAGGCGAGCCATAAGGCATGCGACGTAGTCAGGGGGCGGACCTCGCAACGCCCCACTCGCGAGGGCCAGAGGCACTTGTGATGCGGCTCTGCTGAGCCCTGGTATGTCGATGCAGACGCAGCCCACCATCCTCGCTGGATGGGGGGCCACAACGGTAGGCGGCGATCGCCTCATGATCCTTGACTCAGAGCTCCCGGATAGCCTTGGCTGATGAACTCTTGAGGGTTCTGCCCTCCTGGTCTTGCTCCTGCTTGGGAAACGTGCTCAAACACGCCCACGTGGTGCCCAAGCGCCTCGAGACCTTGGCGAGGTCGGCGGCCCTCCGTGGAGAGCCCTCGAGCCATGCTCGAGGAGGGCGCTGGGCCGCTTCCAATGCGATGGAAGGAGGCTCCCCGGCCCAGTCAAGGGCCCCGAGGGGCCTGTCTTTGAAGAGTCGGGCCGGTCGATGTCTTCTTCTTCTTGGGCGCCCTCGGGAGGCATCCTGCTGCCGTGGTCTGGGTCTTCCAAATGATGCGGCTCGAAAAGGTCGCCCAGGAGCACATTGCATCTCTCTTCACAAGGCACCGTGATGACTCCGCCGCTTCGGCATCTTGAGGATGTTGTAGCCATGGTGAGTTACGCCATGAACTTGGCCAACGCTGGGTACCCGAGGATGGCGTTGTACGGCAAAGGCGAATGTGGGCGACGCCGAAGTCGATGAGCTTGGTGTGGTAGTTCGCGGGCCCCAAGGTGACAGAAGGCGGACCTGCCCGATCGGGACCGTGGAGCCGTCGGTGACTCCAGAGAAGGGCTTGGTTGGCTGAAGTCGACTGTAGGGCACTTGAAGATTGTTGAATGTCTCCACGCATGTGACGTTGAGCCCTGCTCCGCTGTCGATGAGGGTCTTGGTGACCAGCACGCTTCTCGGCGATTGGGGAGCAAAGCATTGGGAGAACTCCGCCGTGGCTGCGACTTGAGCTGATCCGCCGAGCTGAACGTGATGGCGCACGCCGACCACCGAGAGGGCGCTGACTCGAGCTTGGGGAGGACTGCATTCACTTCACGGTGAACTGCTTGAAGATGCGGTGAGAGGTCAGCTTGAGCTCCGCCCAGATGCGTGCGATCGCACGCGCTTCCTCGGAAGCCCCCAGCCCCTCGTCTCCGATGACGGTCTCGACTCTCCTTGGTGGCGGCGGCAACGGAGGGAGGCTCATGCGTTCCTTGCGGGCGATCCTCACGAGGCTGATCCTCCAGCCCTCGCGAGGTGGGTCTTGCCAGCGGTCCTCGCGAGGTTGGCCGCGCCACCCTTGGCGCTGGCCGCGTCTTCCCAAAGGCCCTGCATTCCTTCCTCCTCCTCGGTCAGTAGCCCGGTCGCTGCGCTCAGGCGCCCGCCGACCTTTCCTTCAGCGCCTGCGCGGAGCTCTTGACATTCATTGGTGTTGTGGGTGTGGAGGTCGTGGTACACGCAGCATCGCTGCCCTTAGAGGACTCGGGCTGATCTCGCCTCGCTTGGTGTCCGGTTCGGCTGCGAGCACGGCAGCCCTTTGCGCTTCACGCCCTGGGCTTGGACTTCTTCTCTCGGGATCCGCGGCAGGCAGCTCGAGGAGGGAGAGGCGCCTCCTCAGCCCCGGGCGCACTTGGTCGCCAAGTTGAACAGCCCAGGGAGGTGCATAGATCTTCATGCATCGGCAGCTCCTCCTTCATCTTGACGTCACGCGACGCCGCCGGAGAAGGCGAGATGATGGCCTCCTCCGCTACCCCCGGGATCTTGAGGCATGCGTTGTTGAAGCGCCGGATGTACCTTTGCGGGTTTCCCACAGCTGCCGCTTGATTCGGCACATGTCGCCACGGCGGGTGGCTGGTCGCGAGTACCCTGGAAGTTGGCGATGAAGCGGGTGCGCATCTCGGCCCAGGAAGAGATCGTGCCTGGGGCTAGATTCACGAGCCAGGTGCGGGCTCCGTCCTTGAGCGCCATGGGAAACCAGTTCGCCATGACCTTTTCATCTCCGTTGGCAGCCTCGATGCCCAGCTCGTAGAGCTGGAGGAACTCCGTAGGGTCAGCCGTGCCGTCATAGCGTGGAGGCAGGTCTGGCTTGAACTTGGCGGGCCACGCGACGCTGCGCAGCTCGGTGGTGAAGGCGCGGCAGCCCGCCATGGCCGCGAGGGGCCTCGGACGGCAGAGAGCTTGGTCTTGCAGGCCTCCCTGCGCCGCGGCTGGGGGCAGCGCAGGGTCTTGACGTGCTGGAGCGGGGAGCGCTCGGGCAGCTTCTTGCGGGCGAGAACTTCTTGGCAGTTTCGCTCGCCACCGGCTACCGGGCGGAACAGATTCCGCCAGGTCAAAGGCTTTGGTGCTGTGGCACCGCCTTGAGGAGGAGGTGGCTGAGGCGCCTCGGGAGCTTCATCACCCACGTGGGGCGGGGTGCGGTGCAGCGAGACGGACGGCGTGGGGTCGCCTCCGCAGCGCGAACGATCTTGGCGACGCGTCGAGCCATTCTTCATAGACGCTGCCGACGGGCGGTAGCGCAGAGCTCGCGGTCGCTGGCGAGTGCAGCTCGGGCCTCGATGCGCCGCTGGGCGCGCGTGACGGCGAACCAGCGGGGTGAGCGGCGGCGGCGGTGCAGCCGCCCCGCCTCATGGACGGGTGCTGGGGCGACGCTGTCGCTCGTTTCGCCAGCCGGTGGCGGCGCTGACAGCAGTGACGGGAACGACGAGGACGCCCGCCAATGGGGGCCGCTCTGGGCGACATGGGAAGCGAGGGCGTTTCGGAGCTCGGCGCGAGCCCGACGAGCATCGGACATGGTTGCGTGGTCGGGAAGAACGAGGCAACGAAGGCAAATTCGGCGACTTACCGGGCGCGCCAAATTTCGGATTTCGGGTTCCGCAGACCCGTAAGGTTCAACTCGCGCGCGCGGAGATCCAATCCTCCACCGCCTCGCACCTCACCGAATCGCAGGGACCTAAACTACTAACTAGAACAACACAAGAGACGCAAGATTTATATCGTTCAGCCACCATCGTGGTGTAATACCCTACTCCAAAGGTGTGGTGTGTGGATTGCCTCTTGGGCTGATGAGGAATAAGACAGGAAGAACAGCCTCGCGAGGGTCTGTTCTTGGTGGAAGCGATGAACTGCTAAGTGGTGTCCCGTCGCTCTAGCTTGAGGCTCGGGTCTCTCTCTCTCTCTCTCTTCGGGTGCTTCCCCTCTATCCGATCGTCCCCCCTACTATGGTGGCTAGCTCTACTTATATTGGCAAAGGCCCTGGGCCTCTTCCCAAATATTGAGTGGGATGGGCGCCAACAATTGGCCATTTTGAAGGGGAACAACGGGTACACTTATCCTGACTAAAGTTGGTCCTTGCCTGCCAAAGGCTCCGGTGATGACGCCTGCTTGGGCTCCACGATGACTGCATTCCAGCCGTTGGGGCTGGTCTTGGTCTTGTTACACCGAAACGGATGCCTTTGCTTGATGCTCTTGCCTGCGCTTGCTCCCTTTGCACCAAAGAGGAAAGGGAGGACGCTGCGCGGGCTGGCGCCCTTGGTCGTCATGGCTTTCGTCATGGGCACCTCGCGAGGTACCCTGCCTTGAACTCTCCGCCTCCTCATGAGCCAGCCTGACGAGGCCGTGCCTGAGGAAGCTCTTGGTCGTCCGCCCCGCGAGGCTTGGCCCCTCGCGAGGGTCTTGAGCTTGTGTAGATGAAGATGGGCTGTCCTGGGCCTCCTTTGAGCCACGCCGCAAGCCGCAGGCAGGCAAGTCTGGGGACCCCCGTTCCCAGAACGCCGACAAGTAACATGCTACACTACTCTAATGCAAGCAGTAGAGAGAAGGAATATGCGATATCTAGTGATCAAGGGGGGGCTTCTTGAAGGAAATATGCCCTAGAGGCAATAATAAAGTTATTATTTATTTCCTTATATCATGATAAATGTTTATTATTCATGCTAGAATTGTATTAACCGGAAACATAATACATGTGTGAATGCATAGACAAACAGATTGTCACTAGTATGCCTCTACTTAACTAGCTCGTTGATCAATGATGGTTATGTTTCCTAGCCATAGACATGAGTTGTCATTTGATTAACAGGATCACATCATTAGGAGAATGATGTGATTGACATGACACATTCCGTTAGCTTAGCACACGATCGTTTAGTATGTTGCTATTGCTTTCTTCATGACTTATACATGTTCCTATGACTATGCGATTATGCAACTCCTGTTTACCGGAGGAACACTTTGTGTGCTACCAAACGTCACAACATAACTGGGTGATTATAAAGGTGCTCTACAGGTGTCTCCGAAGGTACATGTTGGGTTGGCGTATTTCGAGATTAGGATTTGTCACTCCGCTTGTCGGAGAGGTATCTCTGGGCCCTCTCGGTAATACACATCACTTAAGCCTTGCAAGCATTGCAACTAATGAGTTAGTTATGGATGATGTATTACGGAATAAGTAAAGAGATTTGCCGTAACGAGATTGAACTAGGTATTGAGATACCAACGATCGAATCTCGGCAAGTAACATACCGATGACAAAGGAACAACGATGTTGTTATGCGGTCCGACCGATAAAGATCTTCATAGAATATGTGGGAGCCAATATGAGCATCCGTGTTCCGCTATTGGTTATTGACCAGAGACGGTCTCTGCATGTCTACATAGTTCTCGAACCCGTAGGGTCCGCACGCTAACGCTACGATGATGCTTATATTATGAGTTTATATGTTTTGATGTACCAAGGTTGTTCGAGTCCCGGATGTGATTACGACATGACGAGGAGTCTCTAAATGGTCGAGACATGAAGATCGATATATTGGAAGCCCATGTTTGGATATCGGAAGTGTTCCGGGTGAAATCGGGATTTTACCGGAGTACCGGGAGGTTACCGGAACCCCCCGGGAACTTAATGGGCTTTAGTGTGTCTTGGTGGAAGAGAGGAGAGGAGGCCAGGGCAGGGCCGTGCGCCCCTCCCCCCAGTCCGAATAGGACAAGGAGAGGGGGGCGACGCCCCCCCTTTCCTTCCTCCCCTCCACCTCTTCCCCCTCTCTCTCCTAGTCCAACATGGAAGGGGGGGGGAGTCCTACTCCCGGTAGGAGTAGGACTCCTCCCGCCGCCTCCCCTCGGCCGGCCGCACCTCCCCTTGCTCCTTTATATACGGGGCAGGGGGCACCCTAGACAAAATAGTTGATCATTGATCTCTTAGCCGCAGCGGTGTCCCCTCCACCATAGTCCACGCCGATAATATCAGAAGCGGTGCTTAGGCGAAGCCCTCACGCCGGTAGAACATCAACATCGCCACAACGCCGCCGTCTTGACGAAACTCTCCTCAACACTCGCTGGATCGGAGTTCGAGGGACGCCATCGGGCTGAACGTGCTGAACTAGGAGCCGTATGCGTCGGTACTTGATCGGTCGGATCGTGAAGACGACGACTACATCAACCGCGTTGTTAACGCTTCGCTTTCGGGTCTATGAGGGTACGTGGACAACACTCTCCTCTCGCTATGCATCACCATGATCTTGCGTAGCGTAGGGAATTTTTTGAAATTACTACGTTCCCCAACAAAGGGCATCCAAGCCTGGTTTTATGTGTAGATGTCATATGCACGAGTAGAACACAAGTGATTTGTGGGCGATATAAGTCATACTGCTTACCGCATGTCATACTTTGGTTCGGGCGGTATTGTTGGATGAAGCGGCTGGACCGACATTACGCCAGACTGCTCCTGCTTGTGGGAAGCGTGCTTGGCTCACGCCTCACGTGGTGCCCAAGCGCCTCCCTCGAGACCTTGGCGGTCGGCGGCCCTCGGGGGAGCCCTCGAGCCATGCTGAGGGAGGCGGCTGGCGCTTTCCAATCACGATGGAAGGCTCCCCTGGCCCGATCTGGGCCACGAGGGGCTGTCTCTTGAAGAGTCGGGCGGTCGATGTCTTCTTCTTCTTGGCGCTGCCTCGGGGGCATCCTGCTGCTGTGAGTGCAGGTCTTCCAGCGATGCGGCTGAAAAGGTCGCTCCGGGGAGCATTGCATCTCTCTCTTCACAAGGCACCGTGATGACTCCGCCCGCTTCACGGCATCTTGAGGATGTTGTAGCCATGGTGAGTTCTGACCATGAACTTAGCGCTGGGTACCGAGGATGGCGTTATCTGGCGGCGAATGTGGGCGACGTCGAAGTCGATGAGCTTGGTGTGGTAGTTGTCGCGGGCCCGAAGGTGGCGGGAAGGCGGACCTGCCCGATCGGGACCGTGGAGCCGTCGGTGACTCGAAGAAGGGCTTGGTTGGCTGAAGCTGGTGTAGGGCACTTGAAGATTGTTGAATGTCTCCACAGACGGGGCGTTGAGCCTGCTCCGCTGTCGATGAGGTCTTGGTGACCAGCGTTGCGATGATTGGGGAGCAAAGCATTGGGAGAACTCCGGCTGTGGCTGCGCGCCAGAGCTGATCCGCTGAGCTGAGCGTGATGGCGCCGCGCCGACCACACGAGAGGCGCGTTGACTCGAGCTTGGGAGGACTGCATTCACTTCACGGGTGAACTGCTTGAAGATCACGGTGAGAGGCTGGGGCTTGAGCTCCGCCCGGGATCTGACGATCGCCTGCGCTTCTGAAGCCCCAGCCCCTCGTCGATGGCGGTCTTGACTCTCCTTGGTGGCGGCGGCAGCGGAGGGAGCCTGCGTTCCCTGCAGGCGATCCTCCGAGGCTGATCCCTCCGGCCCCCCTCATGAGTGGGTCTTGCCAGTGATCCTCGCGAGGTTAGCGCGCCACCCTTGGCGCGAGCGCGCCTCTTCCAGCGTCTGCATTCCTTCCTCCTCCTCGGCCGTAGCCCGGTCGCTGCGCTCGGGCGTCTGCCGACCCTTCCTTCAGCGCCTGGCGGAGCTCTTGACATTCATTGGTGTTGTGGGTGTGGAGGTGCGTGGTACCGCGATGTACGGCTGCCCTTAGAGGACTCGGGCTGATCTACGCCTCGCTTGGTATGCGGTTCGGCTGCGAGCACGGCAGCCTGCGCTTCCGTCCTTGGGCTTGGACTTCTTCTCTTGGGATCCGGCGGGCAGCTCGAGGAGGAGCGCCCTCCTCAGCCTGGCGCGCTTGGTAGCCAAGTTGAACAGCTCGAGGAGGTGCATAGATCTTCATGCATCGGCAGCTCCTCCTTCATCTTGGCGTCGCGCGGCTGTCGGAGAAAAGCGAGATGATGGCCTCCTCCGTTACCACAGGGATCTTGAGGCATGCGTTGTTGAAGCTGGATGTACCTTTGCAGGGTTTCCCACAGGCTGCTGTGATTCGGCACATGTCGCTCACGGCGGGTGGCTGGTCATGATACCACAGAAGTTGGCGATGAAGCGGGTGCGCATCTCGGCCCGAGAAGATGCGTGCACAGGGCTAGATTCACGAGCAGGTGCGGGCTCCGTCCTTGGCGCCATGAAACCAGTTCGCCATGACCTTTTCATCTCCGTTGGCAGCCTCGATGCCCAGCTCGTAAGGCTGGAGGAACTCCGTAAGGTCAGCCGTGCCGTCATAAGCGTGGAAGCAGGTGCAACGAACTTAGCGGGCCCGCGCTGACGCTGCGCCTTCGGTGGTGAAAGCGCGGCAGCCCGCCATGGCGCGAGGGCCTCGGGCGGCGAGCTTGGTCTTGCAGGCCTCCTGCGCCCCTGGTGAGGAGCAGCGAAGTCTTGGCGTCTGGGCGGCGGGGCGCTCGGGCAGCTTCTTGCGGGCGAGAACTTCTTGGCAGCTCTGCTCTGCCCGGCGCGGCGCTGGCGGAGCAGATTCCGCCCGAGGGCGCGCCTTGGTGCCGAGCACCGTCTTGAGAGGAGGTGGCTGGCGCCCGGAGCTTCATCACCGCGTGGGGGCGAAGTGCGGTGCAGCGAGGCAGACGGCGTGGGAGTCGCCTCCCGCATTGGAACGATCTTAGCGGCAGCGGTCGAGCCATTCTTCATAGGCGTCGTCGGCGAAGCGGTAGCGCAGAGGCTCGTTAGCGCGATGAGTGCAGCTCGGGCCTCATGGCAGCGGTAGCGTGGCGAAAGAACCAGCGGGGTGGCGAAAGCGTGGCGGTGCAACCGTCCGCCTCATGGGCGGAGTCTTTGGGGCGGCGCTTGCTGCTCGTTCCCCGCCAGGCGATGGCGGCGTTGACAGCGGTGACGAGGAGCAGCGAGGCGCCCGCCAATGGGGTCGTCTGGCGACATAGGAAGCGAGGCGGCTCGGAGCTCGGCGCGAGCCCGGCGAGCATCGGACATGGTTGCGGTGGTCGGGGAAAACGAAACAGCGAAGAGCAAATTCGGCGCACCTACAGCGCGCAAATTTGGATTCGGGTTCCAGCGGACCCGTAAGTTCGAACTACAGGGTGTGGCGGAGATCAACCCTCCACCGTCTACGTACCTCACCGAATCGCGAGGACCTAAACTACTAACTAGAACAACACAAGAGGCGCAAGATTTATCTTGGTTGAGGCCACCATCGTGGTGTAATACCCTACTCCGATGTGTGGTGTGTGGATTGCCTCTTGGGCTGATGAGGAGCAGTCTGAGGGAAGAACAGCCTCATGATGCATTCTTGGTGGAAGCGATGAACTGCTAAGTGGTGTCCGTCGCTCTAGCTTGAGGCTCGGGTCTCTCTCTCTCTCTCTCTTGGTGCTTCCCTCTATCCGATCGTCCCCCTACTATGGTGGCTAGCTCTACTTATATTGGCAAAGGCCACAGGCCTCTTCCCAAATATTGAGTGGGATGGGCGCCAACAATTAACCATTTGAAGGGAACAACGGGTACACTTATCTGACTAAAGTTGGTCCTTGCACTGCCAAAGGCTCGGTGATGGCCTTTGCTTGGGCTCCACGATGGCGCATTCCAGCCGTTGGGGCTGGTCTTGATCTTGTTACACGAAGCGGATGCCTTTGCTTGATGCTCTTACTGCGCTTGCTCCCTTTGCACCAAAGAGGAAGGGAGGGGCGCTGTGAGCTGGCGCCCTTAGTAAATCATGGCTTTACGTCATGGGCACCTCATGAGGTACCACTGCCTTGAACTCTCCGCCTCCTCATGAGCCAGCTGGCGAGGCCGTGCACGAGAAGCTCTTGGTCGTCCGCCCAGCAGTCTCAGCCCCTCGCGAGGTCTTGAGCTTAATGTAGATGAAGATGGGCTGTCTGGGCCTCCTTTGAGCCACGCCGCAAGCCATGAGCGAGCAAGTCTGAGGGACCCCGTTCCCGAGCGCCGACAAGTAACATGCTACACTACTCTAATGCAAGCGGTAGAGAGAAGGAATATCGATATCTAGTGATCAAGGGGGGCTTCTTTGAAGGAAATATGCCCTAGAGGCAATAATAAAGTTATTATTTATTTCCTTATATCATGATAAATGTTTATTATTCATGCTAGAATTGTATTAACGGAAACATAATACATGTGTGAATGCATAGACAAACAGTTGTCACTAGTATGCCTCTACTTAACTAGCTCGTTGATCAATGATGGTTATGTTTCCTAGCCATAGACATGAGTTGTCATTTGATTAACGGGATCACATCATTAGGAGAATGATGTGATTGACATAAACACATTCCGTTAGCTTAGCACCACGATCGTTTAGTATGTTGCTATTGCTTTCTTCATGACTTATACATGTTCCTATGACTATGCGATTATGCAACTCCTGTTTACGGAGGAACACTTTGTGTGCTACCAAGCGTCACAACATAACTGGGTGATTATAAAGGTGCTCTCAGGTGTCTCGAAGGTACATGTTGGGTTGGCGTATTTGAGATTAGGATTTGTCCTCCGCTTGTGGAGAGGTATCTCTGGGCCCTCTCGGTAATACACATCACTTAAGCCTTGCAAGCATTGCAACTAATGAGTTAGTTGCGGGATGATGTATTCTGGAACAAGTAAAGAGACTTGCGATGCGAGATTGAACTAGGTATTGAGATACCAGCGATCGAATCTCGGGCAAGTAACATACCGATGACAAAGGAACAACGTATGTTGTTATGCGGTCGACCGATAAAGATCTTCATAGAATATGTAGGAGCCAATATGAGCATCCAGGTTCCGCTATTGGTTATTGACGAGGCGTGTCTGTCATGTCTATAGTTCTCGAACCGTAGGGTCCTTACAACAACGTTCGATGGCAGTTATATTATGAGTTTATATGTTTTGATGTACGAAGGTTGTTGAGTCTGGATGTGATTACGGACATGGCGAGTCTCTAAATGGTCGAGACATGAAGATCGATATATTGGAAGCCCATGTTTGGATATCGGAAGTGTTAGGGTGAAATCGGGATTTTGCGAGATGCAGGGAGGTTACGGAACCCCGGGAACTTAATGGGCTTTAGTGTGTCTTGGTGGAAGAGAGGAGAGGAGGCGGGGCAGGGCGTGCGCCCCTCCCCAGTCCGAATAGGACAAGGAGAGGCGGCGCCCCCTTCCTTCCCTCCACCTCTTCCCCTCTCTCTCCTAGTCCAACATGGAAGGGAGTCCTACTCGGTAGGAGTAGGACTCCTCTGGCCGCCTCCTCCTGGCGGCCGCACCTCCCCTTGCTCCTTTATATACGGGGGCAGGGGGGCACCCTAGACAAAATAGTTGATCATTGATCTCTTAGCCGTGTGCGGTGTCCCCTCCACCATAGTCCACGTCGATATCTTTATGGCGGTGCTTAGGCGAAGCCCTCGTCGATAGAACATCAACATCGTCCTGCGCCGCCCGTCTTGTGAAACTCTCCCTCAACACTCGGCTGGATCGGAGTTGAGGGCGTCATCGGAGCTGAGCGTGTGCTGAACTAGGAGCCGTGCGTTGGTACTTGATCGGTCGGATCGTGAAGGCGTCGACTACATCAACGCGTTGTGCTAGCGCTTCGCTTTCGGTCTATGAAGTGCGTGGACAACACTCTCCCTCTCGTTGCTATGCATCACCATGATCTTGCGTGTGCGTAGGAATTTTTGAAATTACTCGTTCCCCAACGATGGCATCAAGCCTGGTTTTATGTGTAGATGTCATATGCGAGTAGAACACAAGTGATTTGTGGGCGATATAAGTCATCTTGCTTACCGGCATGTCATACTTTGGTTGGCGGTATTGTTGGATGAAGCGGCTGGACCGACATTACGGCGTGCGCTTCTGCGAGACTGGTTCTACCGGCGTGCTTTGCACATAGGTGGCTGGCGAGTGTCGGTTTCTCCTACTTTAGTTGAACCAAGTGTGGCTCGCCCGTCCTTGCGAAGGTTAAAATAGCACCAACTTGACAAACTATCGTTATGGTTTTGATGCGTAGGTAAAGCGGTTCTTGCTAAGCTGTAGGAGACCACGTAAAACTTGCAACAACAAAGTAGAGGCGTCTAACTTGTTTTGCAGGGCATGTTGTGATGTGATATGGTCAAGACATGATGCTAAATTTTATTGTATGAGATGATCATGTTTTGTAACTGAGTTATCGGCAATGGCAGGAGCCATATGGTTGTCGCTTTATTGTATGCAATGCAATGCGCCTTGTAATGCTTTACTTTATCACTAAGCGGTAGCGATAATCGTAGAAGCATAAGATTGGCGAGGCGACAACGATGCTACGATGGAGATCAGGTGTCGCGCCCGTGGCGATGGTGATCATGGCGGTGCTTGGAGATGGAATCACAAGCACAAGATGATGATGGTCATATCATATCACTTATATTGATTGCATGTGATGTTTATCTTTTATGCATCTTATCTTGCTTTGATTGGCGGTAGCATTATAAGATGATCCCTCACTAAATTATCAAAGTATAAGTGTTCTCCACAGTATGCACCGTTGCGAAAGTTTTTCGTCTTTGAGACACCACGTGATGATCGGGTGTGATAGGCTCTACATTCAAATACAGCGGGTGTAAAACAGTTGCACCGCGGAATACTCGAGGTTAAACTTGGCGAGCCTAGCATATAACAGATATGGCCTCGGAACACGGAGACCGAAAGGTCGGCGTGAATCATATAGTAGATATGATCAACATAGTGATGTTCACCATTGAAACTACTCCATCTCACGTGATGATCGGACATGGTTTAGTTGATTTGGATCACGTGATCACTTAGAGGATTAGAGGGATGTCTATCTAAGTGGGAGTTCTTAAGTAATATGATTAACTGAACTTAAATTTATCATGAACTTAGTACCTGATAGTGTCTTGCTTGTCTATGTTGATTGTATATAGATGGCCCGTGCTGTTGTTCCGTTGAATTTTAATGCGTTCCTTGAGAAAGCAAAGTTGAAAGAAATTTTGATCAGTGGAAGACTCCATGATGTCTGCTCCAGCTTCGTCTTCGTAGTCATCATCACTTAGATCAGAATCGGTGTAAATCGATGATGATGTAGTTGTCCGAACAAGTGGGGTCATCGTACTCTTCTTCGGTCTGGTCCTCCATGAATACTCCGATCTTCTTAACTAGGTCATCGTTCTTCTTCAGTAGTGTCTTGATTTCCTCCTCATATCCATCGCGTGTAAACTTGACTTCTTCCTCCAGCTCGATGATCCTGGTCTTCGCCTTCTTCAACTCCATCATGTCTGCGCATTGTCTGGTTTTCTGACGTCGAGATGTCTTTGGTTTAGCTCTGGATGAAGGCTGCAATGGATCTATCCTTCTTGGTGCTGATTACTTCCATTGCTCATCTCGGCGCCCAAATATTTGATAGATGGTGTCCTTAAGCTCCATGTTGTAGACTTCTCCAATGCGTCCCATGGTAATGTGGGCTGCCATGCTCTTGCCTAGACTCCAGGTGGGTGCTTCGAAAGAAAAATCTATGGGTTTAGAAGTTGGCGAGAACGTCCTTCTTGGAACTTGTACTTGAATCATCCAGCGCTCCTCTTCTGGTAAGGTGGCATTGTACGTCCCGGTGAAGCTTGGTATTCCAATGTTCAAGTACCTAGTGACTTCCTTCAAGTGGCATCAAAGGTGTGTCTTCATCGGTTGTGCAAACTTGTTCTTCATCTCAAATCATCCTAAAGAGTGGAAAATGGAGAGGAGTCAGAAATGAGTAGAGAAGAGTGACCTATGGGTTATCTTAGTGGTCGTGTCCTACACTCAACATGTGCTCTGATACCATCTTGTGGCGACCTGACCTCAGATGGTCAAGTCTCTGTGTTCCAGTGTCATCCCTGGATTAGTAATGCTGACACACACAATACTCGAAGGATTTATAACAGAGTAGCAATCACACACTTATTACATCGAATGTCTCAAAAGAGAACTTATTACAATAATATGGCTTAAGGCCATCTAATGCGATAACAGCGGAAGGCTTGGAAGATAAAGTGAGTCCATCAACTCCAACGGCATAGCTGAGCTGCACGGCAACGACCTAACGAACCTTACTCCTCGTCTAAGAAGTCTGCAACATAATAAGTTGCAGCCCGAGAACGGGTCAGCACATGGAATATGCTGGCAATATAACACAATAGAGCAGAAATAGGAAAATGCTATCACTACATGCATATTTGGCTGGTGGAAAGCTCTATGGTTATAGTTTTGCGAAAAGCCAAATTTTTCCTAGAACAAAGGAATAGATTTTTATTTAACTACCATGGTGGTTGAAACATTGAGAAGGTATAACCCCAACTCAATCCCAATTAAAGTAGTTAACAACCCAACAATATTATTTAAGAGTGATGAGATACATGTGATAACTCAAGCACTAGATACTCAAAATTGTCCATAACCGGGGACACGGCTAACCATGATTAGATTGTACACTCTGCAGAGGTTTGCGCACTTTTCCCCACAAGACTCGATCGCCTCCGTTGATTTCTCGCACTACATGGTGTTTGAGAAGCGGATGGCCGAGACACATCTTCGAAACATTAACTCTCTACTCAGGTAGACCATAACAAACCTACAAAACCCACTACCTGCTGATCTACCTCTTCAAGAGCTTCACGTAACTTACTCAACTATGCTAGAGCCCATAGTAGATTGTGGCTGCTACGGAAGTTTCTAGCATGAATAATCTCAGTTCCTTTGAGCACGGGTGGCGGTCCATACGAAGATCACACGGGTACCCAGGTTTCAAAAATAAAAAAGACAACACTGGGTTCCC
Organism: Aegilops longissima; assembly: GCA_021605205.1. Classification (NCBI taxonomy): domain Eukaryota; kingdom Viridiplantae; phylum Streptophyta; class Magnoliopsida; order Poales; family Poaceae; genus Aegilops; species Aegilops longissima. Next base: position 666,037,947 of record CM038677.1, on the reverse strand, counting down.
CAGGTGCCTCAATCCACCCATATGTTAATTTTAAGTTGCCACCTTAAGTTAAACCATTAATTAACAATCTCACGTCTGTCATGGATTCACTCAAACCCAACCACGTCTACGAGCATAGCATAGCAATATAAGCAACACGTAGAAGTAACTCCCAAGGGTTTGATAGTACAGGGCAATAGGTACTACCTCAACTACTATTTCCCAACCCACAAGTTAATGACATCCTAACCATGCAATGTTTGAGGATTGAGCTAATGCATAAAAACTGGGTATGAAAAGAGTATGATCAAAGTGTTACTTGCCTTGCTGATGATCCGCGAATCCTAGAGACTCGTAGTAACACGCTTAGCACTCCGGAATTCTATAGCAAAGCAAACCATAACATACATAAGCAACAAGCAAAGATGCACAAGCAAAACTTCAACTAAAGAGGTTGACGAGAAAGTTCAACTTAAGAACTCCGGTTCACAAAAGAATCAAACCAAGCGAACAGCGAAACTCAAGCGGCGAAAGAAACACAATCCTTTTACTAATCTGCACTATGGTCAAATTTTACAGTATCATAATCTATTTTAAGTTGTTTAAACAGAAAGAGGGTCTCGAGACGAAGATCTATGCGCTTGAATCGCCTGATTCCGACTAACGGCGAAAAGATAAGCGAAGCTAAGATCGGATCAGAAATCGCGATCGGAAAAAATCGCGGAATAAATCCGAGAAAAGAAAAAGCGGCGAAACAGACTAACGAACAAGCGTTCGTTATCGGATCTAAGCGAAAAACGTGTTCGTTAAAAGCGAATGAGCAATGACGCTCGCTAAATAAATAAACGGAGAAAAACCGATCTATTTAAAAAGCGAAAACTAGGGTTTTCTAAAAAAACGAGCAGCGTTCGTGGCCAGGGCTGCTACCTCGGCTCGGCTCGGCGAGCTCCAGCGAGTTCCGTGCGACAATGAGGCGGCGTGGGGTGGCGGGTGGCGGGGCGGGCGGCTCTTGGGCTCGGCGGCGGCTCCTTCGGGTTGAGGCGGTGGTGGCGGGTGGTGGTGGTGGTGTGGCGGCAGGTGGCGGGGTATTTAAGAGGGCGACTTGGAGGAGGGCAAAGGCGGAGGCGGAGTCGGCTCGGACTCGGTCAGTCGTGACCAGGCCTTCATGCCCAGCCAGCGGCAGCTGGGCCCGGCTGCTTGGTGGGCGTTAGGACCCGATCGGTAGCGGAAACTTTTTAAATAGGTCCATGACGGAAAAAAATCCTATAAAATAAAATAAAAATCTAAAAATGCCAAAACAAATTTTCACCGTCTAAATGAAATATTTAGAGCGAGATGAACATTTTCTTGGCCCTAAAATGCAATTTTGAAAGCGTGCAATTTTCTAGCATATAAAATCCAAATAAAATCAAATAAAATCCAACAAATGATTTTAACATTTTTCCTCAATATTTCAATTGTTTTGAAGAAGTCATATTATCTCCTCTCATTTATTTTTATTATGAAATATTTTTCAGAGAGAAAAATAATTAAAATAAAAAATCCTCGTTTTCGCTATTTGATAAAAATCAAATATGAAAACCGGAAAATCCCCAACTCTCTCCGAGGGTCCTTGAGTTGCTTAGGATTTTGAGGATTGCGGAACTTTGATGCAATAAAATATGATATGCATGGCTGACCTATGTATAACATTCCAAATTGAAAATTTGGGATGTTACAAACCTACCCCCCTTAAGATGAATCTCGTCCTCGAGAGTCGGGTTGGCTAGAAAATAGGTGCGGGTGGTCCTTGCGAATATCATCCTCTCGTTCCCAGGTGGCTTCCTCCTCGGTATGGTGGCTCCTTGAACTTTGCAAAACTTGATAACCTTCTTTGCAGTGACTCGGTGGCAAAGTCAAGAATCTTCACTGGCTTCTCCTCATAAGTCAAATTACTGTCCAACTGAACAGCCTCCAGGGGTACTGCATCTCTTAATGGTATATCCGCCATCTCAGCATGACACTTCTTCAAGCGTGAGACATGGAACACGTCGTGAACTCGACAATCCTTGAGTAACTCCACTTGTGGCAACTTCTCCCATCCATTCCAAAACACGATATGGTCCTACAAATCTAGAGCTAATTTTCCCTTAACTCCAAAGCGTTTCCTCCTGCATAGAGGTGATACTCATGAGATATCTCTGTCTCCAATTTCATAAGTTACCTCCTTGCGTTTGATATGCGCATAACTTTTACTTGCTGGTGAGCAATCTTGATCTATCACGAATCAGTTTAACCTTCTCCTCAGACTCCTTGATCAAGTCTAGTCCAAACAAGCTGTCGGTCTCCTACCTCATCCCACATCGGTGGTTTTACGCATCTGCGTCCATCTGAGCTTGAGCGGTGCCATCTTCAAAGCGGCACTGGTAGCTATTGTTGTATGAGAACTCGTAAGGCAAATTGTCATCCCAACTAGATCCATAATCTAGCGCACATGCTCTCAACATGTCCTCCGAGATCTGGTTGACTCTCTCGATCTGTCCATCATCTGCGGGTGAAAGGCATCTTGAACTCAATCTCGTACCCGAGTGCAGTTATGGCGATGCCAAAACTTTGAAGTAAAGCTGTGTTCCTCTATACGTCGATGGTCCTCGGAACTCCATGCAAACATCGATCCTGGACATATATATCTTGGCCAACTTTGCACTTGTATAAGTTGTTTTCAACTGGATGAAGTGAGCCACTTTGGTCAAGCGATCCACTACTACCCATATTGAGTCATATCCTGCTTTGGTCTGGGTAGTCGGTGATAAAGTCCATGCCAAGTTTATCCCACTTCCATTCGGGTATCGGCATGGGCTGTAACATCTGCTAACCACGATGCTCTGCCTTCACTCTCTGACATACATCACATACGGCTACATACTCGGCAATATCCTTCTTCATACCAGTCCACCAAAAACGTTCTTTCAAATCCCAACACATCTTGGTGTTTCCGGGGTGTATCGAGTAGGGTGAGTCATGAGCCTCCTGAAGTATTAACTTCCTGATCTCTGGGTTATTAGGCACATAAACTCGATCCTCAAACCATAAGGTATCGTGCTCATCCTTGCAAAAACCTTTGGCCTTTCCTTTGCTCATCTTCTCCTTTATCTCAGCAATCTCTTTGTCCTCCTTATGAGCTTATCGAATCTTGTCCAACAATGTTGTTGAACTTCCATTGTTGCAATGAAACCTCTTGGAACAATCTCAGCAAAAGTTCCATGATATCCTCGGCTAACTCCTTGACAATCCCTTACTTTCAAGGATATTAGCGTAACTCTTCCGACTCAAAGTGCGCTCGACATTGGCCTTTCTGGATGATAGTGCATCTTCATATCGTAATCCTTTATAAGCTCCAACCATCTCCTCTGTCTAAGGTTCAACTCATACGTGTGAAAATGTACTTCAAACTCTTATGATCCATGTACACATCTAGCGGTTCCCAATAAGACAATGTCTCAAGTCTTCAATGCATGCACTACGGTGCTAGCTCCAAATCATGCATGGCATAGTTCAACTCATGGGGCTTTAGTTGTCGTGAGGCATCTGAAACAACCTTTCCGTCCTGCATAAGCACACATACAAGTCCCAAGCGTGAGCGTCACAATACACTTGAAACTCCTTATGTATATCGGCAATGTTAGCTTTGGGGCTGTAGTCAAACGTTTCTTCAACTCCTGAAAACTTGCCTCGCAATCTTCTGTCTATTTAAACTTAGTATCCTTCTTTAGCAATTCAGTCATTGGCTTAGCAATCTTGGAAACATTCTCAATGAATCTCCGATAATATCCTGCGAGTCCAAGGAAACTACGGATCTCGCTAACTGAAGTGGGTGCCAACCATTCGGTGGTGAGTGAACCTTCTTTGGGGTCCTTTGCTATACCTTCTCTGATATAACATGCCCAAGAAATCCTACTTCCTTCAACAAAACTTCGCATTTGTTGAATTTGGCGTATAGCGGTGTTCCACAGAGTTTCTCGAGAACTAAGCATAAGTGCTCCTTGTGCTCCTCTTCATTCTTGAGTATACCATGATGTCATCAATAAACACCACAACAAACTTGTCCAAATACTCCATGAACACCTTGTTCATCATACTCATGAAATAGGCGAGGCGTTAGTCGGTCTAAGCGACATGACCGTATACTCGTATAATCCATACCGCGTGGTGAGCAGCTGTCTTTGGTATATCCTTCTCTCGAATCTTCAGCGATGGTACCCGATCATAGATCGATCTTGAAAACACCTTGGCTCCTTGCAGCTTATTAAGCAGATCATTGATCATCGGTGGTGGTACTTGTTCTTAATCGTTACTTCATTCAAGGCTCGGTAATCAACAACCATCCTTAGGTTTATCCTTCTTCTCAACCAAAAGCACTGGGGCTCCCCAAGGTGATGAACTCCTTCAAATGTAACCTTTCTCCAACAACTCCTTGATCTGTTTCTTAATTTCCTCCAGATCATTTGCGGGCATCTGATAGGGTCTCTTGGATATTGGCCCTATACTAGGCAATAGCTCTATCAAAAACTCGATGTCTCGATCCGGTGGTATGCCTGGTAACTCCTCTGGGTAAACATCCGGAAAATCCTTTACTACCGGTACTTCCTCCTGAACAAGTCCCGTGAGGGCATTCTCTTGGCTCCTCCTAGGCACATGCCTAGGTACATACTTAATCCTTTTTCCCTCCGGGGTGGTAAGATAAATTGACTTACTACTTTGTCGATGCTCCCTCCATACTTTGACATCCGGTCTATACCTAATATCACATCCAATCCTTGTGACTCCAAGATAATTAGGTCGGATGGAAAAGCGTCGTCCCAATGGTTAGTGGTATCTGGTTGCACCATCGGCTAGCCATGTACTACTGCTCGAGCGAGCTCACTAAAGAGGGTCCTAAGGGTTTGGGTTGGTAGCAAACTTATCCACAAATCCCCTTGATATGTATGAATGTGATGCACCAGTATCGAAAAGAACAAGAGCGGTAAATGACTTAATCAAAAACTTACCTATTACCGCATCCGGCTGCTCTTCAACCTCCTCCACGTTAACGTGGTTCACTTGTCCTTTGTTGAATGGATTGGGCTTCTTCCCAGCGCTCCCATTTCCGTTTCCATTCCTTCCTTCAGGGCAATCATTGGCATAATGCCCTGTCTTTCCGCACTTAAAGCAAGTAACTTGACTTAGGTCACTTTTGGCGGGTGTAGCTGGATTGGAGCGGTTCTGATTGTTATTAACTCCATTCCCATTTCCATTCCGAGTTCGGGGTTAAGCGGGGCTTCTGTTGAACTCCTGAATTATACTTCCCTTGTCCATACTTCCTCTTACGGCTCTCAATTTGCTGCTGCTTCCCTTCAATCATAAGGGCCTTGTCTACCAACTCCTGGTAGTTGTTGAAAGTTGCCACCATCAACTGCATGCTCATCTCATCATTCAGCCCTTCCATAAACTTCTCACCTTCGTGGCATCGTGGCCACATCATCGAGCATAAGCGTGATAACTTGCTAAAATCATCCACGTCTTGAGCTACATTATGGTTCCCCTGGCGTAAGTTGCGAAACTTCGCGCTTCTTCATCTGCATGGCTCCGTTGAGACATGGGCGTCTGCAACTTGCTGAAACTGGTGCGAGTGGCGTTGGTTATAGGAAAAGTAGCCGTGTAATCCTCCCACCATGAGGCTCTGGTCCATCCAATTGATGTCTTGACAAAGCGCACCTTCTCGACATCTGTGCATCTGCGGTGGTTAACTCCTTCAATATGGCGTAGCCAATCATCGACAATTATTGGCTCGGTGCTCTTTGGAAAACACGGTGGCTGTAACCTCGAAGCAGACTAAATTGTCCCTTTGGCGGCGGGTTATTGTTGTTGTTGTTGCCACAGTTACGAACTAGCAATTGCATCAAAGCATTCTGCTGCTGGATCAAGCTGGGTGAGCTCGGTGGAAAAACAAAACCGGTGTCACGTCTCGAGAGGCATCGATGGGTTTAGATGGAAGAGATTAGAATAGAAAAAGGTCTAACGAGAAAACACTACCCATATGCACATGAGGCAAACACAATCATTTCACTCAATCAATCAAGCAAGGCATACAAATGGTCTAGGACTATCATAAAAGTGCTCAACTACTATTAGATACATGGGGAAAATACTACTAATATATGGTGGTCATCTAGAAATTTTGATCGGTGGAAGGCTCCATGATGTACTGCTCGACTTAAGTCTTTGTAGTCATCATCACTTGGATCGGAATCGGTGTAAATGCGATGATGATGTAGTTGTCCGGGCAAGTGGGGTCATCGTCCTCTTCTTCGGTCTGGTCCTCCATGAATACTCGATCTTCTTAACTAGGTCGTCGTTCTTCTCCGATGGTGTCTTGATTTCCTCCTCATATCCATCACGTGTAAACTTGAGTTCTTCCACCAGCTCGATGATCCTGGTCTTCGCCTTCTTCAACTCCATCATGTCTGCGCACATCTGGTTTTCCTGACGTCCAATGTGCTGGTTTAGCTCCTGGATGAAGGCTGCAATGGATCTATCCTGCTTGGTGCTGATTACTTCCCATTGCTCATCTCGGCGCCCACATATTTGATAGATGGTGTCCTTAAGCTCCTGTTGTAGACTTCTCCAATCGTCCCATGGTAATGTGGGCTGCCATGCTCTTACCTAGACTCGGTGGGTGCTTGAAAGAAAATTCTATGGGTTTAGAAGTTGGCGAGCGTCCTTCCTGGAACTTGTACTTGAATCATCCGGCACTCCTCTTACGGTAAGGTGGCATTATGCGTCCGGTGAAGCTTGGTATTCAATGTTCAAGTACCTAGTGACTTCCTTTAAGTGGCGTCCAAAGGTGTGTCTTCATCCGGTTGTGCAAACTTATTCTTCATCTCCGTTATCCTAAAGAGTGGAAAAATGGAAGAGTCAGAAATGAGTAGAGAAGGGTGACCTATGGTTTATCTTAGTGGTGGTGTCCTACACTCAGCGTGTGCTCGATACCATCTTGTGGCGACCGACCTCGAGATGGTCAAGTCTCGTGTTCGGTGTCATCCACTGGATCGATAATCTTGACACACACGATACTCGAAGGATTTATAACGAGTAGCAATCACACACTTATTACATGAATGTCTCAAAGAGAACTTATTACAATAATATGGCTTAAGGCCATCTAATGCGATAACATCGGAAGGCTTGGAAGATAAAGTGAGTCCATCAACTCCAGCGACATAGCTGAGCTGCCGCAGCAGCGACCTAACGAACCTTACTCCTCGTCTAAAAATCGCAACATAATACATTGCAGCCCGAGCAGGTCAACACATGGAATATCTTGGCAATATAACACAATAAATGAAGCAGGATAATGCTATCACTACATGCATATTTGGCTGGTGGAAAGCTCTATGGTTATAGTTTCTTGAAAAGCCAATTTTCCTACAACAAAGGAATAGATTTTATTTAACTATCATGGTGGTTGAAACATTGAGAAGGTATAACCTGTCACATCCCTAATCTGGCACGACCTATACCGGCTTCCATGTGTGCATCATGTTTAAATTCAAATGAAATTTGAATTGAGGAATTTTCAAAGCCTCAGAAAACCCCTAAAAATAACCAACATTTAAATCTCATCAAATGAGTCCAAGAAAATGTTCCTATTATTCTGTGAAAATATTGGCATAAGGTGAAATTCAAACCAATATTTTTGGAGTCACAGAAATATTTATTCAGCCATTTGAATTAATCCAATAACTATTTGCTTTGGATTTATATTTAATATATAATGAATATGACTCAATAATTACGGAAGTTTGTGAGTGGTTGTATATATTTTAGCAAGCCATATAATAACCTACATAATTTATTAAAATGATTTAGTTGCTAAACTAAATCAAAAGCGAAGGAAGAACAAAATAGAAAAGGAAAACAAAATAAAAAGAAGCGGGAGAAACTAACTTTGGCACCACCAACGGCCCACTGGCGGCCCGACCTTTATCTTTGGCCCATGCCAACCAGTTGCTAAATCCCCTTGAGGCGAGGCGGGGTGATGGCCAGTGGCAGCTGACTTCGCCGGCACCAACAACTTACCGCTTAGCGCTGGACCTGGCGGGCTCCCGTCGCCCGCCCGACCCGTGGACACCTCACTCGCCCTGCCTCTCTCCCTCGCCCATCCCCACCTAACCGAGCGCCACCGTCGCCGCCGACAAGCACCACCGCGGCCACTGCCTCCCCATCGCCTCTCCGACATGCCTAGGAGCTCCGCCACTTCGTCCTCGACCTCCTCACCGAGCCACGCCCCGCCGGACGCCCTCGAACGCCGGCCACGCCGTCTTATTCAACGTCGGTCCGCCGAGATCGCCATCGCCGCCTCGCTTGCTCCGCCCCTCCCCGAGCTCGCCGACCAGCCCTACACGATCCCCGTAAGCTTCTACACCGTGTCCCCCTTGTCTCCGCGACGTGTGCTAGCTCTAGTCACCGTTTCGCCGATGGCCGAAACCCGCCGCCGCTGTGACCGCCCGCCCGGCGTGCCTCCGGCCACCTAGCGGCCCGGCCGTCGTGCTCAGCTCCTCCAGCTTCGTGAAACGCGTGGGTGCCTCGCCACGAACCTCCCGGCCACCGTAGTGTCGACCCAGGCTCGCCCGAGCTCGGCGACCGCCAAGGTCGGCGTCGGTGGCGACTCCGGCCATCTCGAGCCCGAGCGCCACTACTCAGCAGACGGCGCCCGGGTCATGTAAGCGCCCTCTGCCGACCATTTGGTGGCGGAGGAAAACCCGCACCTCTCCGCGCGTCTGGCCTGCTTGGCGGCTAACGCCCGGCGGGTTTGACCCGTTGACCTTTGACTAGGTGGGCGGTTTGACCCTTGGGTCTATGGCGAGTGGGGCCATACGCTAACTAACCGAGATTAGCGCTAACTAAATTTAGTTAGTTTAACTAACTCTTGACAGGGCCAGGACCCACTGGTCAGTTTGACTGGACCGCCCGTTGATTTGCGACGTCACCACAGCCTTGATCTGCCGCGCATTAATTCAATTACTGGAATTATTCTTATACATGAAATTCTAGAAAATAACCAAAACTTCTAAAAATCATAGAAAATCAACCATAGCTCCAAATCAAACAAATTATATATGAAAAATGATCAGAAAAATTCAATCTATCCATCTGTACCATTTTCATGCATGTTGGAACAACATAAAGTTGCTGTTTAGGACATTTCAATTAAATGGCATTTAAGAAAGCACATATGGGGTTTGAAATTGAACCAAGTGTTCAAACCAACTCCATTTAACTTGTTGCTAGCTGCATTAGGCCAATCAACAGCATATTGCCATGTCACGTTCATGCATCATATTGTTGCATGGCATTGATTGTGTTTCTCCTTTGTTTGTCGGTGGTTGTTCCCTCTCGATAGACGTGTTCCGACGACGTGATCGATGACACCGATGAAGAACTATACTATCTTCGGAAGTGTCAGGCAAGCAAAACCCCATTGTTCATTTTGATACAATCCCACTCTCTCTCTCCTGCTCTCTTTTACTGCATTAGGACAACAACGATTCATCATTACTTGCTCGGTAGCTGAACCCTTTATCCTCTGCATGACTGTCATTCCCGGTAAATAGATGAAACCCACTAGCATGAGTAGGAGTTGTTTGAGCCTGTTGTGCCTGCTCATTCAAGCTTGTTTGTCATGCACTCTTGCTTAGAGTTGAGTCGGTCTACGATTCATCGAGGATGAATCGGAGGTGTGTGAAACGTGTCCTCTTGTGTGTGAGCTAAGTGTGTGAACACGATTTGGTAAAGGTAGCGGTGAGAGGCCATGTAGGAGTACATGGTGGGTTGTCTCATTGAAACCATCCTTAGGAACTGAGTTCTATGTTTATGATCCATGAACAGTTACTACCACATTGGGTTCGGTAACTTCGGCCCCTCTCGGCTTAATGTAATCGCCTCGATCTCTGTCCGGGAGTTGCAACTAGTTTACGGTGTTTGTAGGATATGTTTTGGAGGCCGTGTGTGCGCTGACCCTAGGGTGGACTATGATCACGGTAGATACAAGTGGCCCGGTGTACCCAGGCGCCCGTTTGGTGTCTCGGGAACCTGCACACATCGTTTGGGGCCGTGGCGACACCCGGCGGATCTCCTCACGGATGGAACCGAATAGGCGATAAACCTGGACTAGAGACTTGTGTGGTTAGTCGGTCGTGGCCGACTCCTCGCGAGCTTCAGCTTGAAGGTTGCGAGATCTGTGACGTGTACATGGTGGTAAGTGGCGAGGCGTGTGTGAAGAAGTACACCCTGCGGGGTTAACATCATCTATTGAATAGCCGTGTCATGATAAGGACTTCAGGGTTGCTGTGCAGGTTCATAGACAAGTGAAAGTGGATACTCTAAAATGTGCAAGATAAGCGTGAGTGCTATGGATGGCGTTCTCGTGGGGAGGCGAGGCGGATCCATAGTGGTGTATTGATATGGTGAATATGTGGATTAGGTATGCCACCTCAAAGAGTTACTTGCGATTAAGTAGTTCGGGATAGCCACGAGTCAAAGCTGGCTTGCTGCGATTAAACCCACCACCCATTTGTTGATAATGATGCATATGTAGTTAGTTACGATGTAAGTCTTCTTGAGTACAATTGTACTCATGTTTGCCTATTTTATGTTTTTGCGGAGAGACTTTAGTCTCACTAGTATTCTTAGCGTGGACTTGACGTTTAGCTTGTTACCTCAGCTCACGATCTTGAGCCTCGGCGAGGATCGGTAGATAGTCGAGGCTTCTCGGCCTTTTTCATTTGTAGATATACGTACTCGGACATGTTAAGCTTCGCTTGTGCTTTGACTTGTATGCTCTGAATGTTGGGTCATGAGACCCATGTTTGTAATATCTAGCTCCTCGGGCCTAATGAATAAATACTTGAGTCGTAGAGTTATGTTGTGATGCCATGTTGTATTTACACATATCGAGCATATTGTGTGTATTATTGTAATGCTTGGTATGTGTGGGATCCGAACAATCTAGTTGTTTTCCTTGGCAGCCTCTCTTATGGGAAATGTAGTCTAGTGCTTCCTTGAGCCATGGTAGTCACTTCTGGCCAGTTCACGGAGTCTGCTAGCCCAACACTCTGCTTTCGGGACACTTGGTGGCGGCATGTGTTTCACTTCGTTCACATATGCATCCCTTGAAATGTCCATGATGACATCCAGAGTCCTGCCTAGCTTACTACAGCCGGGTTCCAGTCTGTTAGCCCGATGCTACAGCCAGTTCACCGCTGCTGACCGACATGCTCGATGTGATTCATGTATACTGTCCCCATGGGTTAGTGCGCTTTGGGTTCACGACTAGCCATGTCGGCCGGGTTCTCTGTCATAAGGATGCTAGCGACACTATCATATCGTGAGCCAAAAGGCATAAGCGGTCCCGGGCCATGGTAAGGCGACACCCATGGGAATACCGTGCGTGAGGCATAAAGTGATATGAGGTGTTACCGGCTAGATCGATGTGACTTGGAATCGGGGTCTGAGAAACTAACTCAATCCCAATTAAAGTAGTTAACAACCCAACAATATTATTTAAGAGTGATGAGATACATGTGATAACTCAAGTACAAGATACTCAAAATTGTCCATAACAGGGACCACGGCTAACCATGATTAGATTGTACACTCTGCGAGAGGTTCGCACTTTTCCCCACAAGACTCGATCGCCTCTGTTGATTTCTACTTTTCATGGTGTTTGAGAAGCAGATGGCCGAGACATAGTCTTTCAAATATTAACTCTCTACTCGGGTAGACCATACCAAACCTACAAAACCCACTACCTGATCTACCTCTTCAAGAGCTTCATGTAACCTCAACTATGCTAGAGCCCATAGTAGCTTGTGGCTGCACCACGGAAGTTTCTAGCATGAATAATCTTAGTTCCTTTGACCTGGGTGGCGGTCCATCTGAAGATCCTGCAGGTACCCAGGATTTCAAAATAAAGCAGACAACCTTTGGGTTCCCAGTGCGTCAATCCACCCAGGATGTTAATTTTAAGTTGCCACCTTAAGTTAAACCATTAATTAACAATCTCACATCATCATGGATTCACTCAAACCCAACCACGTCTCTGAGCATAGCATAGCAATATAAGCAACAAGTAGAAGTAACTCCCAAGGTTTTGATAGTAACAGGGCAATAGGTACTACCTCAACTACTATTTCCCAACCCACAAGTTAATGACATCCTAACCATGCAATGTTTGAGGATTGAGCTAATGAATAAAAAATGGGTATGAAAAGAGTATGATCAAGTGTTACTTGCCTTGTTGACGATCCGTGAATCCTAGAGACTCGTAGTAACTACGCCCGCACTCAGGGAATTCTATCGCGAGCAAACAATAACATACATAAGCAACAAGCAAGATGAACAAGCAAAACTTCAACTAAAAGTGGTTGACCAGAAAGTTCAACTTAAGAACTCCGGTTAGCAAAAGAATCAAACCAAGCGAACAGCGAAACTCAAGCGGCGAAAGAAACAAGATCCGTTTACTAATTTGAACTAGGGTCAAATTTTACGATATCAAAATCTTTTTAAGTTGTTTAAATAGAAAGAGGTCTCGAGGCGAAGATCTAGGCGCTTGAATTGCGATTCCGACTAACGGCGAAAAGATAAGCGAAGCTAAGATCGGATAAGAAATCGCGATCGAGAAAAATCACGGAATAAGTCGAGAAAAGAAAAACTGGCGAACAGACTAACGAGCAGATGTTAGTTATCTGAATCTAAATGAAAAACCTTGATCGTTAAAATGAGCGAGCAATGACGCTTCGCTAAATAAATAAACCGGAGAAAACCGATCTATTTAAAAAACAAAAATTGGGTTTTCTAAAAAAAAAAGCAGTTTTCTTTAGAAACGAAGGTGAGGCGGCTACCTCGGCTCGCTCGGCCGAGGCTCGGCGGGTTCGGTCTGACAGCAGGCGGCATGGGGTGGCGAGGTGGCGCGGCTGCTCGGCTCGGGTTGAGGCGGTGGCGGGTGGTGGTGGTGGTGTGGCGGCAGGGTGGCGGGGTATTTAAGAGGCGACTTGGAGGAGGGCAAAGCGGCGGGCGGAGTTCGGCTCGGACTCGGTCCAAGTCAGCGGCGTGGCCTTCATGTGGAGGCTGACCCTCAGCATGGAGGCGGCCGATTCTTTGGCCTGCACAGCTTTGGGCCTTAGGCCCGGTCGGTATGAAACTTTTAAAAATAGTTCCACCGACAGAAAAAAACCTATAAAAATAAAATAAAAATCAAAAAATGCCAAAACAAATTTTCACCGTCTAAATGAAATATTTAGAGCGAGATGAACATTTTCTTGGCCCTAAAATGCAATTTTTGAAAGCGTGCAATTTTTCTAGCATAAATAAAATCCAAATAAAATCAAATAAAATCCAACAAATGATTTTAACATTTTTCCTCAATATTTCAATTGTTTTGAAGAAGTCATATTATCTCCTCTCATTTATTTTTATTATGAAATATTTTTGGAGAAAAATAATTAAAATAAAAATCCTCGTTTTAGCTATTTGATAAAAATCAAATATGAAAACGAAAAATCTAACTCTCTCAGAGGTCCTTGAGTTGCTTAGGATTTGAGGATTGTGGAGCGAAGATGCAATAAAATATGATATGCATGGCTGACCTATGTATAACATTCCAAATTGAAAATTTGGGATGTTACAACTTCGAGAGAAAAAACCCAAGTTTGGACCTAAGCACGAGGCCGAGTGCTTCTCTTGCAAGCGGTGATCCTTTGGAGCGGAACTGCCCCAAGTATTTGGCGGATAAGGAGGATGGCAAGGTGAACAAAGGTATATGTGATATACATGTTATTGATGTGTACCTTATTAATGCTCATGATAGCTTTTGGTATTTAATCTTTAGTTACATTGCTAATATTTGCAACTTCGAAGCAGGGGCTCTGATTAGCGAAGATTGGCTAAGGGCGAGGTGATGATTCCGTGGGAAATGGTTCCAAAGTCGATGTGATCACGATCGACACGCTACCTCTACATCTACCTTGAGTTAGTATTAGACCTAAATAATTGTTATTTGGTGCGGCATTGAGCATGAACATTATATCTGGATCTTGTTTGATGCGAGATGGTTATTCATTTAAATCGAGAGAATAATGGTTGTTCTATTATGAGTAATATCTTTTATGGTCATGCACCCTTGAAGAGTGGTCTATTTTATTGAATCTCGATAGTAGTGATACACATATTCATAATGTTGAAGCCAAAAGATCACGAGTTGATAATGATAGTGCAACTTATTTGTGGCAGCATCATTTAGGTCATGTCGGTTGGGTTCGGCGGACCCTTAATGTTGAACAACTTTGGGGTCTTGTGGAGATCCAACCTTCCGTCTACGCACCTCGCCGAATCGCAGGGGACCTAAACTACTCCGCGAACAGCACAATAGACACAAGATTTATCTTTGGTTAGGGCCACCATCGTGGTGTAATACCCTACTCCGATGTGTGGTGTGGTGGATTGCCTCTTGGGCTGATGAGGACAATACAAGGAAGAACAGCCTCGCGAGAGTACATTCTTGGCGGGTGTGATGAACCGCTAGGTGGTGTTCAGTCGCTCTAGCTTGAGGATCGGGTCTCTGTCCTTCTCTCTAAGATGTGTCTCCCGGATCCCCCAGCTCTGAGTGTAGCTGCTCCTATTTATAGGCGAAGGCCCTGGGTCTCTTCCCAAATATTGAGCGGGAAGAGGCGTAACAATTAGCCATTTGAAGGGAACAGCGGGTACACTTATCTGACTAAAGTAGGTCCTCCCCTGCCAAAGGCTCTGGTGATGGCCTTTGCTTGGGCTCCACGATGACTCCCTTCCAGCCGTTGGGCTGGTCTTGAATCTTGTTGCACGAAGCGGGCGCCTTTGCTTGATGCTCTCGCTGCGCTTGCTCCTTTGCACCAAGAGGAAAGGAGGGGCGCTGCTTGTGAGCTGGCGCCCGATGGTGCCCTTAGTGCGTCATGGCTTCGTCATGGGCACCTCGCGAGTACCCTGCCTTGAACTCTCCGCCTCCTCATGAGCCAGACTGGCGAGGCCGTGCACGAGAAGCTCCTTGTCGTCCGCCCAGCAATCTGGCCCCTCGCGAGTCTTGAGCTTGTGTTGATGAAGGCAGGCCTGCTGGGCCTCCTCCGAAACCACGCCTTGGCAGAGCGCGCCAAGTGCAGGGGACCCCGTTCCCAGAGCGCCGATAGTAGCCCGGGCCTGGCGCGCCCGAACTTGGCAGGCGAGAAGCGAAAGGGCAAGTCTGAGCGTCGCGAGCCCTAACAACTGCGGCCTTGGGCGCCAGCGTGGCGGTTGATTGACGAGTGCGCCTTTGCAACGCATGGGTTGATAGCGAGCGGCATCTTCCTTGCCTCCTTTACTTTCTCCGATTCTGCTCGAGATACCCTTTCTTGCGCCTCTCCTCTCTCCGCTTCCAAGATCTTGAATCCACTCCGCTGCGTGCCCTAGCCGATCATGGCGCCTCGCCAAGCCCGACCGAACTTGGTACTCTCCTACTGGACCCGCCAAATGTGTGAAGAGCCCTGCCCTAATCGCCCGGTTGGCGGGGCGCAGGCGTCAATGGAAACGGAGGTGTTCAAGGCCGGCTCTGCCGCCCAGTCGGGGAGTACCTTCTACCGTTCTTCGTGGCGCCATCATTGCTGATCTGGTGCCTCCCTTTTACGAGTTCTTCTTCTCCGTCCTCCGTCACTACAACATTCAAGCTCTGCACCTCCATCCCAACTCCGTCCTTCTTACGGCAATCTTAGCCTACTATTGTGAGGCCCATGTTGGGGTGAAACCCTCGAGTGGCCTTGCTGCGCCACTACTTCTCCCTCGAACCTCCGTGGTTCCGCCTCCGCGTCTTGTGAGCTTAAATCGCATATGGCGGAGCCATTGCCATTCAAACCACAGGAAGCGGATTGAGGGCTTGAGGACAAGTGGGTCTTGGTCGATCTTTGGGCGCATCCACCTCGGCTGATCCACCTTGCGGAGTGCCACAGGCTCCGCGGGTGGTCCCGAGTGGAGCTTGAGGATCCCAGCCTGGTCTTTGAGAGAAGATGGATGCAGATCTGAAGCCGGCCAACGCGATGGCGGTGAAGCTGACCGGTGCGTCGCTACTGAGGGAGTTCTTGGAGAACCAACTGGCTCCGCTCCGTCAGTACTCGCTTCCGATGCGGAGGCCTCACTCGAGCCCGTGGCCTGGTCGGCGAGATCTGGCGGCAGTCCTCCAGTCCTTGGTTGGGGTGATGTGGAGGCTGGGCGCCCAGCATGCTGTTCCTTCAGAGGATTGGGAGCAGGTAGTGGGGCCCATGCTTGTCTTCAATGGGGACGGGCCCGTGCCCGTGGAGGCTCTGGAGGACCTGGTGGATGTGTCCTCTTCCGACTCAGTGAAGGTGGAGGAAAGAGGCCGGGAGAGGGGTTGACTTCGGTCTTGGTCAGGCTCCTCCCTGCGGCTGGTCCCGCATTCTCCGCCTCCCAGTGGCGTCGGCGATGATGAGGATGGCGGGGGGCGAAGCCTGCCCCGATCGAAGAAGGACGGACTAGGCTGGTCCTCCATGGTTCGCCCGGCCCAGGCGATCCGTGACAGCCTCTGCTCCGGTCCCCTTGAAGCTGATCCCGCAGGCTGGCTCTCGGGCTTCAAGTATGGCTGGAGGCTGCTTGAGTCCACCGCGACGACCTGTAAGTGCCTGCTTCCCGTCTTGATTATTGCTCCGTCGGCGAGATCGATGTCCATGTCCTTGGCCGGTGGCGCCCAGCGAAAAAGAAGGGGCTCCTGAGGCCCCATCCGTGGCGGTGCCACTGCCGAAAAAAGAAGGTGATCCTGGCCTAGGCCTCTCCTGCCTGGCGTCCTCGCGAGCTGGCTGAGCCAGAAACAAGCTCAGCCCCTTGACCTGACGACTCGAGGTGCCCTTGCTTGGCGCTGCCTCCACTTTGTTGCCGTGGTGCCGCTGGTTCCGCCTCGGTAGCGGTGGTCACCAGCCGTCCTCTCCTCCTACTCCACCGACCGCTGCTCCTCCGAATGCTGTTTTGGATCGCCGTTGCCCAGCTGGACCGCTGGCGGCGAGGATCTTCTGGCGCCGACTCCGTCGATGGCTGGGCGTTTGGAGCTGGCTTGGCTGGATTCGCTCGATGCTTGATTGGTGGCGCTGGTCCAGGCCTCGATGGCTGCGATGAGGAGAAGCAGGCTATTCGTGAGGTGAAGATTGCCGCGATGCTGCCACAGGGGAGGCAGCCAGCATCAAAGGTCATTGTGAGACGCTGGAGGGTGGTGAAGGGCCTGCAGAACCAGCTTGCCGAGGCCGCCTCCGCCGAGGGCAGGTGGAAAGCATGAAGGCTCATGCGGCGGCCGTCAGGACCGGGAGGCTAGGTTGAAGAAGTGCCGTGACCGCCTAGGCGGCTTGGAGCAGGAGGCTGGAGGCGAGGAAGAGTCGAGGCTGGACGACAAGGCGGAGTTCTTGCCGAAGATCGCGTGGCCTTCACGGATATAGAGGTGAAGGCTCGCGCCTTCTTGAGGAGCTTTATGATGGCGACCTAGAGAGCCTTGGCGGCGTGAGAGGGCGGCCCGCCAAGCTGCTTCCTTCCTGGTTCGCTCTTGAAGATGTCTCCCTTGGTCTTGGCCCCCACGGTGAGGCAGGGCGTGTCTTGTCTTGCTGCAGCAGCGGGTCCTCCTCACGTCTACCTTGATCCAAGCATCGACCTGGACAGCCTCTTTGGAGCCGACAAGCGGCGAGCATGCAGCTGCCGCTGCCGAGGCTGTGAAGGGTCGCGGAGGCTTTGTTAGGAAGTTCGGGCCTTGACACCAAGCGAGGCGGCGCTGCCCGCCCTGCTGCTCGGCAAGCGAACCCACTCTGCGCTGCTCCACGCCGACAAGTGACTCCGTTGTTGCTCTGTCCTGCTTTTAATTCCTGCATGTATCATGCCTGGGGAGGCGTTTAAACTGCATTTGGTAATCGATAACAGCGTGGACTGTAATATTAGCTTTTGAATTCCTTGAAATTTGTGCTTCCTACTTGCTTATGTTCTATCTTGCGTGAGCCGGCCCTTGCTCTCTCGGCCGCCGTTAGCCCGACCGGAAACAGGGCCAGGACCAATGAGTGAGGGCTACGTGACAAGTTAGGCTCTGAGTCGCGATGCTCGAGAGTCCCCCTTAGGCGCCACGAATAGCAAGTAGGGAGGTGAGGCAGGCGGATCCACCGTTCTCGTCTGCGCAGAGCCGGCCCGCGCATACCTCAACCGCCCGTTAGCCTTCCGGAACTAAGGGGTGAGGGGCTACGTGACGATTAGGCTCTGAGTCGTGATGCTCGAGAGTCCCCTTAACAGCTCAAGCGGCATTACGTACCTTGGCTCCTTCGGGGAGTGGCGTCACGACGGACCAGGCCGAGGGCTGGCTGGAGTGGCGTGTGCAGGCGTGACCAGGCGCAGCCCGTGCGAAACCCCTCATGGCGCTTAGAGGAAGCGTTGCGGCAGGCGGACAACGAGCTCTGGGCTCCACGAGGTTGATCGACCGGAGGCCACCCTCGGTTGTTTATCACCAGTGCGGAGCATAAGCGCTTCGCATGCGTCTGGGCATAGCCGCTCCTCGGCGATGTCGTCGACCGGTAGCGAAGCATGGTGCTTGGAGCGTGGGAGGGCTCCCCTCGGGAGGCCCCAGGCGTATCTGACCCCACCACGACACGTGCACAGCGCAGTAGGGCTGGGCGAGGTGTATCACAGGCACCGTGAGCCAGCAGCGGGACTGTGGGGCCCTACCTCAAGCGGGTTGCGCTGGCTCTGAGCCTTATCTTGAGTGTGTTCCTGCAAATTTGGCGGATGCGGTGCTCTCGTCTTGGTCCGGCTCTCGGGCTGGTCTCGGCCGTCGGCAAGCAAGCCAGTCGCGATGCCATGGACAAGACCCGGAGGGTGAGGGCGGAGGCGGTAGGAGCCACGAGTCACGATGCTCGAGGCACCCCCCCCTTTAGCATAAGCTGGGTTAGATGATGAAACTCTACATCCTTGGGTCCGGCTCTCGGGCTGGTCTCGACCGTCGGCATTGTGGCAGCAGTCGCGATGCCATGGACAAGACCCGGAGGGTGAGGGCGGAGGCGGTAGGAGCCACGAGTCGTGATGCTCGGGCACCCCCTTTAACACATAGCGGTCGGATGCAGCAACTCTCGTCCTCGGGTCCGGCTCTCGGGCTGGTCTCGGCCGTCGGCGGCAAGCCGGTCGCGATGCCATGGACAAGACCGGAGGGTGAGTGTTGGGGAGCGTTGCGAGAAAATTAAATTTTTCCTACGGTTTCACCAAGATCCATCTATGAGTTCATCTAAGCAGCGAGTCAAGGGGTGAGTTTGCATCTACATACCACTTGTAGATCACGTCGGAAGCTTTCGAGGGATGGTGATGATGGAGTCGTACTTTCGGATCACCGATGACCAAGCGCTGAGCGGACAGCACCTCCGCGTTCAACACCGCGTGCAGTGCAGACAGCGTCTCCTCCGTCTTGATCCAGCAAGGAGGAAGGAGAGGTTGAGAAAGATAGCTCAACAGCAGCCTGACGGCGTGATGATGAAGGAGTGATAGTTCTCGGCGAGGGCCGTAGCGCCGCGAGAGAGGAGAGGTGTTGGGGAGGGAGGGCTGCGCCTTCAATTGTGTGTTGCAGCCTCCCTCACCCTCTATTTATAGGGAAGGGAGGAGGGGGCGGCCCCTCTAGATGGATCTAGAGGCGGCTGACCAGGGAGGGCTTGCCCCCAAGCAAGGCGCCCCTTAGGGTTCCCCCTCAACCCTAGGCGCATGGGCCCAAGGGAGGGTGCGCCCAGCCCAGAGGGGCTGGCTGCCTCCCACGCAGCCCAAGTGGCCCCGAAGGGTGGCCCCTCGGTGGTCCTCGGAACCTTTCGGTGGCCCCTCCATAATACCGATATGACCCGAAACTTTTCCGGTGTCCGTTTGACAACTTCCATATATAAATCTTTACCTCCGGACCATTAGGAACTCCTCGTGACGTCAGGGATCTCATCCGGGACTCGAACAACATTCGGTAATCACATACAAGTCTTCCTAATAACCTAAGCGTCACGAACCTTAAGTGTGTAGACCCTACGGGTTGGGAGACATCTGAACATGACCAAGGCGCTCTCGGTCAATAACCAACAGCGGGATCTGGATACCCATGTTGGCTCCCACATGCTCCTCGATGATGTCATCGGATGAACCACGATGTCGAGGATTCAAGCAACCCGTATACTATTCCCTTTGTCGGGCGGTATGTTACTTGCGAGACTTCGATCGTCGGTATCCCAATACCTCGTTCGGTCTCGTTACGGCAAGTCACTTTACTCGTACCGTAATGCATGATCCGTGACCAGACACTTGATCACTTTGAGCTCATTATGATGATGCACTACCGAGTGGGCCCGGTGATACCTCTCCGTGTCACGGAGTGACAAATCCATCTCGATCCGTGTCAACCCAGAGACACTTTCGGAGATACCTGTAATGCACCTTTATAGTCACCCGATTCGTTGTGGCGTTTGGTACACCAAAGCACTCCTCGGTATCCGGGAGTTACGATCTCATGGTCTAAGGAATAGATACTTGACATTGAAAAGCTCTAGCAAAGCGAACTACGATCTTGTGCTATGCTTAGGATTGGGTCTTGTCCATCACGTCATTCTCCTAATGGCGTGATCCGTTATCAATGACATCTAATGTCCATAGTCGAAAACCATGACTATCTATTGACCAACGAGCTAGTCAACTAGAGGCTCACTAGGGGCGTATTGTGGTCTATGTATTCACACATGTATTACGATTTCGGATAATACAATTATAGCATGAATAAAGACAATTATCATGAACAAGGAAATATAATAATAATGCTTTTATTATTGCCTCTAGGGCATATTTCCAACAGTCTCCCACTTGCACTAGAGTCAATAATCTAGTTACATTGTGATGAATCGAACACCCATAGAGTTACGGTGTTGATCATGTTTTGCCCATGGAAGAGGTTTAGTCAGCGGATCTGCGACATTCAGATCCGTATGCACTTCTAAAATTTCTATGTCTCCATCTGAACATTTTCACGGATGGAGTTGAGCGGCAACTTGATGTGCTGGTCTTCTTGTGAAACCTGGGCTCCTTGGCAAGTGCAATAGCTCGGTGTTGTCACGGAAGAGTTTGATTGGCCCGACGCATTGGGTATGACTCCTAGGTGGGTGATGAACTCCTTCACCCAAATTGCTTCATCGCTGCCTCCGAGGCTGCCATGTACTCCGCTTCACATGTAGATCCCGCCACGGCGCTCTGCTTGCAGCTGCACCAGCTTCTGCTCCACCATTCAACATATACGTATCCGGTTTGTGACTTAGAGTCATCGGATCGTGTCGAAGCTAGCGTCGGCGTAACCCTTCTGACGAGCTCTTCGTCACCTCCATAAGCGAAAACATGTCCTTTGTCCTTTTCGGTACTTTAGGATATTCTTGACCGCTGTCCGGTGTTCCTTGCGGGATTACTTTGGTACCTTCCTACCAAACTTACGGCAAGGTTTACATCAGGTACAGGTACACAGCATGGCATACATAATAGATCCTATGGCTGAAGCATAGGGATGACACTCATCTCTTCTTTATCTTTTGCCGTGGTGGGGCATTGAGCGAGCTCAATCTCACACCTTGCAATATGAGGCAAGAACCCTTCTTGGACTGATCCATTTGAACTTCTTCAAAATCTTATCAAGGTATGTGCTTTGTGAAAGACCTATGAGGCGTCTCGATCTATCTCTATAGATCTTGATGCCTAATATATAACACTTCTCCAAGGTCCTTCATTGAAAACACTTATTCAAGTAGGCCTTAATGCTGTCCAAGAATTCTATATCATTTCCCATCAAAAGTATGTCATCTACATATAATATGAGAAATGCTCTGAGCTCCCACTCACTTTCTTGTAGCATGAGGCTTCTCCATAAGTCGCATAAACTAAGCAACTTTGATCATCTCATCAAGCGAATGTTCTAACTCGAGATGCTTGCACCAGCCCATAAATGGATCGTTGGAGCTTGCATACTTTATCGACATTCTTAGGATCGACAAAACCTTCCGGCTGCATCATATACATCTCTTCCTTAAGATAACCGTTAAGGAGCATGCTGTTTTGGCGTCCATCGCCATATCTCATAATCATAGTATCGGCAATTGCTAACATGATTGGACGGACTTAAGCTTAAGCTACGGGAGAGAAAGTCTCATCGTAGTCAATCCCTTGAACTTGCCGATAACCCTTAGCGACAAGTCGAGCTTTATAGATGGTGACATTACCATCGCGTCCGTCTTCTTCTTAAAGATCCATTTGTTTTCTATCGCTCGCCGATCATCGAACAAGTCGGTCAAAGTCCATACTTTGTTTTCATACATGGATTCTATCTCGGTTCATGGCTTCTAGCCATTTGTTGGAATCTGGGCCGCCATCGCTTCTTCATAGTTGAAGGTTCACGTTGTCTAACAACATGATTTCCAGGACAGGGTTGCCGTACCACTCAGGTGCGAGCGTGTCCTTGTGGACCTCTGAGTTCAATAGCAACTTGATCCGAAGTACCTTGATCATCATCATTATTTTCCTCTTGGTTGGTGTAGGCATCACGGGAACATTTTCTGAGCTGCACTACTATCCCGTTCAAGAGGTAGTACTTCATCGAGTTCTACTTTCCTCCACTTACTTCTTTGAGAGAAACTCTTTTCGAGAAAGGATCCGTTCTTGGCAACAAAGATCTTGCCCTCGGATCTTAAGTAGAAGGTATACCCAATGGTTTCCTTAGGGTATCCTATGAAGACATTTTTTTCGACTTGGGTTCGAGCTTTTCAGGTTGAAGTTTCTTGACATAAGCATCGCATCCCCAAACTTTTAGAAGCGACGACTTAGGTTTCTTCCCAAACCATAATTCATACGGTGTCGTCTCAGCGGACTTAGGCGGTGCCCTATTTAAAGTGAATGTAGCTGTCTCTAGGCGTATCCCCAAAATGATAGCGGTAAATCGGTAAGAGACATCATAGATGCACCATATCCAATAGAGTGCGATTCGACGTTCGGACACACCGTTCTGTTGAGGTGTTCGGTAGCGTGAGTTGTGAAACGATTCCACATTTTCTTAAGTGTGTACCAAATTCGTGACTTAAATATTCTCCTCCACGATCCGATCGTAAAATTTTATCTTTCGGTCCGTTGATTCTCTACTTCATTCTGAAATTCCTTGAACTTTTCAAAGGTCTCGGACTTGTGTTTCATCAAGTAGACATACCCATATCTACTCAAGTCATCCGTGAGAGTGAGAACATAACGATATCCTCCATGAGCCTCAACGCTCATTGGACCGCTTTTACATCGGTATGTATGATTTCCAACAAGTTGGTTGCTCGCTCCATTGTTCGGAGAGCGGAGTCTTGGTCATCTTGCCCATGAGGCATGGTTAGCATGTGTCAAATGATTCATAATCTAGAGACTCCAAAGTCCATCAGCATGGAGCTTCTTCATCGCTTGACACCAATGTGACCAAGGCGGCGATTCCACAAGTATGTGGGACTATCGTTATCAACTTTACATCTTTTGGTATTCACGCTATGAATATGTGTAATACTACGCTCGAGATTCATTAAGAATAAACCATTGACCATTGGAGCATGACCATAAAACATATCTCTCATATAAATAGAACAACCATTATTCTCGGTTTAAATGAGTAGCCATCTCGCATTAAGCGAGATCCAGATACAATGTTCATGCTCAAACTTGGCACCAAATAACAATTATTAAGGTTCAAAACTAATCCCGTAGGTAAATGTAGAGGTAGCGTGCCGGCGGCGATCACATCGACTCTGGAACCATTCGGCGCGCGTCACCTCGTCCTTCGCCGGTCTCCGCTTATTCCGCAGCTCTGCTGTGAGTTACAAATATGAGCAGCGGCACGGTATCAAATACCGGGAGTTACTACGAGTCTGGTAAGGTACACATCAATTACATGTATATCAAATATACCTTTGGTGTTGCGGCCTTCTTATCCGCTAAGTATTTGGGGCAGTTCCGCTTCGATGACCCTCCCTTGCAATAAAAGCACTCGGTCTCGGGTTTGGGTCCATTCTTTGACTTCTTCCGGCAACTGGCTTACGGTAGCGGCAACCTCCTTGCCGTCCTTCTTGAAGTTCTTCTTACCCTTGCCCTTCTTAAACTTAGTGGTCTTATTGACCATCAACACTTGATGTTCTTTCTTGATTTCAACCTCTGCTGACTTGACATTGAAAATACTTCAGGAATGGTCTTCACCATCCCCTGCATATTGTAGTTCATCACAAGCTCTTGTAGCTTGGTGGGGCGGCGTGAAGGATTCTATCAATGACCGCCTCGTCAGGAGGTTAATCTCCAGTGGGACGGTGGTACTGTGCAACCAGGACATTTTGAGTATGTGCTCCTTGTGAAACTGTTTTCCTCCATCTTACAACTATAGAACTTGTCGGAACTTCATATCTCTCGACCGGGCATGAGCTTGGAAAACTAGTTTCAGCTCTTGAACATCTCATATGCTCGTGTTGCTCAAAGCGCTTTTGGAGCCCGGTTCTAAGCTGTAAAGCATGCCGCTGAGCGAGGGAGTAATCATCGATGCGTGCACTGCCAAGCGTTCAAATCGTCTTGCGTTCTTTGGGAGAGCAGGTGGGTCACCTAGCGGTGCTTCTAGGACATATGCCTTCTTGGCAGCTATGAGGATGATCCTCGGGTTCGGACCCGTCCGTATAGTTGCTGCCATCATCTTTCAGCTTGGTTTTCTCTAGGAGCGCGTTGAAGTTCATGTTGACATGGCGTTGGCCATTTGATCTACAAGACATATTTTGCAAAAGTTTTAGACTAAGTTCATGATAATTAAGTTCATCTTAATCAAATTATTGAATGAACTCCCACTCAGATTGACATCCCTCTAGTCATCTAAGTGTTACGATCCGAGTCGACTAGGCGTGTCCGATCATCACGTGAGACGGACTAGTCATCGTCGGTGAACATTCTCATGTTGATCGTATCTTCTATCGACTCGTGTTCGACCTTCGGTCTCCGTGTTCGAGGCCATGTCTGTACATGCTAGGCTCGTCAAGTTAACCCTAAGTGTTTTGCATGTGTAAAACTGTCTTACACCGTTGTATGTGAGCGTAAGGATCTATCACCCGATCATCACGTGGTGCTTGAAGCAGACGAACTTTAGCGGTGCACGATTAGGGAGAACACTTCTTGAAATTGTTGTAAGGATCATCTTATTTACTACCGTCGTTCTAAGTAAACAAGATGCATAAACATAATAAACATCACATGCAATTATATAAAGTAGTGACATGATATGGCCAATATCATATAGCTCCTTTGATCTTCATCTTGAGGCTCCATGATCATCTTGTCACGGCATGACACCATGATCTCCATCATCATGATCTCCATCATCGTGTCTTCATGAAGTTGTCCATAGCGACTACTTCTACTTCTATGACTAACGTGTTTAGTAATAAAGTAAAGTAGTTTACATGGCGTTCTTCAATGACCGCAGGTCATACAAAATAAAGACAACTCCTATGGCTCCTGCGGTTGTCATACTCATCGACATGCAAGTCGTGATTCCTATTACAAGAACATGATCTCATACATCACAATATGTCATTCATCATTCATCACAACTTGGCCATATCACATCACATGACAATTGCTGCAAAAACAAGTTAGGCGTCCTCTAATTGTTGTTGCATCTTTTACGTGGCTGCAATTGGGTTCTAGCAAGAGCGTTTTCTTACCTACGAATAACCACAGCGTGATCTTGTCAACTTCTATTTACCCTTCATAAGGACCCTTTTCATCGAATCCGCTCCAACTAAAGTGGGAGAGCAGGACACCCGCCAGCCACCTTATGCAACTAGTGCATGTTAGTCGGTGGAACCGGTCTCACGTAAGCGTCACGTGTAAGGTTGGTCGGGCGCTTCATCCCACAATACCGCGGAAGCAAGATAAGACTAGTAGCGGCAAGCAAGTTGACAAGATCTCGCCCACAACAAAATTGTGTTCTACTCGTGCAATAGAGAACTACGCATAGACCTAGCTCATGATGCCCTTGTTGGGGAGCGTTGCGAGAAAATTAAAATTTTCCTGGTTTCACCAAGATCCATCTATGAGTTCATCTAAGCAACGAGTCAAGGGAGTGAGTTTGCATCTACATACCACTTGTAGATCGCGTCGGAAGCTTTCGAGGATGGTGATGATGGAGTCGTACTCGGATCACCGATGACCAAGCTGAGCGGACAGCACCTCCGCGTTCAACACACGTGCAGTGCAGACGCGTCTCCTCCGTCTTGATCCAGCAAGGAGGAAGGAGAGGTTGAGGAAGATGGCTCCAACAGCAGCACGGCAGGCGTGATGATGAAGGAGTGACAGATTCTCGGCGAGGGCTTGCCAGCGCCTTGAGAAGGAGAGGTGTTGGGGAGGGAGGGCTGCGCCTTCAATTGTGTGTTGCAGCCTCCCTCACCCCTCTATTTATAGGGGAAGGGAGGAGGGGGCGGCCCTCTAGATGCATCTAGAGGGGGCGGCGACCAAGGGAGGGCTTGCCCCCAAGCAAGGCGCCCCCTTGGGGTTCCCCCTCAACCCTAGGCGCATGGGCCCAAGGGAGGGTGCGCCCAGCCAGGGGCTGGCTGCCTCCCACGCAGCCCAAGTGGCCCCGAAAGGTGGCCCCTCCGGTGGTCCTCCGGAACCTTTCGGTGGCCCCTCCATAATACCGATATGACCGAAACTTTTCCGGTGTCCGTTTGACAACTTCCATATATAAATCTTTACCTCCGGACCATTCCGGAACTCCTCGTGACGTCCGGGATCTCATCAGGGACTCGAACAACATTCGGTAATCACATACAAGTCTTCCTAATAACCCTAGCGTCACGAACCTTAAGTGTGTAGACCCTACGGGTTCGGAGACATCTGAACATGATGAGAGACACTCTCGGTCAATAACCAACAGCGGGATCTGGATACCCATGTTGGCTCCCACATGCTCCTCGATGATGTCATCGGATGAACCACGATGTCGAGGATTCAAGCAACCCGTATACTATTCCCTTTGTCGGGACGGTGTGTTACTTGCAGAGACTTCGATCGTCGGTATCCCAATACCTCGTTCAGGTCTCGTTACCGGCAAGTCACTTTACTTGTACCGTAATGCATGATCCGTGACGGACACTTGATCACTTTGAGCTCATTATGATGATGCACTACCAAGTGGGCCGGTGATACCTCTCCGTGTCACGGAGTGACAAATCCTGTCTCGATCCGTGTCAACCCAGAGACACTTTCGGAGATACATAATGCACCTTTATAGTCACCCGTTAGGTTGTGATGTTTGGTACACCCAAAGCACTCCTCGGTATCCGGGAGTTACGATCTCATGGTCTAAGGAATAGATACTTGACATTGAAAAGCTCTAGCAAAGCGAACTACGATCTTGTGCTATGCTTAGGATTGGGTCTTGTCCATCACGTCATTCTCCTAATGGCGTGATCCGTTATCAATGACATCTAATGTCCATAGTCAGAAACCATGACTATCTATTGACCAACGAGCTAGTCAACTAGAGGCTCACTAGGGACGTATTGAGGTCTATGTATTCACACATGTATTACGATTTCCGGATAATACAATTATAGCATGAATAAAGACAATTATCATGAACAAGGAAATATAATAATAATGCTTTTATTATTGCCTCTAGGGCATATTTCCAACAGTGAGGGCGGAGGCGGTAGGAGCCACAGTCGCGATGCTCGAGCGCCCCCTTTAGCATAAGCTGGGTTAGATGGCGAAACTCTCGTCCTCGGGTCCCGGCTCTCGGGCTGGTCTTAGCCGTCGTTGGCAAGCCAGGTTGCGATGCCATGGACAAGACCCGGAGGTGAGGGCGGAGGCGGTAGGAGCCACAGTCGCGATGCTCGAGGCACCCCCTTTAACGTGCAAGATTCCGTCACCCATGAAAAGGCACCAAATAACAAGCATGGTGGAGCGAGGCATAATCCTAAGGAAAGCGCCAAGAAGGATACATGCTGTTGGGACATGCCCTGAGGCGGCTTGGGGATGATGCAGCCCGGCGCCCCCAGGATAAGCTAATGACATGAAATAAAAGGCATACATGCAGCAGGGGCCAGACCCAGCGGCTGGGAATAATCTGACCCCAGAAGGCGCTCCTAGCTGGAAATAAAACTTAAAGATGTCACTGGTGATGCTCGAGGGGCGAAGGGTGTTGGTGTACCAGACTCGGTGGGCTGTGGGAGCCGACCTCACGAGCCCCAGGCCCAGGGCCTCGGGAGGTCCGGAGGCCTGGCGGCTCGCGATGGCCATCTCCATCTCCGTCGGGGCTCTGGCGCCCTGACCTCTTGAGCCTCGGGATGGCCCTCATGAGGCGCTGGTGCACTGGCTGCCGCGTTTGGCGAGGCCATAAGGCATGCGAGGCGTAGGCTGTGGGGGCGGACCCTGTGGCGTCCCACTTGCGAGGGCAGGCGCTCTTGAGGCGCTGCTCGGTTGAGCCCTGGTATGTCGATGCAGACGCGTAGCCCACCATCCTCGCTGGATGGGGGCCCACAATGGCCAGGCAGCGGCTGCCCTCATGACCCTTGACTCCTGTGGCTCTGAATGGCCTTGGCGGCGAACTCCACGAGGTCCGCCCTCCTTGCCTTGCTCCTGCTTGCGGGAAGCGTGCTTGAGCACGCCTCCATGTGGTGCCCAGCGCCTCCCTCGAGACCTTGGCGGGTGGCGGCCCTCGGGGAGAGCCCTCGAGCCCTGCTGAGGAGGGCGGTTGCGCTTTCTATCTCGATGGAAGGAGGCTCCCCTGGCCGGTCACGGGCCACGAGAGACCTGCCTCTTGAGGAGCCGGGCGGTCGATGTCTTCTTCTTCTTGGGTGCGGCCTCGGGGCCTCCTGCTGCTTGTGGTCTGGGTCTTCTGGCGAGCGCGGCTGAAAGGCTCGCTCCGGGGAGCACACTGCGTCTCTCTCTCCACGGGCACCGTGATGACCCCGCCGCTTCTGGCATCTTGAGGGCGTTGTAGCCATGGTGGAGTTCTGACCATGAATTTATGCCAACAGCTGGGTACCGAGGATGGCGTTATCTGGCAAAGCGAATGTGGCGGCGTCGAAGTCGATGAGCTCGGTGTGGTAGTTGTTGCGAGCCCCAAAAGTGACAGAAGCGGACCTGCCCGATCGGGACCGTGGAGCCGTCGGTGACTCGGAGAAAACTTGGTTGGCTGAAGGTGATATAAGGCACTTGAAGATTGTTGAATGTCTCCACGGACAGGATGTTGAGCCTGCTCCGCCGTCGATGAGGGTCTTGGTGACCAGCACGTTCTTGATGATTGGGAACAAAGCATCGGGAGAACTCCGGCTGTGGCTGCGCGCTTGAGCTGATCCGCTGAGCTGAATGTGATGGCGCCGCCCGACCACCCGAGAGGCGCGTGGCCTCGAGCTTGGGGAGAATGCATTCACTTGGGGCGAACTGCTTGAAGATCTGTTGAGAGGCTGGGGCTTGAGCTCCGCCAGGGATGCGAGCGATCGCCGCGTGGTTCTGAAGCCCCAGTCCCTCATCCCGATGGCGGTCTTCAATTCTTCTTGGCGGTGGCGGCAGCGGAGGGAGAGCCTGCGTTCCCTGCGGGCGATCCTCGCGAGGCTGATCCTCCGGCCTCCCTCGCGAGTGGGTCTTGCCAATGGTCCTCGCGAGGTTGGTCGCGCCACCCTTGGCGCGGCCGCATGATCTTCCGTCCTGCATTCCTTCCTCCTTCTCGGCCGTAGCCCGGTCGCTGCGCTTCAGGCGTCTGCCGACCTTCCTTCGCGCGCGGCCGGGCTCCTGGCATTAATTGGTGTTGTGGGTGTGGAGGTCGTGGTACACGCAGTACCGGCTGCCCTTGGAGGACTCGGGCTGATCTCTTCCTCGCTTGGTGTCTTGTTCGGCCCCGAGTATGGCAGCCCCCTTGCGCTTCACGTCCTTGGCCTTGGACTTCTTTTCTTCGGGATCTGCGGCAGGCAGCTCGAGGAGGGAGAGGCGCCCCTCCTCAGCCCTGGCACACTTGGTCTTCATGCATCGCCAGCTCCTCCTTCATCTTGACGTCGCGCACGCCGTCGGAGAAAGCGAGATGATGGCCTCCTCCGTCACCACAGGGATCTTGGTAGCGTTGTTGAAGCGTTGGATGTACTTTTGCGAGGTTTCCCTGGCTGCTGCTGATTCGGCGCATGTAACTTCACGGCGGGTGGCGGTCGCGAAGTACCACTGGAAGTTGGCGATGGCGGAGTGCGCATCTTGGCCCAGGAAGAGATCGTGCACGGGGCCAGATTCAGGAG
Source organism: Aegilops longissima (assembly GCA_021605205.1). Classification (NCBI taxonomy): domain Eukaryota; kingdom Viridiplantae; phylum Streptophyta; class Magnoliopsida; order Poales; family Poaceae; genus Aegilops; species Aegilops longissima. The sequence continues at coordinate 666,007,588 of CM038677.1, read as the reverse complement.
CCAGTGCGGGCTCCGTCCTTAGCGCCATGGAAACCAGTTCGCCATGACCTTTTCATCCCGTTGGCAGCCTCGATGCCCAGCTCGTGAAGCTGGAGGAACTCCATAGGGTCATTTGTGCCGTCGTGGCGAGAGGCGGTCAGCGAACTTGGCGAAGCGGCACGCGGCGCTGCGCAGCTCGAGTGAAAGCGCGGCAGCCCGCCGTGGCAGAGGGCCTCGGGCGGCGAAGAGCTTGGTCTTGCGGGCCTCCTGCGCCCATGGCTGGGGGCAGCGCAGGGTCTTGATGTCTTGCGGGAAGCGCTCGGGCAGCTTCTTGTGGGCGAGAACTTCTTGACAGCTCTGCTCTTGCAGCGCGGCGCTGGCGGAACGAGGTTCCGCCAGGAGGCCTTGCGCCTTGGGCAAGCGCCTTCTTGAGAGGCGGTGGCGCCCAGGAGCTCCATCGCCCAGCGAAGCGGGCGAGTGCGGTGCTGCGAGACGGACGGCGGGGCGCCTCTGCAGCAGACGAGCTCGGCGACTTCGGTCGAGCCATTCGCCGTAAACGTCATCGGCAATGCGGTAGCGCAGAAACTCGTTTACGCGATAGTGCAGCTCGGGCCTCCATGGCGCTGTGAGCGCGTGACGAAGAACCAGCGGGGTGGCGAAGGCATGGCGGCGGCCGTCCGCCTCATGGGCGGTCTTTGGGGCGATGCTTGCTGCTCGTTCCCTGCCGGGCGTGGCGGCGTTGGCGGCGGCGATGGGGAAACGACGAGCGCCCGCCGATGGGAGCTGTCTGGCGACATAGGGAGGCGAAAGCGGCTCGGCGCTTCGGCGCCGGCCGGCGAGGCGTCGAACATGGTTGCGGTGGCGAGGAAAAACGAAAGCGAGAAGCAGATTCAGCGCACCTACCTGTGCGCCAAATGTCGGATTCGAGTTCAGCGAGACCCTTAAGGTTCGAACACTGGGGTGCGCGCGGAGATCCAACCTTCCACCGTCTCGCACCTCGCCGAATCGCAGGGACCTAAACTACTCACGGAACAGCACAAGAGACACAAGATTTATACTGGTTCGGGCCACCATCGTGGTGTAATACCCTACTCCAGTGTGTGGTGTGGTGGATTGCCTCTTGGGCTGATGAGGGACAATACAAGGAAGAACAGCCTCGCGAGGGTCTGTTCTTGGCGGGTGTGATGAACTGCTAGGTGGTGTTCAGTCACTCTAGCTTGAGGATCGGGTCTCTATCCTTCTCTCTAAGATGTGTCTCCCAGATCCCCCAGCTCTGAGTGTGGCTGCTCCTATTTATAGGCGAAGGCCCTGGGCCTCTTCCCAAATATTGAGCGGGAAGGGCGCCAACAATTGGCCATTTTGAAGGGAACAGCGGGTACACTTATCCTAACTAAAGTTGGTCCTCGCTTTGCCAAAGGCTCGGTGATGGCCTTTGCTTGGGCACCACGATGACTCCTTCCGGCCGTTGGGCTGGTCTTGAATCTTGTTGCAAAAGCGGGCGCCTTTGCTTGATGCTCTCGCTGCGCTTGCTCCCTTTGCACCAAAGAGGAAAGGAGGGCCTCTTGTGAGCTAGCCTTGACTGGCGCCCTTGGTCGTCATGGCTTGTGTCATGGGCACCTCGCGAGTACCCTGCCTTGAACTCTCCGCCTCCTCATGAGCCAACTGACGAGGCCGTGCTGAGAAGCTCCTTGTCGTCCGCCCCATCAGCCCCTCGCGAGGTCTTGAGCTTGTGTTGATGAAGGCGGGCCTGCTTTGGGCCTCCTCCAAGCCACGCCGCAGCGCAGCGAGCAAGTCTGTGGACCCCGTTCCCGAGAACAGCAGCAGTCATATCGATTGTAAAGCGCATGAAGAAACTCCGTACTGATGGACTTTTGGAACCACTTGATTATGAACCATCAAAATCTGTTGAGACGACGCCTTATGAACCGTGGTTTGGCAAGAAACCAAATTTGTCGTTCCTTAAAGTTTGGTGCTGCGATGCTTATGTGAAAAAGCTTCAACCTTGATAAGCTCGAACCCAAATCGAATGTGTCTTCATAGGATACCCAAAGGAGATGTTGGGTACACCTTCTATCACAAATCCGAAGGCAAGACTTTTGTTGCTAAATTCAGAGTTTTCTAGAAGAAGTTTCTCTCGAAAGAAGTGAGTGGGAGGAAAGTAGAAATTGATGAGGTAAGCTGTACCTACTCCCTTATTGGAAAGTAGTTAAATCATGAAACGGTTTCTGCGACACCTACCTAATTAGTGAGGAAGTTAATGATGATGATCATGGAACTTCAGATCAAGTTATTCTTGAACCTCGTAGGTCAACGAGTAAGATCCGCACCGAGTGATACGGTAATCCTGTTTTGGAAGTTATGTTACTAGACCATGGCGAACCTCACGAACTATGAAGAAGCGATGGTGAGCCCAGATTCCATAAAATGGCTTGAGGCCATGAAATCTGAGATCTGATCCATGTATGAGAACAAAGTGTGGACTTTGGTTGACTTGCCCAATGATCGGCAAGCAATTGAGAATAAATGGATGTTCAAGAAGAAGGCGGCTGGCGGTAATATTCTGTCTACAAAGCTCGACTTGTTGCGAAAGGTTTTCGACAAGTTCAAGGGATTGACTACGATGAGACCTTGACCCGTAGGGATGCTTAAATCTGTCCGAATCATGTTAGCAATTGCGCATTTTATGATTATGAAATTTGGCAAATGGATGTCAAAACTGCATTCTGAATGGATTTACGGAAGAAGAGTTGTATATGATGCAACGGAAGGTTTTGTCGATCCAAAGGGAGCTAACAAAGTGTGCAAGCTCCAGCGATCCATTTATGGACTAGTGCAAGCCTCTCGGAGTTGGAATAAGCGCTTTGATAGTGTGATCAAAGCATTTGGTTTTATCTGAGACTTTTGGAGAAGCTTTGTATTTACAAGAAAGTGAGTGGGAGCTCTGTAGCATTTCGATATTATATGTGGATGATATATTGCTGATTGGAAATGATATATAATTTCTGGATAGCATAAAGGGATACTTGAATAAGGGTTTTTTAATGAAAGACCTTGGTGAAGCTGCTTCCATATTAGGCATCAAGATCTATAGAGATAGATCAATAAAGCTTAACTGGACTTTCACAAAGCACATACCTTGACAAAGTTTTGAAGAAGTTCAAAATGGATCAAGCAAAGAAAGGGTTCTACTTTGTGTTACAAGGTGTGAAGTTGAGTAAGACTCAATGCTCGACCACTGCGGAAGATAGAGAAGATGAAAGATGTTCCCTATGCTTCAGCCATAGGCTCAATCATGTATGCAATGTTGTGTACCGGACCTGATGTGTGCCTTCCTTTAAGTCTAGCAGGAGGTACCAAAGTAATCCGAGAGTGGATCCTTTGGACAGCGGTCAAGAACATCGAAATACGAAAGGACTAAGGATATGTTTATCGTTTATGGAGGTGATAAAGAGCTCATCGTAAATGGTTACGTTGATGCAAGCTTTGACACGATCCGGACGATTCAAAATCGCAAACGGATCGTGTTTACATTGAGCGGTGGAGCTGTCGGTTGGTGCAGTTCTAAACAAAGCGTCTTGGCGGGATCTACGTGTGAAGCGGAGTACATAACTGCTTGGAAGAAGCAAATGAAGGATGCGGATGAAGGAGTTCATATCCGATCTAGGTGTCATACCTAGTGCATCGGGTCCATTGAAAATCTTTTGTGACAATACTGGTGCAATTGCCTTGGCGAAGGAATCCAGATTTCACAAGAGAACCAATCACATCAAGAGACGCTTCAATCCCATCCGAGATCTAGTCGGTGGGAGACATAGAAATTTGCAAGATACATACGGATCTAAATGTTGCGAGACCGTTGACTAAGCCTCTTCCACAGGCAAAACATGATCAACACCAAGGATCCATGGGTGTTAGAATCATTCTTGTGTAATCTAGATTATTGACTCTAGTGCAAGTGGGAGGCTGAAGGAAATATGCCCTAGAGGCAATAATAAAGTTATTATTTATTTCCTTATATCATGATAAATGTTTATTATTCATGCTAGAATTGTATTAACCGGAAACATAATACATGTGTGAATACATAGACAAACAGTTGTCACTAGTATGCCTCTACTTAACTAGCTCGTTGATCAAAGATGGTTATGTTTCCTAGCCATAGACATGAGTTGTCATTTGATTAACGGGATCACATCATTAGGAGAATGATGTGATTGACCTGACCCATTCCGTTAGTTTAGCACCACGATCGTTTAGTATGTTGCTATTGCTTTCTTCATGACTTATACATGTTCCTATGACTATGAGATTATGCAACTCCGTTTACGGAGGAACACTTTGTGTGCTACCAAGCGTCTAGCGTAACTGGGTGATTATAAAGGTGCTCTCTGGTGTCTCCAAAGGTACATGTTGGGTTGGCGTATTTCAAGATTAGGATTTTTCACTCCGATTGTTGGAGAGGTATCTCAGGCCCTCTCGATAATACACATCACTTAAGCCTTGCAAGCATTGCAACTAATGAGTTAGTTGCGGGATGGTGTATTCTGAGCGAGTAAAGACTTGCGATAGCGAGATTGAACTAGGTATTGAGATCTTGACGATCGAATCTCGGGCAAGTAACATGCCGATGACAAAGGAATAGCGTATGTTGTTATGCGGTCGACCGATAAAGATCTTCGTAGAATATGTAGGAGCCAATATGAGCATCCAGGTTCCGCTATTTGTTATTGACGGAGGCGTGTCTCGGTCATGTCTACATAGTTCTCGAACCCGTAGGGTCCGCACGCAACGTTGCGATGATAGTTATATTATGAGTTTATATGTTTTGATGTACCGAAGGTTGTTCGGAGTCCCGGATGTGATCATGGACATGACGAGGAGTCTCGAAATGGTCTATACATGAAGATTGATATATTGGAAGCCTATGTTTGGATATCGAAAGTGTTCGGGTGAAATCGAGGATTTACTCGAATGCAGGAGGTTTCTGGAACCCCGGGAACTTAATGGGCCTTAGTGGGCCTTGGTGGAAGAGAGGAGAGGAGGCGAGGCAGGGCGCGCCCCTCCCCTAGTCTGAATAGGACAAGGAGAGGCGGCGGCGCCCCTTCCTCCCTCCACCTCTTCCCCCTCTCCTGGTCCAACATGGAAGGGGGAGACCTACTCCGGTAGGAGTAGGACTCCTCTGGCCGCCTCCTCCTGGCCAGCCGCACCCCCTTGCTCCTTTATATCTGAGGCGGGGGGCACCCTAGACAAAACAGTTGATCATTGATCTCTTAGCCGTGTCGGTGCCCCCTCCACCATAGTCCACCTCGATATCTTGTGGCGGTGCTTAGGCGAAGCCTGCGTCGATAGAACATCAACATCGTCCTGCGCCGTTGTCTTGTGAAACTCTCCATCAACACTTTCGGCTGGATCGGAGTTCGAGGGGCGTCATCGGGCTGAACGTGTGCTGAACTCGGAGGTGTCGTGCGTTCGGTACTTGATCGGTCGGATCGTGAACACGTATGACTACATCAACCGCGTTGTGCTAATGCTTCCGCTTTCGGTCTACGAGGGTACATGGACAACACTCTCCCCTCTCGTTGCTATGCATCACCATGATCTTGCGTGTGCGTAGGATTTTTTTTGAAATTACTATGTTCCCCAACACTTGCCTAGTTGCTCTGGCAAGAAGGAGGGGTCGTCAACACCGTAGTCGTACTAGGTAGCAGCGGCGTCGGTCTCGGTGTCTAGCGAGAGAAGAGGGGGAAGAAACAATAAATATAATGCAAACATATGCATGACAAGACAACGAGCGGTGTTAGGTGTACCCTAACGTAGTAAGAGGTGATACCGGCGAAGGGGGCAAACATCCGGGAAAGTATCCCTGGTGTTTCGCGTTTTTGGATAGATGAACCGGAGGGGGAAAGTTGCGTGTTTGCTATGCTAGGGATGTGTGACGGACAAACGGGCTATGTATCCGGATTCGTCTCGTTGTTTTGAGCAACTTTCATGTACAAAGTATTTTCATCCGAGCTATGGATTATTTTATATTAATTTTTAAATATTTAATTCATTTTTAGAATTAACAGAATTAATTTAATTAGAAAATTTAATTATGACGTCAGCATGATGTCAGGCTGATGTCAGCAGACAACTAGTCAGTTGACCTAGTCAAACTGACATGTAGGTCCCATTGTCATTCTCTAAGACTAAATAACAGGTTTAATTAGTTTAGTTAATTGATTAGGTTAATTAAACACAATTAATTAAGTTAATTAATTTAGTTAATTAATTAATTAATTAATATTTTTAATTCTTTTTTATATCTTTTTTGAAAAACATTTTGGGGGTAGGTCCTCTTTGTCATAAGGCGGCCAGCTGGCCTCGCTTCATGGACAGCGGGGAGGCGGGGCGAGCCATGGCCGAGGCGCGACCAGCGGCCCTTCTTGGGAGCTCTGTGTGAAGGAGCTGCGGGAGGAGGTCGTGGCCAAGTCTGAGGAAGAAGGCGCTTGAGGAGCGAAGCGGCAGGCGGCGGCGCGAAAGGCAGCGAGCGGGCGGGCATGTCGCGATATCGAGCAGCGCGCGCGTGCGGTGGTGGCGGCGGGAACGGGCAGGCGCATCTAGGTCTTGACAGGGCGAGTTGCGGCGATAGCAGAGTCAGCCACAACAACGGCCGCAGCCGCATGGCGAAGAGCCTTGGGAGGGGAAAGAAGTGCGGCGGGCGCATGGCATGGATGCTCCAGTAGCGCGGCGCATGAGCAGACGCAGCGACCGCTGATGCGAAGCGCGTCCGAAGCGCGGATGTGGCGAGTGTGCTGCGACAGAGGCGGCGATGGCGCGGCAGAGCTTCGCTTGGCCTTGCGAGCGACTGCGCATCTTGAGGCAGCCTAGGTCTTGTAGCGTCTGTGTAACACGAGGTCAGCAGTCGTGCGTGAGGAGACAGGAGGAGAGGAGAGGCGGAGGCTCCACGGGGCTGTAGGGAAAGGCGGTGGGGGCGCGGGGAGGGCGTCGGGGGCGATGTGATGTGGGAGGAGGAGATCCGCGAGAAGCGGGCTCCGGGCAGCGATGGACGGCGTGCAGTCGAGGGGCGAGGCCAGGCCACGGCAGTGCGAGCGAGGAGAGAGGAGGCGGAGGAGTCGGGGGGTTAAGCGCCCGGTGGCGGTGGCGGCCTTAGTGGAGCGGCGGCTGAGATGGCCGTGGGTGCAGTTTCCCCGATCCAGATCCACTCGGGGGTGGGTAGGAGGAGTGGCGGCGTGGGAGTGGGGGTGGGGAGCGAGTGGGTTAGGGTTGGGGGTGTGGGGTGTGGGGGATAAGGGAGGCTGGTTGGGCGGCCAGTGGAGGAAGTTTCCTTCTTTTGTTTTTGTTTGATTTTGTTTATTTGATTTTACGGTTTTATTTTATTTTCTATTTAATATAGTTTTATAAAATATAAAAGCAAGTCCTAATTTAGTATTAAAGTTATGCTACTGCCCCATTAATTTTGGGCAACTAAATAAAATATCTTAACATTTTATTAATTGCAAAAGGACATTTAATTAATTGTTTTGCTCTGTTTTATTTCACTTAGTGCATCTAATCATATTATAAAATGTGGTTTCACCACCATAATTACTTAGGATTTATTTGTCAACTTTAGAACATTTAATTTTGAGATTTGAAAACTTTTATTGTTTGCTTGATTTTGAATTTGAATTGAGCGGGATTTGATGCATCGCGAGGTTAACAATAGTGTCGTGGTGACATGGCATAGATTAACGAGGAATTCTTGTGGCGTAACTATCAAGGCGTCACAACTTCAAATAATCATGATGATATCCAGCAATGATCATTATATATGCATCACGTCCAAGATTAGTAGTGACTCACTGCTGCATCTACTACTATTACTCCACACATCGACCGCTATCCAGCATGCATCTAGTGTATTAAGTTCATGGAAAACAGAGTAATGCAATAAGAACGATGACATGATGTAGACAAGATCTATTTATGTAGAAATAGACCCCATCTTGTTATCCTTAATGGCAACGATACATATGTGTCGGTTCCCCTTCTGTCACTGGGATCAAGCACCGTAAGATTGAACCCATCACAAAGCACCTCTTCCCATGGCAAGAAAATCGATCTAGTTGGCCTAACTAAACCAAATATTCAAAGAAGAAATACGAGGCTATAAGTAATCATGCATATAAGAGATCAAAATACTCAAATAACTTTCATGGATAAAAACTTTGTAACTGCATCTAGTGCCCCTTAGTGATTTTGGTGTATTGAAGACTTCTAGGTTAAGGGACTGATGCGTTTTTGAGTGTACACATGTCTATAAGTCTATGAGGATTTTGATATTTACAGAGAAAGTCGACCCCTAAAAATGAATGTCTTCAACTGAAGACTTTGGATTTCTGAAGACTTTCTGAAGACTTTGAAAGTGAAGAAATTGGTGTGACCGTGAAGACTTGGTATTCATACGAGGAACATGAAGCGTGAAGACTTTTGTTTTCGTAGTTTCATTTTCTCTTTCTTGAGTCAGAGGAAACACCATGCTGTAAAGGGGGTCAAGGAAAAACTAAGGAAAAAAATTCCAAGTGATGCTCAACTCAAAATCCTACACCTACCAATCCCTTCAAGTGAAGCCATTGGAAATCTCATACAGTTCAGTCAATTTCTTGATGTGAGGCGAAGTTCTTCCGGTCTCTGAGAATTTATTCAGCTGAGGAGTTAGGAATTCGCCAGTGCGGATTGCCTACAAGTGAGGAACCTAATAGCCCTGAGGAATTTGAACCTCAAATATCCGACCATTAGTGTGCTACGCGCCAGCTGTCCCAAAATATCTACCCACCTAACGGTCATATCATTGAAGGGCCTTTATGTATTATCATGTCGGGCTACTCCCTAGGCTATAAACAGCCGCCCCTACAACGACTAGCTGGTTGGCTGCTCTGAGAGAAACTGACACTTGTCATTGAGAGCATCCCATCCTCCGAGGACTTTGAGCGAAAATCATCAAGTGAGGAAAACCCAAACCCAAACACCTACAAACCCAAAGTGATTGAGCATCACTGGAAAAATTGTTCCTGTGTGGATCGACGCTTGTTACCTTTGAAGACTGTCCATCTTCCAGACGGTTAGGCATCATGGTCTGGAGCATCCAAGAGGAAATTCTGGATCGCCGAGTGACTGAGTTTGTTAAGGTTTGGAAGTCACTTGAAGACTTACCACAAGTGATTGGGCGAGGTTTGTGTGACCTTAGCTCAAGGAGAATACAGTGAGGACTATGTGTCCGGGACTGTGTGTCCTCAGGTTTAAATACCTAGCCGCTCCAACCAGACGTACAACTGTCACGGCAGTCGGAACTGGTCTACCAAATCATTGTCTTCACCAAGCCAACTGGTTCTATTTCCTCAACCCTTCCAGTTCCTCATTACTATGTTGTGTGCTTGTTCATATCTGTTTGAAGAATTTGACTGAAGACTTTCTCAATTTCCTCAGTTCAATTTCTTCAGTCTATTTGTCTTCATCATGTTTTATCCTGTGCTTACGCTTTCTGTACTCTGTATCTGTTTTCTTTTCATCATGATGTCTGTGCTTATGTTATGTCATGTATGTGTCTGAGTACTTATTCCGCTGCAAGTAGTTCTTCGCCTAGGAATTTCCTCACCCTGAAATTCCTTGTCACGACCGGTTTTTCAATAAAAATATTTATTGAGAAACCGACCTATAAAATCCAGTGTGAGGAAAATCCTCCATACCGGTAGACAAAATCTTGATACAATAAGCCAGTAGCATATAATATATTACAGGGTCGAGCTGAAGTTGCTCAACAATTTATTACAAACACGCCAATAATTATACATAGTGGCGGATATGACACGATGGAGTGGTGGCATACTCTTGACTCGTAAATAAAGTGGTGGAATAACACGGTGGAGTGGGAGATATGACTCCTACTTTGGCGGCTCATCGGCGTCGAGGTGAGGCTCGATGAATTTATTTGGGTAGCGGAGCGAATATATCACGATGACTAATCCGAGGTGCTTGCGAGACTGACTGATTCCTCTAGGCGTCGGACTCGCTATCGAACTCTTCATCCATGAGATCGCCTTCCTTAGCATCGGCCAAATCAACAAGCCGGTGAGTACTTTGAAAGTACTATAAGACAGTTCGGACAAAAGATATAACAAATGTATGCATGAATGTGTCATGAATAATTTAACAATGCGCAATCAATTTAGTATAGCAAGGTAAGTAAAAAGGGAATCAGTGGTAGTCCGCTCGAAAACCCAAAGAAGATAAACTCAAAACCGATCGGGTGTCTGAAGCGACGCCTCGAAGGGTGAATAAATAAATAAAGCATGCCACAGTCGGGCCTCTAGGCGACACCTCATAAAGGGCTTATATTGAAAGAAAAGACATGCGTGCCGCAGTCGGACGTCGGAGCGATATCACAGAAAGGGCTTATAACAAAATTAAATATAACAATGCCGCATTCGGACGTCTGAGCGACATCGCAGAAAGGGCTTATAATTAAAGTAAACAATAACAATTCCGTAGTCGGACGTCTGAGCGACATCGCAGAAAGGGCTTATAACAAAATTAAATAATAACAATGCCGCAGTCGGACGTCTGGGTGACATCGCAGAAAGGGCTTATATCATAAATAAGTAAACAACAATGCCATAGTCGGACGTCTGAGCGACATCGTAGAAAGGGCTTATAACAAAATTAAATAATAACAATGCTGCAGTCGGACGTCTGGGCGACATCACAGAAAGGGCTTATATCATAAATAAGTAAACAACAATGCCACAGTCGGACGTCTGAGCGACATCGCAGAAAGGGCTTATAACTCATTATCCATAACTTACAAAAATGGTGCTCACGGAAAATATTCATCACAAGTCAATAAGCGGGTTAGTCCATTCACAGGAAAATAAACATTTTAACACTCATATGGTTCTCAGGAGTTTCTGTCACCGAGACTGACACTTGACAAGATAGGATGAACACAGTACCTGGACATTGATAAGATGAATTTCAAGAATTGTGACTCTGCAGAGTATTAACTAAAATTATCCGTAGTCACGAAGGACTAGTTCCGTTTACGGTATTTGGGAGAAAACACAGCTAACCAGTACACACCCATCATACCTCACGTTGCCAGGAATCACCCTAGACAGCGTTCAAGAAAAACTTTGAGATGCGGAGATCACAATCTTGAATAGCATGGGATCAAATTTATATCTGCAGCGCTCTAAAGGTGCCCCCTCTCGGTCCCAACCGAAACACCCATGCCCCCGACGGATGAAAGGCTTTAATCCAGGGCCATGGAATCCTCATCCCGGCCTCTCGATTTGGTGTGTACCAGGAAGTGGTTTGCAACTTACTAAGCCGTATCCCTTGCGGAAAACATGTGGTAGTACGAAAGGGGAGACAGACGGGAATTTGACTGATTTATGTTGACACTGGGTCAACGATCTAGCATAAGACTGGCATGCTACACCACTGCCATCTTACCCATTCTCATGCCAACTCATGGCCATGCAACATGTTTCCAACAACTCATGGATTTCTCGAAACTCACTTGCTTCAACTCTTACGAGATAAACTTTCATCGAGATGCTCATGAACATGCCATGATACTAAATTAATGCAAACATGCCCAAACACTCATCATATCAAAAGTTCAAACATGCTTGCCTGGTTCGGAGTAGTCGGGGCCTAGCTCGGTGAAGTTCGCGGTCCCGTTACCTCCTTCGATATCTACGGTATACAAAAAATATACGTACTAACGTAAATACAAGGGGTGCTCAAAAACCTATTCCAAATATTTTTCAAATAAATATGATAAAAAACTAGACAAAATTTTGAAGAGGACAGAAAAATATCACTCAAAAATCCCTTTCTGTTTAAAAGTTATAAGAGTTTTGGTCCAAGGACCTTTCTGTAATGAAACAGAAAATACTCAGGGGGCAGAATCGAAAAGTTCAGAAAATGATTCGGTTTGGAAAGCGTATTTATCGGAATTCGCTTTCAGAAAATATTTCAAAATAAATAACAAAGAGGCTGACGGGCGGGTCCCACCGTCAGTTTAAAATTCAAGCAGGCGGCAGAGCTCGTGGCGCCCGAGAGTCATGAGGTCGCCGCGGCGATCTGGCGGCAGGCGGGAGGATCGGGTGGTACCTCCGTGCTCGGGGCACCATTCGCGTCGGTGGGTGGTGGTGGTGGTCGCCAGCGAGCACCACGTCGGCAATGACCCTTGCTCCGGCGGACGGTGGTTCGGGAAGTCGTGGACCTCGTCGGAGAGAGCTGCTAGGGTCAAATTGGAGTGGGGTTAGTCTCCTAGGGGTGGCACGAGGCTACGGGCAAGAGTAGAGGCGGTGGAGGGTTCTCACCAAAGAGAACGTTGCGGAGCCGAGGAGGACGGAGGTGGCGGAGTTGAGGAAGAAGGGCCCCTCGAGGCTCTTCCGGTGGCTAAGCGGGTCTGGTGAGGTGGTGGAGTTGTGCGGGGCGAGAGCAAGATCGGGGGTGCTATTTATAGCCGGCCCGAGGCGGTTACCGTGAAAGGATAAGTCCGGCGGCGATTCTGCGGCGCTGTGGCTGGACGGTCGGCTTAGGCGCTTGAGCATCATCTAGATGAAGCTGGGTGCCATCCGGTGTCAACTCAGCAAGGAAGGGTTGGTTCTGGCTGTCCTCGGCGGAGCGGCCGTCGACACGTCGTCGCGGCAGAGAACGCTCTCTGCGCGTGCCAGGCCACGGCGGCGGTGCTGCATCGTCGCGCTGGCAAGGAGATAGCCACGCGGAGCTCTCGGGAGGTTTAGGCGGTGCGAGCGGCGTTATCGCGAGGTTGCCCCGTCGGCCGCTCTGGTGGTTCTGCCGCCGTGGAACACGCCGGCCTTGGGCGGGCAGGCGCCACCGACGCTGGAACGAGCCAAGCGCGTGTGGTGCTCCGGACAGGGAGGAGGGCTGTGAGCAACGTGCCAAGTGCACGTTTACATGTGACTGAATCTCGGCGAAGAAACGACATGAATTCTGAATTTCTTGAAGATGTCTGATGTGATGCATGCGGTGTTCGACAAAATGATTTTGGCATGTGGGGATTTTTCCTTGAGTTGGTTTTTGGTGGAGTGGTCTCTCATTGCAACTAGGGGTTGCCTGAATTTTGGTGGAATTTTTGGAGAAGAGGAGATATGAATTTCACCAAATTTGACAAATCTGGTCCAAACTTGCAGAAGCTGAAACTTGAAAATTTTGAAAAGAAGAAGAGTGGATCTTGATGGTTCTAGGTTGTGGGTGCCAGGGACTATCCAGAATAGTTTGTTTGAGAACAAAACTCAAAGGCATTTAGGTACTTGCTTTGCAAATCACCTAGGCTCAAAATAATGGACAGAATTGTTTTGGGAAAAGAATTTAATGAAATAAAACCCAAAAATGAGTTGGACTTGTTGGGACAGAATATTTGAATTGTCCCAAAGGGAAGGAGAGGTTTTGGGAAGATTTTCCACATGAGTCATGGTAAAACCATGGATGGTTTCAAAATAAGAAGACCCAAAAATCCCTAGGGTTTTCTTCTAAAAGAAAATAAATCCCAAAAACAAATTTGAGAAGGGGGAAAATCAGAAGAAAGATTTAATAACCAACACCAGAGTTGAAGAAGATGATAAAATAAAATCTCTTGTCAAAGGGAAAGTTCTTGAGAGAAGGAGATTTTTTGAAGGGTTTAAATGACCTCCTTCAAAACCAACAAAGTTTTTGCTGAAAACCAAAACAAAATTTTTTGGAGTGTCACAACACCTACCCCCTTAGGAAAAATCTCGTCCCCGAGATTACAGCTGATCCTCAAATAAATGTGGGTGCTCTGTCCGAAGAAAATCCTCTCTTTCCCAAGTGGCTTCACTTTCGGTGTGGTTGCTCTAATGAACTTTGAAGAACTTGATGGTTTTCTGTCGGGTTCTCCTTTCAGACTCTTCCAAGATTTTTATTGGATGCTCTCGATATGTGAGGTCTGGCAGCACGTCAATGTTTTCATGGGGTACTTGTTTCTCTGGGTTGCTCACGCACTTCCTCAATTGCGAGACGTGGAACACGTCGTGGACGTCGGATAAATCTTCGGGTAAGTCTAGCTGGTAGGCTACCGTGCCTTTCCGTGCCACTATGCAGAATGGTCCGATGAATCTTGGTGCTAGCTTCCCTTTAATCTTGAATCGATGCAGGCCTCTCATAGGGGATACTCGTAGGTACACAAATTCACCGGGTCCAAAGCTGATTCCTCGATGTTTTTGATCGTAATAACTCTTCTGTCGACTTTGGGCTGTCTTGAGTTAGTCCTTAATCACCTTGACCTTATCTTCAGCCTCTTTGAGCATGTCTGGGCGAAAGATATGGCTATCTCCGGTTTCCGACCAATTTAGCGGGGTACGACATCTTCGCCTGTACAGAGCCTGAAATGGTGCCATTTGCAGGCTGGCCTGATAACTGTTGTTATATGCGAATTCTGCGTATGGTAAGATCTCTTCCCAACTGGTCCCATAGGTGAGGACACATGCTCTCAGCATATCTTCTAGAATCTGGTTTACTCACTCAGTTTGCCATCTGTCTGGGGATGGTATGCGGTACTGAATGCCAGCTGAGTTCCCAGAGCTTGTTGTAAGTGATCCCAAAATCGGGAGACGAATTGAGTGCCTCTGTCTGAGATTATTTTCTTTGGGACTCCATGTAAGCGGGCGATACGGGAAAGGTAGAGCCTAGCAAGCTTCGAGTGGTGTGGGTTGTCTTCACGGGATGAAGTGTGCTACTTTAGTCGATCTATCGGTGATGACCCAAATGGCGTTATTTCCGTGCCGTGACCGAGGTAGCCCAACAATAAAATCCATCCCAATCTCGTCCCATTTCCACTCGGGTATTTTATTTGGCTGTAAAAGTCCGGCCGGTTTCTGATGCTCGGCTTTGATGCGTTGACAAGAGTCACAACATGCGATGAACGTGGCTATGTCCCTTTTTAGACCATGCCACCAATATTTTTCCTGAATATCCTTGTACATTTTTGTCCCTCCAGGATGTATCGAATACGGGGCGGTGTGGCCTTCAGCTAAGATCTGCTGCTTAAGATCCTTGATATTTGGTACGCAAAGTCTATCCCCATACCACAATATTCCCTGCTTATCGATAATGAATTCTGGGGCCTTGCCCAAACTCACTTTCTGTTTAATGCCTTCAATGCTGGGGTGTCCATGCTGAGCCTCTTTAATTGTCTCCATTAAGGTAGGCTGTATTTCTAAATTTGATACGCTGCGTTCGGTGACTACCAGCAAGTTGAGCTTAGCAAACTCCTGCCGAAATTCAGGCCTCAGGTTTGGCAGGCCGTCGTCGTTTGGGCTAGGGTTCCGACTTTGGGCGTCTGCCACTACATTTGCCTTTCCAGGGTGGTAGTGGATTCCAACATCATAATCCTTCACTAGTTCCAACCAGCGTCGTTGCCTCAAATTCAGTTCCGGTTGTGTGAGAATATACTTGAGGCTCTTATGGTCCGTGTATATCTCACAACGATTTCCAAGTAAGAAGTGTCTCCATTCTTTGAGTGCATGTATAACTGCTGCTAACTCCAGGTCATGAGTAGGATAATTTTGTTCATGTTTGCGAAGTTGTCTGGAGACATATGCGAGTACCTTGCCTTCTTGCATCAACACGCATCCGAGGCCTTTCCGGATGCGCCGCAATATACCTCAAAATTCTTGTGTATGTCCGCACAATTAATACCGTGTCTTGACGTTAATTTCCTCTTTAATTCTTGGAAACTTTTCTATAGCTTCCGTCCATTCAAACTTCCTGTCTTTCTTGAGTAGTTGCGTCATTGGCTTTGCTATGGTGGAGAACCCTTCAATAAATCTTGGTAGTATCCCGCCATTCCCAAGAAACTTCAGACATCCGTCACGCTGGCTGGTGGCTTCCAGCCAAGCACGGCCTTGACTTTTTCGGTCTCTGGCGATACCTTCTTGGGTCAAGACGTGCCCTTAAAACCTACTTGCCTTAGCCAAAATTCACACTTGCTGAATTTAGCGTACAATTGATGTTTCCTGAGCTACCCTAGTACAATTCGGAGATGTTCAGTGTGTTCTTCTGGTGTCTTGGAGTATACCAGAATATCATCGATAAATACCACAACAAACTTGTCCATAAACTTCATGAATACTTTGTTCATGACGTGAACAAAATATGCGGGGGCGTTTGTTAGTCCGAATGGCATTACGGTGAACTCATACAATCCGTATCTAGAGGTGAAAGCTGTCTTGGGAATATCTTCGGTTCGCACTTTCAGTTGATGGTATCCCGACCTCAAGTCAATCTTTGAGAATACCTTGGCCTGAGCGAGTTGATCAAATAAATCATTTATTCGTTGCATCGGATATTTGTTCTTGATTGTGACCATGTTTAGCGCTCGATAGTCTATGCACAATCTCAGTGTTCCATCCTTCTTTTTGGCAAATAAAATTGGTGAACCCTGGGTGAGGAGCTGGCTCAGATATAACCCTTGTCCAAGAATTCTTTTATTTGCTTCTTCAGTTCTACCAATTCGGATGGTGCCATTCTGTATGGTTTCTTGTATATAGGGGCGGTTCCGGTGCTAGCTCAATGCTGAATTCTATCTCTCGGTGCGTGGCATGCCCGGTAGCTCTTGGAAATACATCTGGAAATTCACACACCATCGAACCTTGCTCAATTCAGAAATATCCACCTTGTTCAATCTCGGTTGCCGGGATATTTTTCTTTCCTTGGCTGAAACCTTTATGGTCTTCCCGTGGTGGTGGGTGAGAATTACGGTCCGGTTGAAACAATCAATAAAACCTTTGTTGGTGGTTAACCAATCCATCCCTAGGATGACATCCAGTCCTTTATTTTCCAACACGATAAGATTTGCGTGAAACTTCAACCCTTCAAACTCGATAACCACACCACATCGGTAACTACGGGTAACTTGCTTAATTCCAGGGGACTTGACGATCATAGATTTTTCCAAGGGAAGCATCGAAAAATTATTTTGCAAGGCAAAACTTTTCGAAACGAATGAGTGAGAAGCTCCAGAATCAAACAAAACCATGGCAGGTATTGTGTTGACAGGAAACGTACCGAGTACGATATCTGGGGCATTTTGTGCTTCCTCTTTGGTCACGTGGTTTAGATGACCCTTCCTGTGGTTTTTATTTGGGTTGAAATTGTTGCGCTTTGGCGCCGAATTATTGCCTCCGTTGTTCCGCTTTGGGGTCGAGTTCCTTGGCTTGGGGCACTGCTTGGCATAGTGCCCTTCTTCTCCACAAGCGTAACAGGTAACGCCTGGGCGGTATGTGAACTCCTTGTCCCTTGCATGCAAATTCTTGATTGGGCGTGAGACGCTTGTCGTGGGTTTGGGTGTCCAGTTTTTCTGAACATCTGTCCTGCTGCGGTGGTTGTGGGCATGATTAGTCTGGTCCCTCTTCCGCTTGCGGAAATCTTCTAAGCTGCGTCTCTCATTTTCCAAGGTAATGGCCTTATCCACCAGCGTCTTAAAATCTGGAAAGGTGTGCACGACCAGTTGACATTTAAGCGCGAGCGTCAGTCCGTCTAGAAATTTTTCCATCATTTTGTTTTCCGACATACGCTCCTCGGTGGCGTAGCGAGACAGCAGAGTAAACTGACTGTTGTATTCTAACACCGTCATTGTCCTTTGCTTGAGGTCATCAAATTCTCTCTTTTTGATCTTCATGAGACTCTTAGGAATATGTGCCCCATGAAAACCTTCTTTAAATTCCTCCCATGTTATATCGTTTTCGTTGGGGTGCATGTGTAGGAATTTTTCCCACCACGATGCGGCTGATCCAGTGAGATAGTGCGGAGCATAAAGAACCTTCTCAAGGTCTGAACACTGGGCAATAATTAATTTTCTTTCCATGTCTCGAAGCCAGTCCTCAGCTTCAAGAGGTTTGTCAGTGTGAGAAAAAGTTTGGGGACGTGTCTTACGTAGCTCGGATAACTTTGATTGCTGCTTGACATCGACCATGGTGATTTCCCATATTGATGACTTGGTTCATCATTTCCTGATGTTGTTGCTGACTTTGTTCATAAATACGGCACATTTGGGAAAGTGCCGTTTCACTGTCCTGTTGACTTGACTGCCCCTGTGTGAAATTGTTGCGTGGGGGTGTGCCAAAATTTTCCTCTGACGGAGTTGGCATGGAGCGCGTCCAAGGACGAGACATTGTTCACTCTGGGGATATATTTCGCAACACTCATAAGAAAAGAAATTAAGTCGCAAAACTCAATAAATTCATGAAGACGGAAAAAGTCGCAAATGCTCCAAGATTTTTCAAGAGAATAAACGTTTGCGCACGGAGAAGGACTGCTCATTACATAACTTACACGCAAGCAGTAATTATACAATACATCACTCAGGATATGCGTACATATTCCTGACATGTTATTTAGGCTAGTGCACTTCTCCAGTTCCTACATGATGCGCAAACAAGCTACTTCTCACAGCCTTGGTACATATAAACATATCGTACAAGGCGGTACATCGCAAGGCGGCTAAGCGTACTCAGTCGGAGATGGTAAGGATTTCCCTTGGCCTGCCAAGGGTGAGGCGCAGTGAGGCTGGGGAATCAACCTCCTCTTCGGTGATAGGCTCCAGACGTGAAGAGCTGCGCTGAGTTGTTGGAGCAGGTGCCCTATGCGGGACAACTCGAACATGAGCGGGCACGAGGGGTGGTGCGGAACGAACCGGAGTAGGCGCAACGACATGGTTGAATTACTCCTTGGTAGGCAGGCGACGAGTAGTGGTGAGAGCAGTAGGAGCAAAAGATGCTGATGACGAGACGAAAGTCAGTGGCGGTGCGGCGCGCAGGAGCTCCCTCCTGTTGGCGGCACAGCCATGGACTGAGTCCATGCGGGCAGCTACAAAGTCGTCCACCAGGTTGTCGAAGGCTGCCTCCAAAGCCCGGAGATACTCGATAAGCATCTCAAAAGCTTCGTCTCGTTCTCCTCTAGGACAAGAGAACGTGTAGTGGCAGGTGTATGGCACGTGACATGGCAGGTAGCGGTAACGACGAGTCTTCATCGAAGGGAGGATATCCCTGAGACGAGCTATCACCTCACGGGCTGCCATCTGCAGTGCATGCTTCTTTGTGGGCATGGCTCTCCCCAAGAACCGGAAACGCTCAACTCGCCCTCCCTTGAATTTCACCGTGGCTTGGTGCAAGGTTAGACGGTTATTGACCTTGTGCTGAGAGAGTGAGAAGACTGGGCGCACAGATGGCCCCATCGCGACTTGGACGATGAAGGAGAGAAGCTTGACGAACCCATCGGGCATGTTGGCGAACATCTGTGACTCGCAGTCGTTGCCAGCCATCTACAAAAGTAGGCAAAATTCTGAGTAGTCAAATCATAAATTTATGCTGACTGCCAGAAATTGACTATGTTTGTAAAAATTAATTAAAAAGCTCTATATGATAATAACTAATTAGCGATCGCACATAGTGGCTTCCTACAGTTAGCCTGGCTCTGGTACCAAGCTTGTCACGACCGGTTTTTCAATAAAAATATTTATTGAGAAACCGACCTATAAAATCCAGTGTGAGGAAAATCCTCCATACCGGTAGACAAAATCTTGATACAATAAGCCAGTAGCATATGATATATTACAGGGTCGAGCTGAAGTTGCTCAACAATTTATTACAAGCACGCCAATAATTATACATAGTGGCGGATATGACATAGTGGAGTGGTGGCATACTACTGACTCGTGGTAAAGTGGTGGAATAACACAGTGGAGTGGGAGATATGACTCCTACACTGGCGGCTCATCGAGCATCGAGGTGAGGCTCGGTGAATTTATTTGGGTAGCGGAAGCGAATATATCACAATGACTAATCCAGGGTCGCGAGACGAGACTGGGATTCCTCTAGGCGTCGGACTCGCTATCGAACTCTTCATCCATGAGATCGCCTTCGTCAGCATCTGGCCAAATCAACAAGCAAGGTGAGTACTTTGAAAGTACTCGCAAGACAGTTCGGACAAAAGATATAACAAATGTATGCATGAATGTGTCATGAATAATTTAACAATGCACAATCAATTTAGTATAGCAAGGTAAGTAAAAAGGGAATCGGCGGTAGTCCGCTCGAAAACCCAAAGAAGATAAACTCAAAACCGATCGGGTGTCTGAAGCGACGCCTCGAAGGGTGAATAAATAAATAAAGCATGCCACAGTCGGGCGTCTAGGCGACACCTCATAAAGGGCTTATATTGAAAGAAAAGACATGCGTGCCGCACTAGGACGTCGGAGCGATATCACAGAAAGGGCTTATAACAAAATTAAATAATAACAATGCCGCAGTCGGACGTCTGAGCGACATCGCAGAAAGGGCTTATAATTAAAGTAAACAATAACAATGCCGCAGCCGGACGTCTGAGCGACATCGCAGAAAGGGCCTATAACAAAACTAAATAATAACAATGCCGTAGTCGGACGTCTGGGCGACATCGCAGAAAGGGCTTATATCATAAATAAGTAAACAACAATGCCACAGTCGGACGTCTGAGCGACATCGCAGAAAGGGCTTATAACAAAATTAAATAATAACAATGCCGCAGTCGAACGTCTGGGCGACATCGCAGAAAGGGCTTATATCATAAATAAGTAAACAACAATGCCACAGTCGGACGTCTGAGCGACATCGCAGAAAGGGCTTATAACTCATTATCCATAACTTACAAGAAATGGTGCTCACGGAAAATATTCATCACAAGTCAATAGGCGGGTTAGTCCATTCACAGGAAAATAAACATTTTAACACTCATATGGTTCTCAGGAGTTTCTGTCACCGAGACTGACACTTGACAAGATAGGATGAACACAGTACTTGGACATTGATAAGATGAATTTCAAGAATTGTGACTCTGCAGAGTTTGTGCTAAAATTATCCATAACCAACGGATTTCCGTAGTCACGAAGGACTAGTTCCGTTTACGGTATTTCGGAGAAAACACAGCTAACCAAGACACACCATCCTACCTCACGTTGCCGGAATCACCCTAGACAACGTTCAAGAAAAACTTTGAGACGGGAAGATCACAATGTCGAATAGCATGGGATCAAATTTATATCGTCGCGCTCTAAGGGTGCCCCCTCTCGGTCCCAACCGAAACACCCATGCCCCCTGACCGGATGAAAGGCTTTAATCCAGGCCATGGAACCCTCATCCCGGCCTCTCGATTTGGTGTGTATCAGGAAGTGGTTTGCAACTTACTAAGCCGTATCCCTTGCGGAAAACATGTGGTAGTACGAAAGGGGAGACGGACGGGAATTTGACTGATTTATGTTGACACTGGGTCAACGATCTGGCATAAGAATGGCATGCTACAACACTGCCATCTTACCCATTCTCATGCCAACTCATGGCCATGCAACATGTTTCCAACAACTCATGGATTTCCCGAAACTCACTTGCTTCAACTCTTACGAGATAAACTTTCATCGAGATGCTCATGAACATGCCATGGTACTAAATTAATGCAAACATGCCCAAACACTCATCATATCAAAAGTTCAAACATGCTTGCCTGGTTCGGAGTAGTCGGGGCCTAGCTCAGTGAAGTTCGCGGTCCCGTCACCTCCTTCGGTATCTACGGTATACAAAAAATATACGTACTAACGTAAATACAAGGGGTGCTCAAAAAAATATTCCAAATATTTTTCAAATAAATCTGATAAAAAACTAGACAAATTTTGAAGAGGATAGAAAAATATCACTCAAAAATCCCTTTCTGTTTAAAAGTTATAAGAGTTTTGGTCCAAGGACCTTTCTGTAATGAAACAAAAAATACTCATGGGGCAGAACAGAAAAGTTCAGAAAACGATTCGGTTTGGAAAGTGTATTTATCAGAATACGCTTTCAGAAAATGTTTCAAAATAAATAACAGAGAGGCTGACGGGCGGGTCCCACCCGTCAGGTTTAAAATTCAAACAGGCGGCAGAGCTCGTCGGGCGCTGAGAGTTGAGGTCGCCGCGCGGCGATCTACGGCGAGGCAGGAGGATCGGGTGGTACCTCCGTGCTCAGGGCGCCATTCCGCGTCGGTGGGTGGTGGTGGTGGTCGCCGGCGAGCACCACGTCGACGGCGGACCTTGCTCCGGCGGACGGTGGTTCGGGAAGTCGTGGACCTCGTCGGAGAGAGCTGCTGGGGTCAAATTTGAGTGGGTGTTAGTCTCCTAGGGGTGGCACGAGGCTATGGGCAAGAGTAGGGCGGTGGAGGGGTTCTCACCGAAGAGAACATTGCCGGAGCCCGAGGCGGACGGAGGTGGCCGGAGTTGAGGAAGAAGGGCCCCTCGAGGCTCTTCCAGTGGCTAGGCTGGGTCTGGTAAGGTGGTGGAGTTGTGCGGGGGCGAGAGCAAGCTCGGGGGGGGGGGGTGCTATTTATAGCCGACCCGAGGCGGTTGCCGTGAACGGATAAGTCCGGCGAGCGATTATGAGGGCGCTGTGGCTGGACGGTCGGCTTAGGGGCTTGAGCATCTTCTAGATGAAGCACTGGTGCCATCCCAGTATCCAACTCAGCAAGGAAGGGGTGGTTACGGCCTGTCCTCGACGGAACGGCCGTACGGCACGTCGGCGGCAGAGAATGCGTTCTGCGCGTGCGACGACGGCAGCGGTGCTGCATCGTCTTGTTGGCAAGGAGATGGCCACGCTGAGCTCTCGGGAGGTGTGGGCGGTGCCGAACGGCGTTATGCCGCAGGGTTGCCCCCTGTCGGCCGCTACGGTGGTTCTGCCGCCGTGGAACACGCCGGCGCAGGCGGGCCAGGGCGCCACCGACGCCAGGAAGGAGCCAAGCGCGCGTGTGGTGCTCCGGACAGGGAGGAGGGGCTGTGAGCAACGTGCCAAGTGCACAGTTTACATGTGACTGAATCTCTGACGAAGAAACGACACTGAATTCTGAATTTTCTTCAAGATGTCTGATGAATAATGCATGCCGTGTTGACGATGAATGATTTTGGCATGTGGGGATTTTTCCTTGAGTTGGTTTTTGGAGGAGTGGTCTCTCATTGCAACTAGGGGTTGCCTGAATTTTGGTGGAATTTTTGGAGAAGAGGAGATATGAATTTCACCAAATTTGACAAATCTGGTCCAAACTTGCAGAAGCTGAAACTTGAAAATTTTGAAAAGAAGAAGAGTGGATCTTGATGGTTCTAGGTTGTGGGTGCCAGGGACTATCCAGAATAGTTGGTTTGAGAACAAAACTCAAAGGCATTTAGGTACTTGCTTTGCAAATCACCTAGGCTCAAAATAATGGACAGAATTGTTTTGGGAAAAGAATTTAATGAAATAAAACCCAAAAATGAGTTGGACTTGTTGGGACAGAATATTTGAATTGTCCCAAAGGGGAAGGAGGGTTTTGGGAAGATTTTCCACATGAGTCATGGTAAAACCATGGATGGTTTCAAAATAAGAGAAGACCCAAAAATCCCTAGGGTTTTCTTCTAAAAGAAAATAAATCCCAAAAACAAATTTGAGAAGGGGGAAAAATCAGAAGAAAGATTTAATAACCAACACCAGAGTTGAAGAAGATGCCAAAATAAAATCTCTTGTCAAAGGGAAAGTTCTTGAGAGAAGGAGATTTTTGGAAGGGTTTAAATGACCTCCTTCAAAACCAACAAAGTTTTTGCTGAAAACCAAAACAAAATTTTTTTGGAGTGTCACATTCCTCAGTGAAGAATTCATAAAAATCGCCTATTCACCCCCCTCTAGTCCACTTAATGCACTTTCAGTTGGTATCAGAGCAAGGTACTCCCTTGTTCTGTGTGATTTTTGTTTGACCGCCTGGAGTTTTAGTTATGTCAACCGCAGGTATGATCAAAGTCTCTGCTGGGTGTCCTACCTTTGATGGGACGGACTACCCCTACTGGAAGAATAAGATGCGCATGCATCTTGAGGCAATTGATAACGATCTCTGGTATGTTGTGGAGAATGGTGTCCCCTCTGTCACCCCTACCATCAACGCTGCTGATGTGAAGAGATTCAAGCAACTCGACTCTCAAGCGAAGAACATCATATGTGGCCATCTGAGCAAAGGGTAGTGTCGGGGATATACCCCGCGGTGTAAACCGGCCGGAAGTTAACCCGGCCGGACTTGGCGGTTTATTTGAGGTCCCGCTGGCATTTGGCGATATTCATCTGGTGAACCGCCCGGACACTGCAATTTACCGAAGAACTCGCCAGACGTTGTAACTCACTTGGTGACCCGCTAGCGGGTCGAGGAGGATAAGACCTGGTGGCCCAACGGCGGTTCATGAAGGCCGGTTCATACTATGGTGGGCCGGTTTAAGAGGAAAGGCATAAGGAATATTTGTCTTACAAGGAGTTAAGACTTGGACTTGTATCCGGTTTGTATTAGAGATAGACTAGTCCTAATCCTAATAGGACTCCACATGTAACCCGCCCCTTCAACATATATAAGGAGGGCCAGGGCTCCCCAAAGAGGGACAAGCGACAAGCAAGAAGAAACAATCTTAGGTCTAGACACAAAGAGGAGAGCCGGCTTATGCGGCGACTCCCTCGTGATGATAATGAGACCTAGCCTCAAACAGCATGTAGGGTTTTTACCAGATGATGTTTCCCGGGGCCCGAAGCTGTCTAAATCCCTGTCTTGTGTTGCGTCTCTCGATTCCGCTCAACCCCTCTCAAGCTACCACATAGATGCGTTGGCCTCGCGACTAAGTCCTGACATTAAGGACATCTGACGTGTTAATTCCATGACAGTTGGCGCCCACTGTGGGGCTTGCGCACGATGGTGTTGAGTTCTTGAAGGAATCTCTCCCAGGGATCGAGGAGCTTGCGAGATCATCCAGGGAAGAAGAGTCATCGATGCAAGTTTAAGTTTGAGATGTTAGGGTTTCGTACGTGCAGCCGCACACGACCTGGAAGGCAGATATATTTTTTGGGGCGCTGCCGTCAAGTCATACGTTTTTTACGCCATCTGGAAAACCATAGGATTCACCACGACGGCTGCACACGACCCGGAAGGCTGATGTTGGTCCGCCGAAGCCGTCAAGTTGCAGATATTTTTGTTGGAGTCGCCGACTTGTTACTTCTGATTAAATCAAAGAGTACAGACACGTGCATTGTTTACATCGCATTAAGCATCAACCTGATGTTTTCAAGTACTAGTGCGCCACTAGAAGGCAAGGAGAGTACGTTTTGAATTAATACATCATCAGAGGCCAAGTCAGTTCTTTCTTTGACAACTCCGACGGCCACAAGGAAGCGGCGAAGAGATTAATTCCAGAATTGAGAAAAAGTTGCCACGTTGGACCGGTCCTTGAGGCAACCTACAGCGTCCTTGTTCCTAGGATGAAGGGGAGCCGGTTCGGGGTTGCAGCAGCTCACAATCCGTCCATAGCAGAGGCGGACTCGGTCAAACGGCGACGACAGCTAAGTGAAGGTGAATCCGGGTGCTGTAGGTGCTCCCCTCTGCTCGTGAGTCGCCTTCGTCGAAAGCCCATGCGGTGAGCCACCGGTCGTCAAGTCGGCTGCATCGTCCCCAACGCCACCCCAGCTCACCTCGGACACGGATCCCCCATCGCTGAGCCGCAGTGGGTTTGCCTTGTTCTCCAAAAACCCGCGTCTCCCCTGGCCGTGCTCCGTCCCCATCGTGACCAAGTGGCCTCCGACCGAGCCAAACCGCCGACGGGTCAAGCCCCTGCTACAAGCTGCCTCGTCGGTCTCTGGCTTTGAATTGCCACCAAGTTACCAGACCGATGGCCCGGCGCCATCGCCCAGCTACAACAGATTTTACCCCGAGTCATTGCCATGACCCGCTTTCGTCGTCCGCGCCTGGGGTCGCCTTCGTTGCGTGTCGAGCCGCCAGCGCCGTGACCCGCCGTTGCCGCCTCACGTTCTTGATGGCCTCATGCTTCAAGTCTCAAGATATAAGTATATGTACTTGCTGTTACTTCCTAATGTAATGATGGAAGGAAAGTACTACGTCAAGTAGTAGTCCACGGGATCAAAATTTGCTGCTGAAGATTCGCGACCCTCGCTTGAGTCACTGGTTGCCACCAAGACAACGATGGAAGAGCCGGCGCTTCATCAACCGTGTGCCGCCGTCGCTGAAAACCGCCGCTGCGCTGACCTGGTCTCTGCCATCTGAACCGACTCCGACCGCCGGCTGTTTCCGAGTTAAGCTCCGACTTGAGGCGCTGATCGCCTTACCTCTGCTTCGAGCCGGCCTGCAGCCTCTGTTACAGGTTCAACCTGCCGGCGCTCCTAAACCGCCCGGCGCTTCACACCTCCGCTGCCGGGTCAGTGGCTGCACCTCGAGCTGCCGCGTTCGTCTTCAAACCGCCACTTGGTGTAACTCGCTCTAAGCCGCCACTTCCTTGTAGCGCACTGAGCGTCGCTTCATCGCTCTGTGTTAAGCCGTGATACTATTCCGTGGAAGTAACCGGTGCAAGTGGCAGGGCCGGGTGATTCAAGTCCAAGGCTGGAACTTGGAAGGCCACTAGCAAGCAATGTGTGCATGCGTGGCAAATAAAAAGAAAATCATGCCAAAAGAAAAAGGGAGCAAGCTTTCACACAGAGAAACAAGCTAAAAGACTCACGGTCCAAGTTAAACACACACACAAGAAAGGTGTGCTACTGGTTAATGGGAACGACCTACCTCAAAATTCGATGGGTAGGTGGTTAGTTGATTGGACGTGAAGGTCATCACTCTGTCAACATTTACTACCTCCGAAAAATATATCAGGACAATTTATGACAAAAAGTGATATTATACCGCGGAGATGGAGGCACGCCAACATCTTTTGGCACAGGTGGTCGTCGTTACTCAACGGACTCCCGCACCGGCTTACAACGCCGTGGCCGTCTCTCGCGACCGCACCGGTTTACAACACCGCGGCCGGACCATCCGTCTGCTCGTCTGGCCGACTCGGTCGTGATTAATTTTAGCATCACTGTGGTGATCATCAACTCCATGGCGGATAATTTCTGGCCTAACACATCAGGTGATATCCATCTAAAATATATTTTATTAGTGCATATTATTTTTGCCTTGGTCTGCAATATTGTATGAAGGACAATTATTCATTATAAACGTGGTTTATACCATGGGTACGAAGCACGCGCTGGAAACGTCCTTCCCGGTGTTCGTCCGTGCCACATTACACGGTGAATGGACGCGTGCAAGACGCCGCCCTTACGGCCCGGTTTACGTCAGCTTGCCGGGACCGTGCCTGCGTTTGACTCGCCCGTCCGAACCTGTTTACAACACCGTGGCCGGTTCATCTGTCCAAGCCACCTCTAATACTGTGGACGTTTCTACCGTCCATTTATTGCGGCCTGGTCTACATCAACATACTAGGCCGCACCTGTCTGCATGAGCAAGTCACAGCTTGGGTAGCCCGGTTTTCTTTCAAAATGGAGGCAAATTATCATATACTATCAACCGCCATCTACACTGGATGGCTCAATGGGCAGGCGCACAAGTCGCGCCACTACAGTTTGGTTAACTTCAAATCGCCAGTTGGAAGGAACCATTGGCCGAGTTGCTGACACTGCTCATACGGGATCATTTATAACCCGCCGCAGTCATCACAACCTTCGGTGGATTCACATCGCGTTATCAACACCAATGATATACAAGTTATGCCGGTTTATATCACGGTCAAATATGGAGAGTTTCAAGCCAACTCCTCGAGTCACCTTGAGACTCGGGTGCTACGATGACATGACTAAGCAAATCTTGCCAGTTTCAGCAAATTTAAGAACCCCAGGAAGATGGAGGAAAGATAACCCGTCCGGAGGCTACTGTTATTTGAAGGCCGTCAGAAAATTTCCGGCTTAGTAAGTATATGACAGTTACAAAATCCCGGCTCAATGAAGAAGTTCCGGATCATCAGAAAGGATTCCGGTTTAAAATCCGGCTCAAGGGAAGTCAGTCTCACTGAAGCTCTCAAGTATCCGGTTTACAATCCGGTTCAAGGGAAATATATTCTCCCACAAAGCTCTCAAGCGCTCAAATCCGGTTTAAAAATGTCCGGTTCAAAAAGGAATTAACTTCTTGCAAGTTCGAGTTGAAAGGCCATCAGAAAATTTCTGGCTGAAAATGAAGATTCCGGTTTACGATCCGGTTCAAGGGAAAGATGTCTCCCACAAAGCTTTGAAGCTCTCAATATCCGGTTCAAAATCCCGGTTCAAGAAGGATTTATCTCTTGCAAAAAGTTAAAGGGTGCCAAAGAGGACCTGCTGCCATGAAGCGTGGTCCAAACATGGGTATCATACCTTATTGGCTTAACATATTATTGGTCAGTTGGGGGCTTGGTCGTATCCGAACCATAGCCACGCCTCTTGATCGGCCTAGTGCCACAACATCACTTGGGGGCTTGGTCATGTCCGAACCAATGCAACGCCTTTTGATAGGCGAAAGCCACCAGATCACTTGGGGACATGGTCAAGTCTGAACCAGTCACGCCTCTTGATCGGCCTAAGGCCATAGAGTCACTTGGGGCTTGGTCGAACCGAACCATTGCCACGCCACTTGATCGGCATAATGCCACGGTTTCAGTTGGGGACCTGGCTGACTTGAACCATAGCTACACCTTATTGGGAGCTTGGTCGTGTCCGACCATGGTAACACCATCTGATCGGCTCAGTAAAGCCTTTTTTTGCAAACGGTTTTATCATTGCCTTCCATATTTTTTCATAACTGTTATTTCATTTTTGTTGCATTTTTAAATCGACATTGTTAATCCGTTCCAAACTATCAATTACAAATTGGCGGAACACGGTCAAATCCTAATCCGGAGACTATCTGCCCGGTTTGATTTTACGTTACCATCTTATTATGGAGTAAACCGGTGTTCATTAACCCGGCTTGACGTTCAATTACAAGTTGTCAGTACATGATCAAATCATAATCCGGAGACTATCCGCCCGGTCTGGTTTGACTACGAGTCGCCAGTATTATATATGGTTAAACCGGTGTTTATCACAACCCGGTACGGTTTTATCATAAACCGACACAGTATGGAAGGAGTTATCATTACTCAAGATTGGGGTTATCACCCTTACTACAAAAAGTTGGTAAACCAATGATGTGATTCAATGTCACAGGTATGATATATTTCATTGATTTTCTTAAGTGCAACCTTGGTTATAAACCTGGGTTATATGTTGGGCATTATGACCCGTCCGGCGGTAAGCCGCCAGGACACTTTAAACTTGTTGTATGCAGAGACAGGTTGAATAAAGCATGATGATAAATTATCCGGTGTTTATTAAACCGGCCTGGTTTTAAGACGATAAGTCGCCAGTATATGATGAGAAATTATCCGGTGTTTGTTAACCCGGCCTGGCTTTGGACTATAAGTTGCCAGTACATATTCGGATTGCGCCATTGGAATCATGCGCTTATAAATCATTGGGTTATATTATTCAAATAGCCAAACTTGGCTGAATTTTCATTATGATATTGAATGAATAAGGTTTTTCATACCAGATTATGTTATCTTTAATAGCCAACACGGCTGGATTTTTATTATGGTTATCAATAACCAATATTATAATTGAGGTTTTCAAAGTCGCTTTTAGCGCAATAGTTATCATATTATTAATGGATATGATTTATTCAAGGAATAGTCCCGAGTTGCTGCAGGCTTATGACCCGGCACTTGGGGGCTACATTATTTAAATTGAGATTACATCAAATGTGCAAGTCTCATGTCGCTGCAAGCATGCACCATGACACTTGGGGGCTAATGCAAAATCATTTTTTGCTCATCTTATTGAAAACCCGACTCATCACATTGTAATGAGCCGGCCCTTGGGCGCTACCAATTGCTCCTGTCAACAATTCAAGGTACAAAGCTTTATATCCATTATATTGAAGGGTCCACTGCTCAGTTGGTAAAGCACAAGACTCTTAACCTTGTGGACGTGAATTCAAGCCCCATTATGGGGGTTACATCATATGATATTATTTTCATTGAAGTATATATCAAAGTCCCAGCTCAATATTATCTTACTGAGCCGGCCCTTGGGGGCTACACATTGCTGTTCAAAGTTTACATGATTATATTTACAAAGTCCCTGTTCATTATTGCATAATGACCCGGCCCTTGGGGGCTACACTAGTTGAAGTTTTTATGAGCATCAGGCAATTACAAGTCCCAGGTTGCTGCAAGCATGACAACCCGGCACTTGGGGGCTACATATGTGGAATACTTAATTCTGATTAGTGATTGAGATGAACAAACTGGATTTCTTCAAGATTGTGATATTTACATTGAAGCAAGTCTTAAGCTGTTGCTATGCTACCTTCTTAAGACTTGGGGGCTACAAGTGGTAGGCATATAAGAGGTATATTTTCAAGCTGGATGTTAACTACAAGTATAACCCGGTGCTATCAATATTTATAAACCGGTGATCTTGGCAATGATAAAACCGGCAAGTTCTGCATCTTCAAACCGGTTGAATAGCAGATGAGTATTTCAAGACCAATATTTCTTAAACCGGCACTTTGGAAGCCGACTCAAGTGGATTATTCTTCACAATATTTTTTCTATAAGAAGCCAACATCAGCAATTTGAGTATGAAGCTGGTTATTGACCTGGATTTTCTAGAAGGAGGAAATGACAAAGGACTTAAGGACGATCATGTGCCGGTCTACAAGAATTCTTAACCCGGAGCACAACCTGCCAAAATTGTTCTGGTGTTTATTTTGCAGCATAAGTTTACCATGGATAAATCCAAGCTAAACTTGGGGGCTAATGTCGGGGATATACCCCGTGGTGTAAACCGGCAGGAAGTTAACCCGGCCAGTCTTGGCGGTTTATTTGAGGCCCCGCTGGCACTTGGCGATATTCATCTGGTGACCCGCCCAGACCTGGCAATTTACCAGCAACCCGCCAGGACGTTGTAACTCACTGGTGACCCGGCGGACGGTTCAGAGGAGCGACAAGACCTGGTGGCCTAATGGGCGGTTCATGAAGGCCGGTTCATACTATGGTGGGCCGGTTTAAGAGGAAAGGCATAAGGAATATTTGTCTTACAAGGAGTTAAGACTTGGACTTGTATCCGGTTTGTATTAGAGATAGACTAGTCCTAATCCTAATAGGACTCCACATGTAACCCGCCCCTTCAACATATATAAGGAGGGGCAGGGCTCCCCAAAGAGGGACAAGCGACAAGCAAGAAGAAACAATCTTAGGGCTAGACACAAAGAGGAGAGCCGGCTTATGCGGCGACTCCCTCGTGATGATAATGAGACCTAGACTCAAACAGCATGTAGGGTTTTTACCGGATGACGTTTCCCGGGGCCCGAAGCTGTCTAAATCCCTATCTTGTGTTGCGTCCCTCGATTCCGCTCAACCCCTCTCAAGCTACCACATAGATGCGTTGGCCTCGCGACTAAGTCCTGACATTAAGGACATCTGACGTGTTAATTCCATGACAGGTAGTATAGTATAGTGAGTGCTTTGGAGACAACTAAGCTTATCTGGGATAGGCTGTCCAAGGTCAACGAAGGAGTCTCAACACAGCGTGACTCTCGAGTTGACGTTCTTCGCAATCTCTTCAACCGCTTCAAAAGACTCGACAATGAAAATGTTCAGCAAACCTTCAATCGCCTCACTGACATCTCAAATGAGCTTCAAGCACTTGGTGCCACTGACATCACCGACCATGAGGTGGTGAAGAACTGAGATCGCTTGATTCCTCATTTGATACTCTGGCATTGATGATACAAGATCATAGAGACTATAAGTCACTTGATCCTGCTGATATTCTCCAGAGGCTAAACACTCATGAGTTCTAGCTAGCTGAGAAGAGAGATCTCTATGGTCCGAGCTATGGCAGATCACGCGCTCTGAAGGCCAAGGTAGTGTCTGAATCTGAAGACGAGGATTCTGGTAGCAGCCTTGGTGACCCTGAAGAACTGAGCCATGAGCTAGCAATGCTCGTGAGGAAATTCCAGAAGTTCTCAAGACATGGTCACTTTGGAAAATCCTCAAGAAGTGATGATTCCTCATCTCGTGACTACAAGAAGAGACTATGCCACAAATGCAAGAAACCCGGTCACTACATTCAAGATTGTCCTCAGTGGGAAAAGGAATCAAAGAATAAGAAATACAAGGATTATAGTTCTGATGATTCAAAGAAGAAGAAGAAATCTTCAAAGTCCTCATCATCAAAATCCTCGAGGTCTTCATCTCACAAGAAGAGCAGCTCCAAGAAGGCTCGGGCATTCATTGGCAAGGAAATGGACTCTGAGGCTGAGTCTGAGGAACATGAGGAAGAGGAGGCATCTGAGGAGTCAGAATCTGGTGTGGCGAGCCTAGCCCTCCCTACTGCGTTCATCAGCAAGTCCATATTCAACACTGAAGAAAATGGCTTCCACAACAAGGCTGATGACGACGCTCCCACCTATTACTTTATGGCAAAGGGTGCCAAGGTACTCAAATATCCCTCCTCTGAATCAAGTGAGGATTGATGTCTACTACGCAACCTTCTTCTTATAGACGTTGTTGAGCCTCCAAGTGCAGAGGTTTGTAGGACAGTAGCAAATTTCCCTCAAGTGGATGACCTAAGGTTTATCAATCCGTGGGAGGTGTAGGATGAAGATGGTCTCTCTCAAGCAACCCTGCATCCAAATAACAAAGAGTCTCTTGTGTCCCCAACACACCCAATACAATGGTAAATTGTATAGGTGCACTAGTTCGACGGAGAAATGGTGATACAAGTGCAATATGGATGGTAGATATAGGTTTTTGTAATCTGAAAATATAAAAACAGCAAGGTAACAAGTGGTAAAAGTGAGCGTAAACGGTATTGCAATGCTAGGATACAAGGCCTAGGTTCATACTTTCACTAGTGCAAGTTCTCTCAACAATAATAACATAATTAGATCATATAACTATCCCTCAACATGCAACAAAGAGTCGCTCCAAAGTCACTAATAGAGGAGAACAAACGAAGAGATTATTGTAGGGTACGAAACCACCTCAAAGTTATTCTTTCGGATTGATCTATTCAAGAGTTCGTAATAGAATAACACCTTAAGACACATATCAACCAAAACCCTAATGTCACCTAGATACTCCAATGTCACCTCAAGTATCCGTGGGTATGATTATACGATATGCATCACACAATCTCAGATTCATCTATTCAGCCAACACAAAGAACTTCAAGGAGTGCCCCAAAGTTTCTACCGGGGAGTCAAGACAAAAACGTGTGCCAACCCCTATGCATAAGTTCACGATGTTACGGAACCCGCAAGTTGATCACCAAAACATACATCAAGTGAATCACGTGAATATCCCATTGTTACCATAGATAAGCACATGCAAGCCATACATCAAGTGTTCTCAAATCCTTAACGACTCAATCCGATAAGATAACTTCAAAGGGAAAACTCAATCCATTACAAGAGAGTAGAGGGGGAGAAACATATAAAGATCCAACTATAATAGCAAAGCTTGCGGTACATCAAGACCGCACTACTAGGAAAAGGGCTATAGATGGAAATGACACTAATGGCGCACCGGAAAGATGGTGCGCCATTAGTATATACTAATGGCGCACCACCATCCGATCGCCATTAGAGTCTAAACTACTAATGGCGCACCATGCTTGGTGCGCCATTAGTACCAATTTTTTTAAACTAGTGCGCCTGTCCAAACATACTAATGGCGATCCTGCCCAAGTCGCCATTAGTAGTTGTAACTACTAATGGCGCACCAAATGTGTGTGCGCCATTAGTATATAAACTTTTTTTTGAACTAGCGCTTGTCCAAACATACTAATGGCGCACCGCACCACAGTGCGCCATTAGTAGTTGTAATAACTACTAATGGCGCACCAGGGTGTGGGTGCGCCATTAGTATAGAAACTTTTTTTTTGAACTAGTGCGCCTGTCCAAACATACTAATGGCGCATCCTGCTTAGGTGCGCCATTAGTAGTGGTAACTACTAATGGCGCACCATGCAAGAGGTGCGCCATTAGTAAGTGGGCAGCAACAAGATATTTGGGACAGCCTCTCCTACCCACACAGTCACTTTCTCCCCACTTCATTCTCTCCACCTCCTCCTTGTCTCGGGTGCCTCCTCTTTTTCACCTCATTTCCACCATAGATTCTTTTCAATTAAGTGGTTAAATTACCTTGTTTTAATAGGTAAGTAAGGGGGGAAGCTATATTTAGGTTGTTCTCCTTACAACAATGTGCACATGCACTTTTTACGGCCTAGCTAGATCTATGTATGTTCGTGGTGTTGCATATGTTTGTGGTGTTTGCATATGTGTTTGTGTTTGGAGGTGTACCGGTATTTGAAATGCGATAGTTGCCAATATTTTGCGGAATGTTGATTCATTTCCGTTTAGCGAGAATTTTGGCATTAAGCATCCTTTTGGTCCTATTTTTAGGAAAGTCATGCCAAATTTTTCTTGGTTCTAAAATATCGTTTTGCTCTACCCATGCGACCATATGGTCCGCACGATGACCGAAGGCATCGTGAATAGGTTTTTGAGGTCCGCGAGGCCGAGATGCTTCAAAAGAACGAGACGGAGATAAGATGTCCGTGTCGAAGATGCAAGTGAAGAGCCTTATTGCGGACCCGATTCCGGCAGGTGCGGGACCACCTGCTGTTGCATGGTTTCATGGATGGCTATCGGTGGCAAGGTGATGAAGATGACTATGAAGTCGTCCATGCGGGCGGGCAAGAAATGAGGAAGGGCAGCAAGACAACCACCGCGGCTCGGGCGGGCGAGAAGACGAAGAATCCCGGAGATGATCACGGCGTGATGTTGTACACGATCATCATGTAGAAGATGCAGGACATGATGATGAGGAAGATGCGGAGCAGGCGACGGGCATGATCATGAAGATGATGATGCGGGCGGAGCGCACGACGCTGGACCATCGATGGGCTGGGTGCAGGACCCTCATATTCAAGAGCTGCTTCTCAAGCGGACGGATAACGCAAGAGCTGCCGCCGAGAGAAAGCCAAGATGGATCAACTTGAGTTAGACGGTTACTCCATTGTATGAAGGATGCAGGCCGAGGATACCCGCTGAAAGTAACGCCATGGCCACGGAGATGAAGGTAAAACACAAAATGACCGACGCGTGCTTCGACGAGAACATGTCATTCGCACGAACGTCTTCCCAAGGGGAACAAGTGCCCGACCAGTTTGGAGGAGGCGAAGAAAATCGTGTGTCCTCTGGATTTACCGCACGTGAAATACCATGTGTGCATGAACAATTGCATCATTTATCGGGACGAGCACGCGAGTCTACCATATGTCCGGTGTCTTGCGCCACTCGATACAAGAAGAGGAAGAAAGCTCCTCGAAAAGTGGTGTGGTACTTTTCGATCACTCCTCGTCTGCAGCGCTATTTCATGGACCCTAAGGTAGCAAAGCTCCTGCGTTGGCATGCGGATAGGGAGGAGAAGAAGCGGAAGATGACGCAAATGATCCGGAGATAGATAAAAAGACAAGATGCTGAGTCATCCCTAAGGATGCGAGCGATGGCAGCGTTGAACTTCAAGACTCGGAATTTGGGAACGATCCAAGGAACATCGTCTTTGGCGCGAGCACCGATGGAGTCAATCCGTTTGGCAGCGTGAGAAGCACACATAGCACCTGGCCTGTGTTTGTGTGGATGTACAACCTTCCCCTGGTTGTGCATGAAGAGGAAGTACATTCACATGAGTATGCTAATTGAAGGGCCAAACAACCAGGAACGACATCAATCAGATCCGGGGCTGCTGAAAGAGGAGCTTGACACGCTGTGGAAAACGCCAGCCAATACGTGGGATGCCGCAGAGAAAGAATATTTCCCTATGAGAGCCGCGCTGCTCACGACGGTGCACGACTATCTCGGTTACGGATATGTTGCGGGGCAGGTAGTCCACGGATTTTCTGGATGCGTAAGGTGCATGGATGACACAACGTATCGCCAGCTAGATAGAGATCCCGGGTCTTCTAAAACCGTGTTCATGGGACATCGAAGGTGGCTTCGCGACGATGACCCGTGGAGGAAACGCAAGGATCTGTTCGATGGTGAAACCGAACCCAAAACGCCTGTACGAGGAGCGGCGAGGAAATAGACAAGCTGTTGGAAAATTGGAAAGACTGCCCACCGCCGAAAGAAGCAAAAGGCGCCAGAGCCGGAAAGAAGCGAAAAGCGCCAGAGCAGCTGCTGAAGGTATGGAAAACGAGGTCTGTTTTCGGGACTTGCCGTCTTCGGAAGATCCACCGTGTGCCTCACAGCCTTGATGTCATGCATATCACGAAGAACGTGTGCGAGAGTCTGCTTGGTACCCTGCTCAACATGCCGAGAGGACCAAAGATGGGCGAAAGCAAGGGCAGACTTGAAATCAATGGGCATCGGGCAGGAGCTTCACGCTATATATGATGATGATGATGATGATGATGATGATGATGATGATGATGATGAGGCAAGCAGGACACGAAAGTCGTCGCAAAGGCAAAAGGCCAAGAAGACCGAAATGACTACCCTCCCGCGTGCTTCACTCTAAGTCGAGGAGATCGAGCAGTTTTCACCTGCCTCCTAGGAGTAAAACATCCTTCGATTACGCTGGGAAGATAAGCAGATACCTAGACCCAGTGAAGCGAAGTTCAGCGGGATGAAGTCTCACGACCGTACGCGTCTTGACGCAGATACTTCCGGTTGCAATCCATGGGATCATGGACGCGCACGTCCGTGAAACGCTATTTGGCCTATGCAACTTCTTCGACGTCATCTCTCGGAAGTCGATTGGCGTGAGGCAACTCGAAGGCTACGAGAAGAGATCGTGGTGATACTATGCGAGCTTGAGATGTACTTCCGCCCGCATTCTTTGACGTTATGGTGCATCTGCTGGTCCATATAGTGGAGGATATCATCCAACTCGGGCCGACGTTCCTGCACAGCATGATGCCGTTCGAAAGGATGAATGGTGTCATCAAAGGATACGTTCGCAACATGTCACGTCCGAAGGAAGCATAGCCGGGGCTTTCGATCAAGAGTGCATCTCCTATCGCACGAATTATCTAGGCATCGAGAACCCGTTGGTCTGCCCGTCAGCAGCACCTCGGCAGGCTCGCTGGATGGGGTCACCGTGAGGGTCGCCGCGAAATGCATGTCGACTTCGAGGGTCGACTCGCCGACTTTGAAAGAGCAAACCTAGTCGCGCTACAACACATAGACGTGGTCGATCCTTGGGTGGTAGAGCACAAAACCTTTATTAAAAAGACGACAATGACCGAGGCCAACAGAGGACGGACGGAGATACACTCAAAGAGCACAACTCATGTTTCACGCGTTGGTTCAAGCATAAGCTTCGTACCCTTTACATGAGGATTCTTCCGGAAGAACAACTCATATTCGCCTTGTCACAGGCCCCGAGCACAACCTGATGACCTATGAGGCGTCGATATCAACGGCTACACATTCTACACCGAGGCCAAGGACATGAAGAGCGATGGTTATCGAACTCCGGGTAACGATGGAATCCTACACCGTAACGACAAGGACAGATACTATGGAAGGATCGAGGAGATCTGGGAGCTGAGCTACTGAGAGAAGGTCCCATGTTCCGTGTCGATGGGCCAAGAACGTCATAAAAGAAGACCGGTATTTCACCACCATGGTTATACCCGAAGCCAAATCAAGACATGGGCAAACGTCACCGCTAAAAATGAGCCATGGGTACTGGCTTCCCAAGTGGACCAATGCTTCTTCATTACCGACCCACCAAAGCCCGGTCGTGTTGTCGTGAGGAGAGGCAAAAGGAAGATCATCGGAATGGATGGAGTAGCCAATGAGCAAGACTTGACAAGTCGGCGACCGAGGATCGAACATGACGACGATGATGAAGTAGCAGCATACACCACAAGAAGAAGCAGGACCACCCTACCTAAAGGACGTCCGTTCCACGTAAGAACTCCATTTGCGAAAAAGAAGGGCAAGAAGATTGTGAACAGATAGCTAGCTAAGATCGATTGTATTTAAATCGTAGCCTTCATTTCTCGATTGTATTTCATGGGTACTTTTGAACTATCATGAATATTTTTAAATTTCATGGACACTCGATCTCGATCCCCTCCATCTCGATCGCTATCCCACCTCGCCAGATCCGACCCCCGCACCTCGATTCCCCTACTCAACCGCCACCACCGACCATCCGCACCCAGACCGTCTTATAAAAAAATAAGTATCAAACAGCTTTTAAATGCTACTGTCTTATAAAAAATATTACTGTTATTATTTAAACAAGTTTGAACATTTTAAACACAAATAAGTATCAAACAGCTTTTTAAATGCTAAAAAATTTGTGGAGCCCACCTCGATCCCCCTCCATCTCGATCGCTGTCCCACCTCGCCAGATCCGTCCCCTCCTTGAGCACCCCAGATCCACCGGCCACGCCACACACCCCGCACCTCGATTCCCTACTCAACCGCCACCGCCCCCCCTGCACCCACAACCGCCTTATAAAATAAATAAGTATCAAACAGCTTTTAAATGCTACTGTCCCCAGTCCACGGCCACTTGCCAACCCCGCACCTCGATTCCCTACTCAACACAGCAGCCGACCCCCCACCCAGACCGTCTTATAAAAAAATAAGTATCAAACAACTTTTTAAATGCTACTGTCTTATAAAAAATATTACTGTTATTATTTAAACAAGTTTGAATATATTTAAACATAAATAAGTATCAAATAGCTTTTTAAATGCTAAAAAAATTGTGGAGCACAGGAGTCGAACCCAGACCTCCCGGTGTGAGAACTGGAGGCTGACCAATGAGCTAGTATAGTGGGCTTGACATGGATAGGTTCCGTAGTACATAACCCATTGGCTTGAGTGGAAATAAAAAAAATACTAATGGCGCACCACGGTGAGGTGCGCCATTAGTGTGGACATGCTAATGGCGCACCGCGTGAGGTGCGCCATTAGTATTGTGGCCCCCTTCGCCGATCCCCTTCGCCCGATCCCCTTCGCCCTCGCCCTCGCCCTCGCCTCGCCTCTCCCTCCCTCGCCTCTCCTCGCCCCGGGCGCCGCCGACGCCACGACGCCGCCTCGACCCGCCCGACCCCGCCGCCCGACGCCGCCCGACCCCGACCCGCCCGGACCCGCCCGACCCGCCCCGCCGGACGCCTTGACGCCGCTCGACGCCTCGACCCGCCCGACCCGCCCGCCGACGCGCCCAGACGCCGACCCCACCGCCCGGACGCTGCCCGACCCGCCCGCCGGACGCCGCCCGACCCATTGGCCCGTCACCACCGCCATAAATACCGCCCCTTCCTCGCCTCAAGTCCACCTTCTCGTCAATCCTCCTTCCCCACTGCCTCAAGGTACGGCGATTCCTTCCCCTCTCCCTGTACGGCGAATCCTCCTTCTCATAAGCATGCCAACAGCTATATAGAAATCCGTGAGAAAATTGATTATCGGGATATGCATGAACCTATTTGCTCGCTGGTATCTCTTTGATGATTATAAGTACATCCAGACACATAGGCAACCCAAATCCAACATTTCAAGAAGATTTGCACTTTCTCAAAATTCACTCATGAACTCTGAAATTAGTACATTCTCAAAATTCAATAAGATTTGCTCATTGTTGTGCAAGATCGAGTACCCAACCAAATTTTGCTCATTGTTGTGAAATTTATTTTTCTTCCTAGGTTTTGCTAGCGAGATGCCTCTTTACTGTTTTCATACTCCTGTCTGGTATTATGTTGTGTAACTAAAATGCTAGGATGCACAAGTCGACATTTGGTTGGCCAAGCAAACTGTTAAATTTATTAGCCCACCTCTTTTTCGATGTTGTCAACTTCTCATGAACTCTTATGTTGTCCACCAAACTTCATTTAGTTTCAGTTCAGTTAACCAGGTTATCAATCATGGAGTACATTGTGGCTCTGCAGGTCTGGCCCATCGACGCACGACAGCTCCTCCTCGTGCTCATCTGCCTTGTGCCCAAGTGCTCTGCAAGTCTGCATAGGGTAAATTCTGAAGTTTTTGATCTTTACTACAGTCAAAATTCACTAAACTTGTGGGTACAGTAAGTTAGTGTTCTAAGTTTGTCTCTGAAATTCACTAAGCCATCGGTGTCAAATTTGTCTCTCAAAAGCAATAATTAATCTACTGCTTCAAGTTTGCTTCAAGTTAGTATCCAAGGGTTAAGGGCTGTGCTGCTGTATTATGCCTATAAAAACACTTGTTTGGTCAATTAAACAGGCATTGAAAATTGATAGGGCATTTCTTATTAGCCCTCCATTCATCGCGAAATATCGTGTTGTTCAATACTTTTGTGGTTGAACAATTTCAAACTGTCGGCGTCTTGGGGGCATTAGAATATGTTCTGTTGTCAATCTTGAAAGAAAGAAAAGAATATGTCCTGGTTGTCAATCTTGAAAAAAGAAAAGAATATGTTCTGGTTGTTAATCTTGAAAAGAGAAAAGAATATGTTCGGTTGGTCATTTGTTCATCATGCATAACTCGTGGAGGCAGATTTCTCAACTTAGCTGCAGCAAAATTTAAACTACCACTTACCACTTGTTAGCCGTCCATTCATCGTGAATCTTTGTGTTGTTTGATACATTTGAGGTTGAACAATTTCAAACTGTCACTGTCTTGTGAGTCATTATAATATGATCTGGTTGTCAATCTTGAAAAAAGAAAATAATATGTTCTGGTTGGTCATTACTCCATCATGCACAAGTCATGCAAATATGCAATGTCACTTTCTTGTACTTCTCGGTATCTCTCACCATGGGTTTGCCATTGTGTTTCCTACAGTCTTTCATCTTGTTCTGTGTATGGTGCGGCGCAACTCCATCAGCATGATCTCTGTGGATGTTTCTCCTTTTATTTTCTTTTTATTACCTCATTCGCTATAGCTGATACCGGCAAGTTGTTATTATTTGGAAACACAAAACAAACGCAGACTCTCCATCAGAGCTCATGCTGAGGCACATTGTAGGTGATGATTTCGTTGATTGACACTATGTTTTCTCAGTTCGGAGTGCTAACCATATCAGTTAGATCTTAACCACGAACAATCAGGACCAAAACATCAATGGTGGGACTGCAAGCTCATGCCTAATTGGTGCAGGCATTGTGTAGGCGATCTAGTTGTGCACAAATAACAACAGCCCATGTTGTTCTGACTGAACTTTTCTGCTTCAGTTTTGCTGTGTACTAGTTTATCTTGATATCATCTTGAACTGAAAGCAGGAAAGTTTCATTTGCCTTGAAATGATACTTATATCCTGCCAGGGTTACTAGAAAAATGGCTTCAAGTCATAATAATATTGGTTATTGCTTTGCCTTATTTACCTAAAATGTATGCTAAGCAAACATCTTGTTCACTAAACCGCACTAGTGGCAGCTTGAGACATAATAATATAAAGCTATAGATGATGTTGTACTTGTGATGATGCTACTTGTGATCTTCTGAAATGACCCATTGGCGACTTCATTACGCGGGGATAATGATATTGCAGGTACCCCAAGAGGCCCTTGAGTTTGCCGGAATGTCGATTAACTTCCGTTCCGGCAAATTCGGGTACTCCATATGTCCTATTTTCAGCAAAAGTCATGCTGAAATTTTCTGTGAATTTTAGCATGACTTTGCTAAAAATAGGACATATGGGGTACTTGTGACTAATGCATGGGCCGGGTATCTTAGTAGTTAATTAAGTAGGATCAAGTGCCCGGCGTACTTGTGACTAATGCATGGCTTTTAGGGTGCCTCGGTGTCGATAAAACCGAAATGATGAAAAGTTAGGCTTTTAGGGTGCCTTGGCGTCGAAAAACCCTCAATGATAAAAGCTTAGATTTTAGGATGCCTCGGTGTCGACAAACCCTAAATGATGAGACCATGATCTTGTTCCTTGACAATAACCAACTTTTGACCAAACTTTGTTTCTATTTAGAGAGAAACATGGCCCACAACGATGAGGCCGGGGTTGAGGCGGCAAGGCATTCTCGAGCTGTCCCAGAGATGGAGGAACAACCTCACTTGTATGAGGCCGCCGCCTTCCCCACCGATCCCGAGACCACGGATGGTGCCGCCGAGGATGACCACACCGATGCCACCACCGATGGTGCCGCCGAGGATGCCACCATCGATGATGGCGGCGCCGCACGATGGCAGCCACCAAGAGGCAACGGAAGGACCGGCGCCCGATCGCGCTCCGCACCCTCAAGGAGGAAGTTATCAAGTGGACTCCAACGGAATCCAACGGTGCCCGAACGAATAGTCAAGGGTACTCGCTTCAGCTCGGGTGCATTGTCCGAGCACCGTCTCGATCAACACCGAGAACCCGAGGCATCCCGACCGAGGAATTTGCGCAACCTCCTCTTCACGAAGCTGCACGAACGATACAAGTTCCCGCTGAATTTGAAAACACAAGCCTCAAAGGGAATAAAGTGAACAATGCTGCCCTCACGAAGATGAGCAAGGCCCTGTCTACTTGGAAAAGCAATGTGAAGAGAATGATCGAGAAAGGTGAGAGTTATGAGAAGATCAAGGAGAAAATCCTTCGATCACCAAGATGACTACAACGACTTCAAGATCAATTGCTCGAGCACCGCAAGCTCCCAATCAAGTGAGTGGGGAAACAAATGCGGAGCTGAACATAGGGGAACACACACTCGGTCCCGGCGGTTACTGAGTGGCGGAGCCTATATGGGACAAGGAGGAGGCGGACCGTGCCGAGCAAGGCCTACCGCCCCTCTTGATACATACGGCGGTGACAAGCAGACCAGGAACTTTGTCGGGCCCGGTAGAAGAAGGACCCAAAACAAAGGAGCTTACCACGGATCCAAGACCAGGCAGCTTGAGCTTGTTCTCGTAAGGAATACACCCAGCGTAATTAGCTCCATATGGTTGCATTCTAATTAATGAAGCCAATTTCTAAATGGTTCACATTCCTTCCGCAGCGATCGAAAGCGATGGCGGGGTCGACTCAGAGCAACCCTTGGGACACCACTCTAAATAGGGGTTGAATGTAATGAAGAACAAGGATAAGCTCGATGGCCGACGTCACTGGTCGTGTGGCGGCAAAGGCTTGTCGACAAAATGGGGTCATACTATACCGCTGGTGTGCGGAAGGAGAAAAGACCAGCTCGGAAAGCCAGCGCGAGAGGTTCAAGAACTCAAGGCACAGTGGCGCGGATTCGGAGATTGTCCAAGAGCAAGTGGAACAACAACTCGGGCGGCGATCACCGCCCTTGTGCCTACCTTGATCTCGGGGTTGAGTCGTGGATTGCGGGCGGCCAACAGGCCGCCCGATTCCTAGCTTCACGGCCAGCAACTCGCATAATGCGATGGCGGGGCCATTGGTGCCTCCAGCGAGGCGGCATTGGTGTCTCCGACGCCGCACGGAGCTTAATGCACCGGGTGTCGCCGCCGGCACCTCTGCAGCAAGCGGCCCCTCCGTCAATCTGCCGCGCGCCGTTGGCGGTGCCTCTACATTAGCCGAGCTCGACGCCATCATCACGGTAACTAATTAAGCCTCTCGCCGAGGACTTCATCTCCTTGCCTTTGATCGGGCATCCCCGACGCCCTACATGTTTTCGCAGGCGCCGCCGACGTTCCGTGCACTCTCCTCCACTTCGTGAACAACGAGTTGGTCGATGTCGCCAAGGGCAAAATCGTTCAACCGGCAACCCTTGTTCCACGGTACCCGGATGCCACCCAACTTGTTTAGGGTTCAACTGGTTCGGTGCTGCCAGGCTGCGACGACTTGTTACCTCCGAATCGACCCGTCGGGGCCGACGATGATGACGTGATGACCCTCGGCGCCGCTGAGCTGGCCCTGCTTTGGCGAAGAGCCAGATTCGTTTGGGGCGGGGACACCACCCCAAAGACAACACCGCCACCGTCGTCGGCGCCAAGTCGGCCCCATGGCAAGACCGCCAGAACGGTGCGGACATCCCTATGCCATCGATCCAAACATGCATATGGCACAGGATCGTAATGACGACGACGACGACTATGATACATTTGGCAACGTCGATCAAGACTTTGCCGAGCATGGGTGCGATGGCGACTTCATGGGGCCTCCTTCTCAAGAACCAAACCCAACAAAAGACGTGTGCGATCTAGCTCGTACCGCGGAGAAGCCAAGTTGCAACAGCGCCGCCGTCGGCGTTCAGCTCTCGGAGACGCCTCAGCTGCCGACTTCACCGAGCCTCAGATAGGCGAGGTGCGAAATATTATCAGCCCCAACACACTCAAGAAGGCGGTCTGTGAGCAAAACT
This sequence comes from Aegilops longissima, assembly GCA_021605205.1. Taxonomy (NCBI): domain Eukaryota; kingdom Viridiplantae; phylum Streptophyta; class Magnoliopsida; order Poales; family Poaceae; genus Aegilops; species Aegilops longissima. The sequence continues at coordinate 665,963,338 of CM038677.1, read as the reverse complement.
CGGTCCCATTACAGGAGAAGAAGAAGGCACGCAAAAGAAAGACTAAGAAGGGTGCGAGCCAGCCGGCACCGAGTACGATCCGTGCTCAGGACGGGCCACCTTCACCGCAGGATATCTCGAGGAGGGTGCATGTGGCGGGTAGGGCGATGCTACCGACAAATATGCTCAATGCTGCAACCGGTGCTATGCGGAGTCTGCATGACAATGTTCTTTCTTTGGAGAAGCGGCGTCTCAGGGAGAAGGATGTGGCATACCCGGTTTTCGCGGCCAAGGTGCCAGAGGGCAAGGGCTTTGTGGATAACTCCATCGGGCGTACGATCGTCCTGCGTTTTGATGACATCCACGCTATGTTGAACCTTCATCCGCTGCACTACACCTTCGTTCGCTATTTTCGCTGAGTATGGAGATGCGGATCATTCGCGACAAGACCCCGGACATCGTGATAGTCGACCCCTTCTACATGTGTGCCAAGATCTTGGGCAGCGCTGGGACCGGCAAGTCGCGAGTTCTTACCTCGAAGGCATCATTCTGGCAAACCAAGATAAGGATAACTTCCTCGTGCCTTACTTTCCCGAGTAAGTCCTCCCCTCAACCGGCCCGTAACATATGAATTCTTACATTTCGATCGTTTTTCTTTTAACATTCCGTGTTTTCTGCGGTGACACACGTTGCACGCTCATCCTCCTAAGCCCTAAATATTCCATGGCCACGTATTTCGACCGGACCGTCGATCGAACGTAGACTACACAAATGTCAAGGAGGTTCTTGATGATGTTCTCCCGGCTCGCCAAATCTGGAGGCACCTTCACCAGGCCTATTCGTAAGTCACGGCAAGCACGTGTTCTCCCACAATCTGACGTTCTGCTGCGTCAAGCAGCCGCTGGCGATCGAAGGGTGCCTACTACGCCATCCATCACATGCGGGCGATCGTGCGGGACCATCATCAACTTCGCTACCGAGTAAACTCCAAGATTGGGCCGCGGCGTGTCGGCAATCCAGGGCGCGGACCTCCGACAAGAATTCTTTTGCATCCAATCGGAGTTTGCGGAAATCATCCATCAAGATGTCGCCGTCGCCTCGGGCAGTTCTACCTCGAAATCAACCGTCCAACAAAGACATCGACACAATGCTACAAATGCAGGATGACAACTCCCGTTCTTTCATGACTCCCACGATAGACGGCGGCTTCATCCACGCTCCGGTCCCTTGAGTCGAGTTGTCTAGTTCTGAAACATCGATTGGGTCATGTTGTAATTAAACTTTAATGAACTTGTAGTATGTCTCTTTGGTTTCGAGAGTCGTTCAACTTAGATGTAATCGATGCTATTAATGTCTTGCTTTTCTCTTCCGATCGTTCTGTTGCATACTTATATATTGCTTATGTATTGTCTGTGAATTGGTACTAACGTTTCGTTTGGCTAGTGCATAGCGATGCCGACGTATGTCGTGTACAAGGGTAAGGTTCCCTGAGTCTCGATGATCGGGAGGAGTGTCGGAGACAGGTTCACCGATTCAGCGGTAACAGTTACAAAGGTACACCACTAGGGCCGAGGCGAATCTAGATACGCCCGCTATCTAGCGGGAGAGGGGAGGGAGCGTTGGAGGAACCGGATGAAGACGAGTTTCATCGTGATGATGCTCATCGTGATGACCGCAGCTCTCTTCTATGTGATGGTAGTTTAGATGATCGATATCGACTTGTAATGCGAAGATAAACTCGCTACTCGCGGTCTCGAGACTTGTAATATAATGTTCTATCTTTGTTCGGTCTTTTCAATTCGGAGACTAATATGATGAATTGTATTCGGAGACTAATATGATGAATTGTATTCAAGGACTAATCTTCTATTGTATTTGATGAATCTATTGTTGATGTGTGATGTCTATATTTTGTCAAATTATACATTTTGTAACCTGTGCAAAAACAGAAAATAAAAAATAAAAAACCTAATATTCATACTAATGGCGCATCACATGATAAAGGCGCCATTAGTATGACAATCTATACTAATGGCGCATCACCGGAAGTGCGCCATTAGTATGCTTCTTGATTACTAATGGCGATCCGGGGTGGTGCGCCATTAGTATGCCAAAGCACTGGTATACATGCCCCAGGAGGCATACTAATGGCGCACCCTTGCATATACTAATGGCGCACAGGTGGTGCGCCATTAGTATACTGAGATACTAATGGCGCACCAGGTGGTGCGCCATTAGTAAAAATTACTAATGGCGTGCTGTCAATGGCGCACCTCTGATGCGCCATTAATGGCCATATTAGGTCCGCCATTAGTAGTGGTATTTCTAGTAGTGTCGTGCCGAATCAAGATCCGTTAGGGTGCCGGAACAGGGTCCCGATTGGTTTTTGGTGGCTACAGAGGCTTGCGGCGGCGGAACTCCCGATCTAGGTTAGTTTCTGGAGGTTTCAGTATTTATAGGAATTTTTGGCGTAGGTCTGACGTCAAGGAGGTTCCCGAGTCGTCCACGAGGCAGGCCCACACGCCCGGGGGGGTGGGGGGGGCACCCTCGTGCACGGCCCGAGACTTTTCTGGGCCAACTCTTTTACTCCGGGGTCTTCTTTTGGTCCATACAAAATCATCGAAAATTGGCACGTCAATTGGACTCCGTTTGGTATTCCTTTTCTGTAGAACTCAGAAACAAGGAAAAGACAGAAATTGGCACCGAGCTCTAGGTTAATAGGTTAGTCCCAAAAATTATATAAAATAGCATATAAATGCATATAAAACATCCTAGAAGGATAATATAATAGCATGAATACTTCACAAATTATAGATACGTTGGAGACGTATCAGCATCCCCAAGCTTAATTCCTACTCGTCCTTGAGTAGGTAAATGATAAAAGAAATAATTTATGAAGTGTGAATGCTAGCAGGTGCACAAGTTTGATCAATAATAATTTCAATCACCTTTTCTAGCATCATTATATGTCATAACAGTAGCTCATCTCATAGAACTTTTCATGATCAAGTAACAAACTATTCACATGTTAAAGTATAGATCATAGACTTTCTTGAAAACTAACAAACCATTCTCAGTCATAAAACAATTGCAGTTCATCTTATTTTCAGGAAGGGTCTATGTAAGAGCTTTGATTTAGCAAATCCCACATACTCAACTATCATGTAGTCTTCCATGATTGCTACCACTCAAAGAATATTTTTATAACAAATAGTATTCATCGAACACAGAGAAAGATAGGGGCTTAGTGTTTTGCCTCCCAACCTTTTACCTCAAGGGTAATGTCAACAATATTCATGCTCAAATATATTTGAATGGCCATATATGCTTAGATCTTTCTCCACCACATGATGCTTGCCAACTAAAAAGTAGGTTGGAATGAGAAGGAATACTACTAACTCTTGCATAAAAGTAAAAGATAGGCCCTTCGCAGAGGGAAGCAGGGATTTGCAGAGGTGCCAGAGCTCGAAGCTAAAACAGAGATGAAAATAATTTTGAGAGGTATGCTTTCATTATCAACATAAGGACCAAGAGTTCCCAATATCTTCCATACTAGATACATTATAGGCAGTTCCCAAATAGAAAGGTAAAGATTTTACTCCCCCTCCACCAACAATCACACTCCACGGCTTGTCCGAAACAACGGGTGCCGTCCAACTATCAACAATCCTGGGGGATTTTGTTTAAATTATTTGCGAATTTGTTTTTGATCTTTTGATCATAGGACTGGGCATCCCAATTACCAGCCATTTTCTCGTGAATGATGAGCAAAGTCCACTCATCGTGAGAATAACCCACCTAGCATGGAAGTTACTGACAGCCCCTAATCGCTACATGAGCGATTCGGGCATACAAAACAGATTATTATTTGAAGGTTTAGAGTTTGGCACATGCAAATTTACTTGGAACGGCAGGTAAATACCGCATATAGGTAGATATGGTGGACAATCATGGAATAAACTTGGTTCAAGGAATTTGGATGCACAAGTAGTATTCCCGATTAGTACAGATATTTTGTCTAGCAAAGGATTCTAAATAGCAAGCAACACATGTAAGAGGATCCATAACAATATAACTTCTATACAAATATACCCAAGCATAACTCATTATGTTGTCTTCCTTGTCCAACTTCAACTAATTTGCTCAGGTTTGAAAATAATTAATGGGGCTCACAATCATAGAAGATGTCCAAGATAGTATATTTATATGTGAAATCTCTCTTCCTTCAATATTCTTTCATGAATTGTTCAAGTGACCAATACAATGTTTGCTAACCTTCAAAAAAAATTACCACCTCTACTTCTTATATGTGAAGACATTACTCCCCATGGGAAAGGCATAAGAAACATATACAATTTAAGGTTTATGACATTCAAATCATTCAACAATTTACTCATAGGATATAAGTGAAGCACACAAGTAAATGACAAACTACTCCAAAAAGATATAAGTGAAGAGCAATGAGTAGTTAAATAATTATATAGCTATGTGAAGACTCTCTCTCATTTAAGAATTTCAGATCTTGGGATATTATTCAAACAACAAGCAAAAGAAAATAAAACGACATTTCAAGGATAGCACTCATCATGTGAAGAAGCTAAAACTTAGGCTCAACCAATACTAACCGATAATTGTTGAAGAAGAAAGGTGGGATGCCTACCGGGGCGTCCCCAAGCTTAGATGATTGAGACTTCTTGAAATAATCTTGGGGTGCCTTGGGCATCCCCAAGATTGAACTTTTGTGTCTCCTTAATTCCTTTTATATCACGGTTTCCCAAAACTTGAAAGCTTCATCCACACCAAACTCAACAAGAACTCGTGAGATAAGTTAGTATAAACCAATGCAAAAACCTTGTCATTTTCTACTGTAACAAATCAATAAAATTATTATTCAACATTGCATACTAAATGCCTCTGCATATTTAATACTCCTATCCTCAAATAGAATCATTAAACAAGCAAACATATGCAAACAATGCAAACATAATAGCAATCTGCCAAAACAGTACAGTCTGTAAAGAATGCAAGATTCATCATACTTCCCTAACTCCAAACATTATGAAATTCTACCACACTGTAGAAAATTTATCAGAGCTCAATATGCAAAAAGTTTCAACATTTTATCATATTCTGACTTTTCTAGGGAATTTTTGCAACAGCGGTAAACTTTTTGTTTTGAAACAGCAACATGTATACTTGCAAATTAAGCATGGTAAAGGCTATCCTTGAAATTTTTATTGAAAATAGAGACGAAAAACATTATTATAAATAACAGCAAGCAAATAATAACAAAATAAAGTGATGCTCCAAGCAAAACACATATCATGTGGTGAATAAAAATATAGCCCCAAGTAAAGTTACCGATGAATGAAGACGAAAGAGGGGATGCCATCCGGGGCATCCCCAAGCTTAGGATCTTGGTTGTCCTTGAATATTACCTTGGGGTGCCTTGGGAATCCTAAAGCTTAGTCTCTTGCCACTCCTTATTCCATAGTCCATCGAATCTTTACCCAAAACTTGAAAACTTCACAACACAAAATTCAACAGAAAATCTCATGAGCTCTGTTAGCGAAAGAAAACAAACCACCACTTAGGTACTGTTGTGAACTCATTCTAAATTCATATTGGTGTAATATCTACTGTATTCCAATTTCTATATGGTTCATACCCTCCGATACTAGCCATAGATTCATCAAAATAAGCAAACAACACACGGAAAATAGAATCTGCCAAAAACAGCACAGTCTATAGTAATCTGTATCAAACGTATACTTATGGAACTCCAAAAATTCTGAAATAAATTTCTTGACGTGAGAAATTTATCTATTAATCATCTTCAAAAAGAATCAACTAAATAGCACTCTCCAGTAAAAAATATCAGCCAATATCGTGAGTGCTAAAGTTTCTGTTTTTTACAGCAAGATCGCAAAGACTTTCCCCAAGTCTTCCCAAAGGTTCTACTTGGCACATACACTAATTAAGACATAAAACCACATCTAACCAGAGGCTAGATGAATTATTTATTACAAAACAGGAGCAAAAATAAAATTGGGTTGCTTCCCAACAAGCGCTATCGTTTAACTCCCCTAGCTAGGCATAATGATGACAGTGATGCTCACATAAAAGATAAGAATTGAAACATAACGGGAGCATCATGAAGAATATGACTATCACATTTAAGTCTAACCCACTTCCTATGCATAAATATTTTGTGAGCAAACAACTTATGGAAACAAGAATCGACTTGCATAGGAAGGTAAAACAAGCATAACTTCAAAACTTTAAGCACATAGAGACGGAACTTGATATTATTGCAACTCCTACAAGCATATGTTCCTCCCTCATAATAATTTTCAGTAGAGTCATAAATGAATTCAACAATATAACCAACACATAAAGCATTCTTTTCATGATCTACTTGCATAGAAATTTTACTACTCTCCACATAAGCAAATTGTAGCGACCAGACCTCAAACAGTCTCATCTCTGTGTATAAGTGTCATCCCTGGATCGGTAATGCTGACACCCACAGTACATGAAGGATTTATAACAGAGTAGCAATCACACACTTATTACATCGAATGTCTCAAAAGAGAACTTATTACAATAAATATGGCTTAAGGCCGTCTAATACGATAACAGCGGAAGGCTTGGAAGATAAAGTGAGTCCATCAACTCCAACGGCATCACTGAGTGAAAGACCACGACCTAAGGCTCCTTACTCATCGTCTGAAAAGTCTGCAACATGATACGTTGCAGCCCAAAAATGGGTCAGCACATGGAATATGCTGGCAAGGTAACACCAAAAGATAATGAACAGAATAATGCTATCACTACATGCATATATGGCTGGTGGAGGCTGTATGGTTAATATGTTTTGCGAAAAGCCAATTTTCCCAACTGCAAAGGAATATGTTTTATTTAACTATCATGGTGGTTGATAAACATTGAGAAGGTAAACCCCCTCTCAATCCCAATTAAAAGTATTTAACAATAACCCATCAAATTAAATTAAGTAGTGATGAGATCCACACGATAATCCAAGAACCCGATACTCAAGATGTCCATAACCGGGGACACACCTAACCATGATTAGTTTGTACACTCTGCAGAGGTTTGTGTACTTTTCCCCACAAGACTCGATCTCCTCCATTGGATTTCTCGCACTACATGGTGTTTTAGAAACGGATGACCGAGACACAGTCTTTCAGAAGCGTTAACACCTTACGATGGGTAGACCGGTACACCTACATCCCCTACATCTACTAGTCTACCATTGTAAGACTTCACACAACTTAATCAACTATGCTAGATCCCATAATAGCTTGTGGCTGCACAAGGAAGTTTCCAGTATGAATAATCTTATGATCCCTTTGAGCCTGGGTGGCGGTCCATAGGAGAATCACACGGTACCCCGGGATTTCCAAAAAAATACAGGCAATCACTAGAATACCCAGGTGCCTCAATCCACCCAGATGTGTATTAAAGTTGCCACCTTAAGTTGAACCATTAATTAACAATCTCACATCTGTCATGGATACACTCAAACCCAAACCACGTCTACGAGCATAGCATGGAAATATAAGCATAACATAGAAGTAACTCCCAGGGTTTGATAATAAACAGGTGACTAGGTACTACCTCATCTACTTCCCAATCCCACAATTTAATTCAGATCCTAACCATGCAATTGTTTGAGGATTGATCTAATGCAATAAAACTGGGGAGTAAGAGGTATGATCAAAGTGTTACTTGCCTTGCTGATGATCCGCGAAACCTAGAGACTCGTAGTAGCACACTTCGCACTCCGGGTACTCTATCGCAAACAAACAAGCATACAATAAGCAATCAAGCAAGGGCACGGGTAAAAATCAAATAGGATATCTAACCAAAAAGTTCAACTTAAGAACTCCGGTTCGCAAAAAGAATCAAATCAAACGAAGCAACAAAACTCGAACGGCGAAAGAAACAAGCTTCGTTACTAATCTGGAATAAAGTCAAATTTTATAGTAGGAAAAACTTGTTTAAGTTGGTTAAACGAAAAGAGGGTTTCGAGATGAAACTCTAGGTGCTTGAATCGCTTGATTCCGATAAACGAGCGAAAAGTTATACTAGAACGAAAATCGGATCAGAAATCGCGATAAAAAATAATCGCGGAACAATACGAGAAAAAGAAAAACTGACGAACAGACTAACGAACGAATGTTCACTGTCTGCGACTAAACGGTGAAAACCGTTCGTAAAAACAAACGTACGGACGAACGTCCGCTAAATAACTAAACCAAAAAAATAAAACCGAACCAGATCTAATAAAAAAACAGATCTAGGGTTTCGAAAAAAACCAAACGGTTTTTCTAACGAAAAACCGAGGCAGCTACCTCGGTCCGCGGGGTCGATGGCGGCCTGAAGCGGCGAGAGGCTGGCGGCGCGGTCGGTGGCAAGCGGCGCGCGGCGTCTTGAGGCGACGCGGCGTCTTGATGCGGCGGCTAGGGTTTCGGTGGGCTGGCGGGTCGAACGGGTCTCGGGGCGGTGGCTTATGAGAGGCCTGGCCCGAGAAGTCATGGCCGAATACGGCCCTAAGTCGGTTGACTTTTTTCTTAAATAATTCGGACGTGCAGAAAAAGAAAGAAAAGAAATACTAAACGGACTCCAAAAATCCCGAAATAAATTTTCCTCGTCCTCTAAAAATAAGCCGGACAAGATGAACATTTATTTGGGCCTAAAATGCAATTTTTGAAAACACATATTTTTCCTAATTCAAAGAAAATAGCGATAAAACTCAGAATAAAAATCTTATTTGATTTTAATATTAAATCTCTGATATTTCTTTATTTTGAGGTAGTCATTTTATCCTCTCTCTTTTAATTTAAATAAAAGTAATATTTCAGAGAAATATAATTAAAACCGAATGATCCTGTTTTCATAATTCGAGAAAAACTCAAATATGAAAATAACGAAATCCCCAACTCTCTCCATAGGTCCTTGAGTTGCGTAGCATTTCTAGGATCAACCAAAATGCAAGAAAATATGATATGCAATGATGATCTAATGCATAACATTCCAAATAGAAAATTTGGGATGTTACACAAATTTATTCTCATCATTAGTAGTGGGAGCAAACTCAACAAAATAACTATCATGTGAAGCATAATCCAATTGAAAATTACAATCATGATGACAAGTTTCATGGTTATCTTTATTCTTTATAGCATACGTGTCAGCACAATAATCATCATAGATAGGAGGCATGCTTTCATCATAATAAATTTGCACATCAAAACTTGGGGGACTAAAAATATCATCTTCATCAAACATAGCATCCCCAAGCTTGTGGCTTTGCATATCATTAGCATCATGGATATTCAAAGAATTCATACTAACAACATTGCAATCATGCTCATCATTCAAATATTTAGTGCCAAACATTCTAATGCATTCTTCCTCTAGCAATTGAGCACAATTATCGGAATCCTTATTTTCATAAAAGATATTAAAAAGATGAAGAATATGAGGCACCCTCAATTCCATTTTTTTGTAGTTTTCTTTTATAAATTAAACTACTGATAAAACAAGAAACTAAAAGATTCAATTGCAAGATCTAAAGATATACCTTCAAGCACTCACCTCCCCGGCAATGGCGCTAGAAAAGAGCTTGATGTCTACTACACAACCTTCTTCTTGTAGACGTTGTTGGGCCTCCAAGTGCAGAGGTTTGTAGGACGGTAGCAAATTTCCATCAAGTGGATGACCTAAGGTTTATCAATCCGTAGGAGGTGTAGGATGAAGATGGTCTCTCTCAAGCAACCCTGCAACAAAATAACAAAGAGTCTCTTGTGTCCCCAATACACCGAATACAATGGTAAATTGTATAGGTGCACTAGTCCGGCGAAGAGATGGTGATACAAGTGCAATATGGATGGTAGATATAGGTTTTTGTAATCTGAAAATATAAAAACAGCAAGGCAACAAGTGGTAAAAGTGAGTGTAAACGGTATTGCAATGCTAGGAAACAAGGCCTAGTGTTCATACTTTCACTAGTGCAAGTTCTCTCAACAATAATAACATAATTAGATCATATAACTATCCCTCAAAATGCTACAAAGAGTCACTCCAAAGTCACTAATAGAGGAGAACAAACGAAGAGATTATTGTAGGGTACAAAACCACCTCAAAGTTATTCTTTCGGATTGATCTATTCAAGAGTTCATACTAGAATAACACCTTAAGACACATATCAACCAAAACCCTAATGTCACCTAGATACTCCAATGTCACCTCAAGTATCTGTGGGTATGATTATACGATATGCATCACACAATCTCAGATTCATCTATTTAACCAACACAAAGAACTTCAAAGAGTGCCCCAAAGTTTCGCTGCGATTTTCGATCTCCTTGCTCAAAGCATCACAAAACTGCTTGGGGAGATTGTTCCTTGGTATGTGACTCCTCCATTGGTCCAATTAGTTTTTATTCTAGTGCTTTATTCATTGCAAATTTGTGCTGCCTAGGTGACCATGTTCTTGAGCTTGCATGTCAAATTTATATGGTGCCAAGTAGTTCTAATGCTTGATATAGGCTCTAGGCACTTGTAGGAGTAGTTGCTACCAATTTTATTGAGCTTGGTTCACTTTTGTTTGAAGTTACTAAAAATTTTGAGAAATTTTTCAGGTGAAGAAATATGCTTAGGAAAATGTTCCAAGGTGGTTCTTCAAGGAAGCAAGGACCCAGGCTTGCAATGTGTGATGCTGACGATGAGCCACCAAAGGAGGCTCCAGTGCGGCCTTGTGAATGGCCTTCAGAAAACTTTATGGATCGAGCGGGAATTAAGGAAGAATTTAACGCATATTTGCGTGACGCTGATCTTGTGAGCTTCAGGGCAGAGAAGTGCCGCCAATACCACTATCTCACTAGTTCATTTGTGAGGAGGTTTGAATTTTCATCTTCACGTAATTCTCCAACTCTGTTGTTTGATCTCTATGAAAAATGGTATACTATGGACTTAGAGGATTTTACTACTGCTTGCAAACTTCCACAATGGGGTAGTGCTAGTGAACCCCGTAATTCTGAATTTAGAAATTTTCTTGCTAGTATAACTGTGGGAGAATCTAGAGATATATCACAAGCTACCATAGGGAGCATTCATTTTCCTACTATACATTATTTTGCTCTCTTCATAGGTAGGTGCATAAATGGTAAACATGAAGCATGTCACATGTGTGTCCCTGATCTCAGTATTCTTAGGAGTGCCGTGTTAGGAGACAAACTTATAACTTGGGAGCCATTGTTGCACGTAGGTTGCACCATAATAGATTTAATGGAGATTTCTTTGGAGGAATTTATGCAACCCGCTTAGCTGATTTTCTTGGTGTGGACATTCGTGAGGATGATATTGAGTTGCCTCCTACTTATTTAGACTATAATGCTATGGTCCACCACCAGTTTATCGAGAGGAATGAATCATCTCTCCGGTATCGCTTAATCTTTGACAAACGTCGTGCTGTCCGTATTACTCTCCCTGCTCCTGCCTTGTTTGATTATCAGGCAAAAGGAAGATATGTTATTACCAGAGAGGAGGCAGATGAGTACGAGAGGAGGGCGGAGGCAGCTCGCCGCCACGCTGCACTCAGGAGGCAATAACTGCCGCAGCTCAATACGACACTGGCTACAACTATGGATATCCGCCAGGCCATCCGTGGCAATAAACCAACTTAGGCCAAAAGCCTAAGCTTGGGGGAGTATGTATTTCCCACCGACATTACATTTATGTACACACACTCATTGCTAGATGTCGGTGCTCATACTCTTTCACTGTAATATCCATGACTAGTTTATTTTCTTTTTCTTGCTTTCTTCTTGTGTGTTTAATAAACCTTAAGAAAAAACAAAAAAAAATAGTTGTAGTTTTAAGCTAGTTTACTTTCTTGTTGTAATAGTAATAATTAAAAAGAAAACCCAAAAAGATTTCCCGTTCTTCTTTTGTTTGTTGGGAGCTTTCCCGTGTAAATAGTTTTATTTCTTTTCTTTGGGGTCGATAGGAGAAGACCATGATTAAATTGTTGAAGTGGCTCTTATATGCATTATTGTTGATTTAACCAAAGAGCCCATATTGTCTTGTCTTCTCATGTTTATTGAATGCTCGCAGATTCCAGCTTAGTCCAATGCACGTGCACTCTTATTATTTTCACATCGTTCGGTCGTGCAAGTGAAAGGCAATTATGACGATATATGATGGACTGACTGAGATGAGAAAGGATGGTATGAACTTGACCTCTTTTGATTTTGTAAATATGATTAGTTCATCGTTCCTGATTCAGCCTATTATGAATAAACATGTTTGCAATGACAATTAGAGATCATAGTTGCTCGTTCCATGCTTGATTAGCTATGAGTTATCATGGTTTACCTTGCATGCCAACATGCTATTAAAATGGTTGTGATGTGGTATAGTGGGGTGGTATCCTCCTTTGAATGATTTAAGTGACTCGACTTGGCACATGTTCATGCATGTAGTTGAAACAAATCAACATAGCCTTCACGATATTTATGTTCATGGTGGATTATATCCTACTCATGCTTGTACTCAACGTTTATTAATTTTAATGCATGTTCATGACTGTTTTCGCTCTCTAGTTGGTCGCTGCCCAGTCTTTTGCTAGCCTTCACTTGTACTAAGCGGGAATATTGCTTGTGCATCCAATTCCTTAAACCCCAAAGTTATTCCATATGAGTCCACTATACCTTCCTATATGCGGTATCTACCTGCCGTTCCAAGTAAATTTGTATGTGCCAAACTCTAAACCTTCAAATAAACATTCTGTTTTGTATGCTCGAATAGCTCGTGTATCAACTAGGGTTGCGCTTATCTTCCATGCTAGGTGGGTTATTCTCAAGAGGAGTGGACTCCGCTCCTCACTTACGAGAAAGTGGCTGGTCACCGGGATGCCCAGTCCCATGCTTTATGCAAAGTAAATCAAAATAATTGCAATCAAAACTCCCCCCTGGGACTGTTGCTAGTTGGAGGCACTCATTGTTTCGAGCAAGTCATGGATTGATGCTTGTTGGTGGAGGGGGAGTATAAACTTTACCATTCTGTTTGGGAACCGCCTATAATGTGTGTAGTATGGAAGATATCGACATCTCTTCGTTGTTATGTTGACAATGAAAGTATGCCGCTCAAAATATTATTTATCTCTGCTTTAAAACCGAGCTCTGGCACCTCTACAAATCCCTACTTCCCTCTGCGAAGGGCCTATCTATTTACTTTTATGTTGAGTCATCACCCCCTTATTAAAAGCACTAGCTGGAGAGCACAGCTGTCATTTTCATCCATTACTATTAATTTATATTGGGTATGACTATGATTGGATCTCTTTTACCATGAATTACAATGTCTAGTCAGTCCTTGATCTTTAAAGGTGCTCTGCATTTATGTTTTGCGGTCTCAGAAAGGGCTAGCGAGATACCATCTTGTTATATCATATCACGATTGTTTTGAGAAAGTGTTGTCATCCGAGATTTATTATTATCGCTCTCTAGTTGATTATGCCATTGATATGAGTAAACATGAGACCTGAGAGTTATTACAAATGTGGTTAGTCATAATCTTTGCTGAAAACTTGAATGCTGGCTTTACATATTTACAACAACAAGAGCAAATAGAGTTTGTAAAAGTTTTTATTTATCACTTTCAGTTTGTCAAATGAATTGCTTGAGGACAAGCAAAGGTTTAAGCTTGGGGGAGTTGATACGTCTCCGTCGTATCTACTTTTCCAAACACTTTTGCCCTTGTTTTTTACTCTAACTTGCATGATTTAAATGGAACTAACCCGGACTGACGCTGTTTTCAGCAGACTTTCCATGGTGTTATTTATGTGCAGAAACAAAAGTTCTCGGAATGACCTGAAACTCCATGGAACGTCTATTTGGAAATAATAAAAAATCCTTGCAAAAGACGAAGACCAGGAGGCCCACACCCTAGCCACGAGGGTGGGGGCGCGCCCCCTACCTCATGGGCCCCTGGAGCTCCTCCGGCCTCAACTCCAACTCTATATATTTGCTTTCAGGGAGAAAAAAATTAGAGTGAAGGATTCATCGCGTTTTACGAGACGGAGCCGCCGCCAAGCCCTAAAACCTCTCAGGAGGGCTGATCTGGAGTTCGTTCAGGGCTTCAGAGAGGGGGATTCGTCGCCATCGTCATCATCAACCATCCTCCATCACCAATTTCATGATGCTCATCGCCGTGCGTGAGTAATTCCATCGTAGTCTTGCTGGACGGTGATGGGTTGGATGAGATCTATCATGTAATCGAGTTAGTTTTGTTAGGGTTTGATCCCTAGTATCCACTATGTTCTGAGATTGATGTTGCTATGACTTTGCTATGCTTAATGCTTGTCACTAGGGCCCGAGTGCCATGATTTCAGATTTGAACCTATTATGTTTTCATGAATATATGTGAGTTCTTGATCCTATCTTGCAAGTCTATAGTCACCTACTATGTGTTATGATCCGGCAACCCCGAAGTGACAATAATCGGGACCACTCGCGGTGATGACCATAGTTTGAGGAGTTCATGTATTCACTATGTGCTAATGCTGTGTTCCCGTTCTCTATTAAAAGGAGGCCTTAATATCCCTTAGTTTCCATTAGGACCCCGCTGCCACGGGAGGGTAGGACAAACGATGTCATGCAAGTTCTTTTCCATAAGCACGTATGACTATATACGGAATACATGCCTACATTACATTGATGAATTGGAGCTAGTTCTGTGTCACCCTATGTTATGATTGTTACATGATGAACCGCATCCGGCATAATTCTCCATCACCGATCCAATGCCTACGAGCTTTTCACATATTGTTCTTCGCTTATTTACCTTTCCGTTGGTACCGTTACAATCACTACAAAACACCAAAAATATTTCTTTTGCTACCGTTACTTTTGTTACCGTTACCACTACTATCATATTACTTTGCTACTAAATACTTTGCTGCAGATACTAAGTTATCCAGGTGTGGCTGAATTGACAACTCAACTGCTAATACTTGAGAATATTCTTTGGCTCCCCTTGTGTCGAATCAATAAATTTGGGTTGAATACTCTACCCTCGAAAACTGTTGCGATCCCCTATACTTGTGGGCTATCATGCCCTGGGCTGTGATATACTGCACCAGGCGAGCGATTGCGGGGTCATCTCCCTGGATAGCGGGAGAAGCCTGCATTCCTCCTTCAGCCACAATGGGGGAAAAGCAGAACTCCCGCCTCGTTGCCACATGCAGGAACTTGGTTCGGAGGTGCAGGATAGCCTCCACAGCAGCGATCTGAATGGCTAAATCAGAGGTAGGCATGGCTCTACCCTGAAAAACCAATGGCTGGCCATCTACTGCAGGACCTAGGCTGATGTGTACCCTTGCATGAATACGATGAAGGTGAGGGACGGGTGTCGATAGGAACACCAGGTAATCGGGGCTAGTCTTACAGTCAAAGGTTTTGGTGAGCATCTCGGTAAGAAGGGGTGGAAAGCCAGTGTGGTTGATGGCACAGGTGCGGGTGTAAAACTTGGGAACTTTGAAGGAGCTAGCCATGGCTGGAGTGTTACCAGCTAGGCTTCTCTGCACGGACATGGCTGACTGAGGGGTGATCGATACGATGAGCGGAAAGGGGACTTTTATAGGCAGCTATGCGGGACATGCTCGCATGGTGTGGCCCCTTTTTTCCTTAATGGTGAAGGGCAAGCGGTGCGGCCGACCAGAAAGGATATGTTTTCTATTTGTGCCACGGATAACTAGGCGGGGACAGCGGGGTGAGGACGTGTCGGTCCTGACTGCACCACCTGTTGATTAACAGTGGCCATGCCGAATGCCACGGATGGGTCAAATCCCATAGGGCCATTACGGGTTAATGGTAGCGGTGATCTAATGCTAGGGTAACCTGTGCCAGCCTGGCTACTCCGATACCATGTCCTGTGGCACCCGAACCGCATGGAGCAGGGGGCCTTCGCACGTTAGCCCAGGATAACACCTGACGCACGACAGGTCCAAGATACAGCATTCGAGGCACAAGAATATTCATCAAATACATGTATAGTAGAGTACATCATTGATGAATAAAATCATCTGGCATAGCCCTAAGGCTATTTAAATGGCAGCGGAAGTCTATTTAAATGGCGGCGGAAATCTTGGCTTGACAGCATAACAACTATGGCTGGGCTCCACAACTCACAGGACTGGCAAGGTTACGACCTAGCACGACGGATCAAGCGAACAATTCGGGTACGACCTACAAAACTGGCATGACACGCCAGGTCAGTACATTGAATGTACTTGCAAGACAACCAAATACATAGCATCCAAACAAGCAGAAGACAAAGCGAGAACCGAGTGCATGCAACAACCTATCTCATATTAATTACTAAATATGGCATGATAAAAATCAACTAAGCATTAACAAAATCATAGAATCTACTAACATGGCAATAACATGGCCTATCAAAACATGCTTGTAACATGGTAATAGCAAAACATAGCAAATCATGGCATAATTTAACATATAAATCAAAGCATGGCATGGCATCATGAAACTATGCTGAAAATAAACTACCGATTATATCCAATGCAGACATATCATGTTAACTTTATGCAATCATCTTTTATTCTGCCTTGGTTTTTAAATGCAACATATTACTCATGCAATGCAACCAAACTTGTGCACTGAGTCCCTCGGGCTCTCTTACCAACGGGTTGCCTCGCAGCCGAACAGTGATCTTTCCGGCGATCACAACCATGACCACACTTGGTCTCCAACACTCACCGAGACCTCGTCTCGTGATCATATCAAAACATCGTCATGACTTCTCACGACTATCTCATAGTCCAAGTCACCATATTATTTTTATCACATATTTATTTACCAACTTAATTATTTCAGGTTTATCCTCCATTTCGACCAAGACCTAATAGTGGGACATACTACGAACTTATGCCCATGACCGAGGATGCGGCTATCGATAGATTGAATACACTCTGCAGAGGTAGCACTCTGTACCCACACCACGGAACCCATGGCCTCGTCATCCAATTCAGGTGGACCAACGGCATTCCGACGAACCGACCTACTGCCATGACACTCTCCCGGCCACTCCGACCCACTCCCAACTGGGCTAGTCCTGGGTGGCCCCGTGTCTACCAAAGACACAACGACCACCGTCATGGCCAAAACGTCCCTCACGGGGACCGGTACCAAAAAATTTAACAACGGGCACACAAGGTCATGTCCGCCTACCTGATCAGGGTAAGCATGCCCATAACCTTCCCTAGTTGGAGGCACCGACGAGAGGCATGACAATACATCACATTAAGGCCTTCCCATAAAGGCAAATGTGGCTGCACTGAAAAAGTTCGATTTGGTGGCACTATGACTCGATCCCATCGATGACGGAGGAGGTTTGTTATTATTAAGTCATTTTATTAACTTCTGCATCATCATGGGCATATTTAACATGAATGCAACAATGAGCATGCAGCATACAAAAGCATGGCAAAATATCGGACTTCTCAAGTGCACAACTATAGCATAAAGAACATGACAATACCAAGTGCTAGCATATTAACAGGGCATTTCAATCATCATAGCATTTTGTAACGATGACATGAAAATAAAGTAGTTTAGTGACATGGCATTAACAATAACAACATTCCAATAAGCATGGCAAAAGATATCATGAAAACACAAGCATGCATGATAAGCGTAACAGAATAACTGCAGATGAAAATGATAAGAAACAACTGCAACTACACACACAAAAGGTGCAAGCAAAGTCAACATGCAAGTTCGGGGCTCATGATAAGAGGTTGGCTTGCCTGGGGGTCGACAAATACTCCTGGAAGAAGTGGGAAACAGTCGCGAAAAGATTTGCCGGAAATAGTTCTCTCTCGGAGGGGGCTGTTTACGGGCAAGGGAAAAATGGTCATTTTCAATGGCTGAAAATGTCATGAAAATGATATCAACAGAACGGGCTCGATGAAACGAAGACGCGGGCTTTGGAATCACCTGATTTGGAGCTACGGGTAAAAAGATAAGGACGTTTAAAACTCAGGGACTAGTCTATAAAAATACTTCTACAAACAGGTCCCTGGTAGTTTAAACAGAACGTGTCTTTTCTGAAAATATGTTTTCCAGAGAGGGAAACATATTCCCGGCCGAAGGAGAGGAAAAATACGCTTTCTAAGACTGAAAGCGCACTTTCCAGAAATGCGCTTTCGCACGGGGAAAACGACTTCGCGGCAGGGCGCCGCCACTTATCCGACGTGGCCAGCGGGGCCACGCCCTACGGTCGCTGACAGGTGGGGCCGCACGGGAAGGGGGCCCGCCTGGCCTGGCTTCTTCTTCCTCATGCTCGGGCACACGCCTGGGCGAGGGAGGAGGACACCCCGAGTGCAGCTACCGGCGATTCCGGCCACGGCGGGGGTCGTGCGACCTACCCAGATGACCAGGGGAGGGAGGCACATCCAGAGGTGGTATCCGCTACCGCCAAGGAGCGCCGGACAGAGAGCAGCAGGGCCTGCGCCGGAGAGGGGGTTCGGTCACCGGCGAGGTAGGTGCTATGGTGTGGGAAACAGACGGGCGAGGGGTCGGGATGGGTCACCGGAGAGTGGCGCAAAGTGGAGGGCTCGGACGGGGCAGGGGATGGCTAGAGAGAGGGGTTTGGTGCGGAGGCCGAGCGACGGGCTCCCCGTAAATCGGAGCGCTCTGGCGAGGGATTTGGTCAGGCTTGGGCACTTGAGTGCTCTGGCGGGAGGGGGGAGGGGTTTGAGAGAGCTGGCTTGCTCAGGGAGGGTCGCGGACGGGCTATATATAGCCGAGGCGGGGAACACCGAGCCGGACACCGCCGAGCGAGTCCGGCCATGGCTTTGCCGGCCGCAGCAGTCACGGGGGCGCACGGGAAGGCGACGAGGAGGGTGAGGACGAGCGCCAGAGGCTCACGGAATCGAGCAACACACGCGGACAAACGGAGGAAGAGGACATCGGGGAGGAAGGAGACGAGCATAGTAGTGCACTGTTCGGTCATTGGCACGGCTCGCCGGAGAAGAAAACAGAGGGGGCCAGAGGTCCAGGGGGAAGAAGACGTCAAGGGGGAGCTGTAGGACATTAATGGCGAGGTCAGAGACGGTCGAGGCAACGATGCCGACGCGAACAGTGGCTAGACCACCGTTTTGGCTGGCTGCCCTCGTAGTCACCACTGACATGGCGCGCTCTGGAGTTTTTACTGATGTAATCTCATGTCTACCGTGTAGTCCTTCGAAGAGGGAGTGTTATTATGGTAAGGAAACGGGCAGAGACAACTTGAGCTGAGTAAATCAAGCTCCAGAAATTTGCTGTTGCAAACTTGACCGCATCCTAGAGATTAAACCAGAGAGGTGAAAAGGTAAACCTGATGTCTAGGAGGCTTAGGGTAACAAGGACTACTATTGAGGGAGTCCTGGACTAGGGGGTGTCCGAATAGCCGAACTATCATCTTTGGCCGGACTCCTAGACTATGAAGATACAAGATTGAAGACTCCGTCCCGTGTCCGGATGGGACTTTCCTTCGCGTGGAAGGCAAGCTTGGCGATACGGATATGTAGATCCCCTACCATTGTAACCGACTCTGTGTAACCCTAACCTATCCGGTGTCTATATAAACTGGAGAGTTTTAGTCCGTAGGACGAACAACAATCATACCATAGGCTAGCTTCTAGGGTTTAGCCTCCTTGATCTCGTGGTAGATCTACTCTTGTACTACCCATACCATCAATATTAATCAAGCAGGAGTAGGGTATTACCTCCATCGAGAGGGCCCGAACCTGGGTAAAAACATCGTGTCCCTTGTCTCCTGTTACCATCCGCCTAGACGCACAGTTCGGGACCCCCTACCCGAGATCCACCGGTTTTGACACCGACATTGGTGCTTTCATTGAGAGTTCCTCCGTGCGCCACCGATAGGCCCGATGGCTCCTTCAATCATCAAGAACGACGCAGTCCAGGTGAGACTTTTCTCCCGGACAGATCTTCGTGATTCGGCGGCTTTGCACTACGGGCCAATTCACTAGGCCATCCGGAGCAGATCGAAGCTACGCCTGGCCATCGTCAGATTTGGAAGTTTAAACTACACGGCCGACATCGGCGGAGACTTGATCTTCGACGGATTCGAGCCGCAGCCAAGCGCGCCGCACTATCTCGATGGGCATGATCTAACTCGCCGCGAACAAGGTGTCCGGAGGTCGCATTAGTGTCCGCCCGAACATTGATTCGGAGCCGATCTCGCTGATCGAGGATGGTTGGTTGGACACCACCTCGGGGGCTGAAATCTCTACGGCGATGGAGCCGAACACAATCCCTGTCCTTTGCGAAGACCGTGACTCCAAGGTGTCGGACACCTCTCCGGACTCCAAACCCTCCGCGCCCCTGCCAATCGAATCCGATTGGGCGCCGGTCATGGAGTTCACTGCCGCGGACATCTTTCAAAGACTCGCCCTTTGGCGACATCTTGAATTCACTAAAGTCTCTCTTTATCCGGAGAGCCCGGCCGGACTAGGTCAGGAAGGTTGGGATGCGGACGACAAAGAAATTCAACACCCACCCACCACCCACTTTGTAGCCACTGCCGATGATTTAACCGACATGCTCGACTTCGACCAAGACATCGACGGTATGGACGATTTATGCAGAGACGCCCAAGACCCAGCGCCTATAGGGCACTGGAAGGCCACCTCGTCATACGACATATACATGGTGGACATCCCAAAAGATGGGAACGGCGATGGAACAACGGAGGATGACCCCTCCAAGAAGCAACCGTTGCCGGCGCCACCAAGCGCCGCTCTAAATCCCGCCACAAAAAAACGGTGATTCCGCACGGAGATAATAACACCGGACAAGGTTGAAGACAAGCCCTCCAGCAGGACTCAGCGCAGGAGGAGGGAGAAGCAAGTCCGCATTTACGGTCGGCAGAAAGAGAGGTAGAGGACGATAATTATCGCCTCCTGCGAAGATGAGGCAAGCCTCAACGACGACGAATTAAATGGTGCTCGAGGATCCCGCCGAACAGGAGCGTTTCAAACGCAGGCTTATAGCCACGGCAAGCAGCCTCAAGAAAAGCAGCAACAACTTAGAGCTGACTAAGACCTGCTAGGCTGATGGATCAAGTCCTTGCAGCCAAGAGTATAACTCGAATGCCCCTCCAAAAGCTACCCCAAACGCATGCCGTTGCCTCAATTACAGGAGGAAGCACCCAAGCCACCAGCACACAACATGGTAGACCGGCCACCCCGTGGCCGTGACAGAGAGGCCTCTAGACCCTCCGTTCAAGCCGCACCCCGACGCTGCTCAAAAAGTAACAAGGCACAGGAAAACGCGCCGGACTTGCGAGATATATTGGAGGATAAGGAAAAACATACAAGATCGATCTACGGATCGCGTGGGCGCCCCACGACATGTGATGATAACCGTCACGTCGGATACAGCAAACCCGGCCGGGCCGAACACAGTAGACAAAGCTCATATGAGCTACGTCGTGATATAGCCCAATACAGAGGCGCCACACATCCACTAAGCTTCACAGATGAAGTAATGAATCATCAAATCCCTGAGGGTTTCAAACCCGTAAACATCGAATCATACGATTGCACAACAGATCCTGCGGTTTGGTCGAGGACTACCTCCTCCATATCCACATGGCCCGCGGTGATGATCTACACGCCATCAAATACCTCCCCCTCAAGCTTAAAGGACCAGCTCGGCATTGGCTTAACAGCTTGCCAGCAGAATCAATTGGTTGTTGGGAGGAACTGGAAGCCGCATCCCTTGATAACTTCCAGGGCACATATGTGCGACCGCCAGACGCTGATGACCTTAGCCATATAATTCAGCAGCCAGAAGAATCGGCCAGACAATTCTGGACGCAGTTCCTAACAAAGAAAAATCAGATCGTCGACTGTCCGGATGCAGAGGCATTAGCAGCCTTCAAACACAACATCCGCGACGAGTGGCTAGCCCGGCACCTAGGACAGGAAAAGCCGAAATCCATGGCAGCCCTTACCACACTCATGACCCGCTTTTGCGCGGGAGAGGACAGCTGGCTAGCTCGAAGCAACAACTTGGCCAAACACCCTGGTAGTTCGGATGCCAAGAACAGCAACGGCAGGTCGCGTCGAAATAAGAACAAGCACCGCATTAACGACGATAATGCTGAAGATACGGCAATCAATGCCAGATTCAGAGGCTCTAAACCCGGTCAGCGGAAGAAGCCATTCAAAAGAAATACCCAGGGCCCGTCCAACTTGGACCGAATACTCGATCGCTTGTGCCAGATACATGGCACCCCCGAAAAACCAGCCAATCACACCAACAGGGATTGTTGGGTGTTCAAGCAAGCAGGCAAGTTAAGTGCCGAACTCAACGACAAGGGGCTGCATAGCGATGACGAGGAAGAGCCCCGGCCGCCGAACAATAGAGGACAGAAGGGCTTTCCCACACAAGTGCGGACGGTGAACATGATATACGCAACCCACATACCCAAAAGGGAGCGGAAGCGTGCACTAAGGGACATATATGCGATGGAGCCAGTCGCCCCAAAGTTGAACCCACGGTCTTCTTGCCCGATCACATTCGATCGAAGGGACCACCCCACTAGCATCCGTCACGGCGGTTTCGCCGCATTGGTTCTTGACCCAATCATTGATGGATTTCACCTCACCAGAGTCCTGATGGACGGCGGTAGCAGCCTGAACCTGCTTTATCAGGATATAGTGCGCAAAATGGGCATAGACCCCTCAAGGATTAAACCTACAAAGACGACCTTTAAAGGCGTCATACCGGGTGTAGAGGCCAATTATATAGGCTCAGTTACACTCGAAGTGGTCTTCGGATCCCCGGATAATTTCTGAAGCAAAGAGTTAATCTTCGACATAGTCCCGCTCATGCAGCGGCTATCACGCGACCGCTTGGACGAACCGCATTTGCAAAGTTTAATGCGGTGCCGCACCACGATACCTCAAGCTCAAGATGCCAGCCCTCGAGGAGTAATCACGGTCAATGGAAACACCGAACGCTCTCTCCGAACGGAGGAGCACACGGCGGCCCTCGCGGCGGAGGTGCAAAGCAGCCTCTCACAGCAATTCTCGATTTCGGCCACTAAACGTCCGGACACCGTCAAGCGCACCCGGAGTAACCTACAACAAGATCGCCTGGCACGATTCAAGCACGCGTAGCAATCCGGCCCCAACCCCAGCACTCGCGAAATTGTGAAGCCAGTACTACGCGTACATAACTACGCTCTGGAGATACCATGGGCATAAGGGAGGGGCACGACCACGCACGCCTGCACGCGCTCAACCGCACTGGGGGCCCCAATTGTGTCATTCTTTTTCTTTTTTCTTTTTTCTTACTTTCAGGACTCCGTTTTCCAGAAGTCCTGTCCGGCACTAGAATCGCCGAACTCACGATGCAACAGCCAGGGAAGCAGAAAGCTACATCGAGTATTCGGGTGGTTTCTATTACGAGCATTATACCTGTTTTACATACCATCCCGCAGCTTGCTCCTGGAGGGGGACATGTTAAATAATCCCATCCCTTGCTTATCGCACAATTTGTATCGTTCTGCTTTCATGGCAGTACCTTTTTAATAAACAATACATAGCTTTTGCCTACTAGTGCACTCCTTTCTTTATCTATATATATATGTTCATTTCATGACATGTTGCACCCGTACACTTTGGTACGGCCAATACACCAGGGGCTTAAGTACCCCAAAATTATGGTGTGATAAGTCCGAACACTTTCACAAGTGCGGCACCCCGATCTTATAACATTATATGAATCGGCTCTGAATCATGTCTTGGGTCAATAGTTGGGTTTGCCCGGCTCCCGTGTGTTGGTACCTTACGTTCTGTTATATCGGCTAAGGTAGCACCGGGAGAACCACTGCGATTGTGCCCCGGTTGAGCTGGGTTGAGCACCTTAGTGGAGAAAGCTAAAACTGACCATCATGATAGGGCGAGAGCCGATCGCTGTTCGAGAGGTTTTTTCGGGTCCCTAAAGACTTATGAAGCTTAGAGCGAGGAACCGGAATTGTCCGGTGTGACACTCCAAAAATGTTCTTCTAGTTTTCTTCAAATTTTTTGATGGATTTGAAGGAGGTCTTCTAAACCCTTCCAAAAATCTCTCTAAAAAACTTTTCCCTCTAGCAAGGATTTTATTTTGGCATCTCCTTCAACTCTGGTGTTTGTTTTTTAAACTTTTCGTCTGATTGCCCTCTTCTCAAAATTTCAAAACTTTTGGATTCTAATTTTTCTTTTAAAAAGAAAAACCCTAGGAGTTTTACATCTTCTCCAATATTGAAACCACTCATGATTTTTACCATGCACCACATGGTAAAATCTTCCCAAAAATCTCTCCTTCCACTTTGGGGCAATCCAAACATTCTGTCTCAACAAGTTCAATCCTTTTCTGAATTTTATTTCATTTATTTCTCCTCCCAAATCTTTTCTGTCCATTATTTTGAGCCTAGGTGATTTGCAAAGCAAGTACCTAA
The DNA here is from genome assembly GCA_021605205.1 of Aegilops longissima. NCBI lineage: Eukaryota > Viridiplantae > Streptophyta > Magnoliopsida > Poales > Poaceae > Aegilops > Aegilops longissima. Next base: position 665,938,792 of record CM038677.1, on the reverse strand, counting down.
GTGCAATTGATCCTTGACCTCAAACCAACTCCCCTGGATAGTCCTTGGTACCCACAACCTAGAACAATCAAGATCCACTCCTCTTATTTTCAAAAATTTCAAATTTCAGTCTCTGCAAGTTTGGACCAGATTTGTCAAATTTGGTGAAATTCATATCTTCTCTGCTCCAAAAATTCCACAAAAATTCAGGCAGCCTCTAGATGCAATGAGAAGCCCCTCCACCAAAAATCAGCTCAAGGAGAAACTCCCACATGCCAAAATCATTCTGTCAACACCGCCGACATCTGCTTTTTTTGTAGTTTCAGAAATATTCAAGTTTCAGAGTTCAAGGTCGCTTTCTCCTCGTCAGAATTCAGTCACGCGTCGACAGTGCACTTGGCACGTTGCTCACAGCCCCACCTCTCTGTCCGGAGCACCACACGAGCGCTTGGGTCATTCCTAGCGTCGGTGGCGCCCTGGCCCAACCTCGCCGGCGTCTTCTGCGGCGTCGGGACCTCCCGTGGCGGTCGACAGAAGGCACCACCCCAGCCCAACGCCGCTCAGGCCGCCCAGCTCTCCTTTAGCCTCGCGTGGCTCATGCATGCCAGCGCACGACCGCGGCACCGTCGCCGTGGCCCGGCAAGCACAGAACGTGCCCTGCCGCCGATGGGTCCGCACCGCTCTGTTCCGTCGAGCATGCCGAAAGCAACCAAACCCCGGCTCGTTCAGCACCTAAACGGAGTCAGTTGACCTCCACGTCGGCACTCAACCCTAAAACCACCCCGACCAATGCATCAAGCGCCATGTAACACTCGCCGGACTTATCCGTTCACGGTAACCGCCTCGGGCCATCTATAAATAGCTACCCCCGAGCTTGCTCTCGCCCTCGCACAACTCCACCACCTCACCTGACCCCGCCTAGCCACTGGAAGAGCCTCGAGGGGCCCTTCTTCCTCGACTCCGGAAAACTCCGTCCGCCTCGGGCTCCGGCAACGTTCTCGTCAGTGAGAACTCCTCCACTGCCCTACTCCTGCCCGTAGCCTCGTGGCACCACTAGGTGGCTAACCCCCACCTCAATTTGACCTCCACAGCACTCTCCGACGAGGCCCACGACCACCCGAACCGCCGTCCGCCGGAGCAAGAGCCACCGTCGACGTGGTGCTCGCCGGCGACCACCACCACCACCCACAGACGCGGAATGGCGCCCTGAGCACGGAGGTACCTTCCGATCTACCTACTGCGTCGTGAATCGCTGCCGGCGACCACCGCGGCTCTCGGGCACCGTCGTGCTCTGCCGCCCCTTTCAAATATTCAAACCTGCGGGTGGGACCCGCCCGTCAGCCTCTCTATTGTTTTTTTTGAATCGTTTTCTGAAAGCGTACTCTAGAAAATACGCTTTCTACTCTGAACCGTTTTTCTGCACTTTTCTGCTTAGGCCCCTCAGGGTTTTCTGTTTCATTACAGATGGGCCCTTGGACCAAAACTCTTATAACTTTTTAATAGAAAGGAATTTTTGAGTGATTCTTTCTCTGTCCTCTTCAAAATTTTGTCTATTTTTTATCATATTTATTTGAAAAATATTTGGATTACTTTTCTGAACCCCACGGTATTTAAGTTAGCGCGTGTGTTTTGTGTACCGTAGATACCGAAGGAGGTGACGGAACCGCGAACTTCACCGAGCTAGACCCCGACTACTCCGAACCAGGCAAGCAATGTTTGAACTTTTGATATGATGAGTGTTTGGGCATGTTTGCATTATTTTTGTATCATGGCACGTTCATGAGCATCTCGATGAAAGTTTATCTCGTAAGAGTTGAGGCAAGTGAGTTCGGAAAGTCCATGAGTTGTTGGAAACCTGTTGCGTGGCCATGAGTTGGCATGAGTATGGGTAAGATGGCAGTGTGGTAGCATGCCAGGCTTATGCCAGATCGTTGACCCAATGTCAACATAAATCAGTCAGATTTCCGTCCGTCTACCCTTTCGTACTACCACCTATTTCCCGCAAGGGATACGGCTTAGTAAGTCGCAAACCACTTCCTGGTACACACCAAATCGAGAGGCCGGGATGAGGGTTCCATGGCCCTGGATTAAAGCCTTTCATCCGGTCAGGGGGCATGGATGTTTCCGGTTGGGACCGAGAGGGGGGCACCCCTTAGAGCGCGCGTAAATAAATTTGATCCCATGCTATTCGAGATTGTGATCTCCCCGTCTCAAAGTTTTTCTTAAACGCTGTCTACGGTGATTCCTGGCAACGTAAGGTATGATGGGTGTGTACTAGTTAGTTGTGTTTCCTCCAAAATACCGTAAACGGAACTAGTCCTTCGTGACTACGGAAATCCTTTGGCTGTGGACAATTTTGGTACAAACTGTGCAGAGTCAAAATTCTTGAATTCATCTTATTCATGTCCGAGTACCGTGTTCACCTTATCTTGTCAAATGTCAGTCTCGGTGACAGAAACTCCTGATAATCATATGAGTGTTAAATGTTTATTTCCCTGTGAATGGACTAACCCGCTTATTGTCTTGGGAGGAATATTTTCTGTGAGCACCATTTCTTGTCGCTTATGAATAATGAATTATAAGCCCTTTCGCGATGTCGCCAGACGTCCGATCATGCATTGTTATTATTTACTTTTGTTATAAGCCCTTTCGCGATGTCGCTCGACGTCCGATCGCGCATTGTTATTATTTACTTTTGTTATAAGCCCTTTCGCGATGTCGCTAAGACGTCCGCCGCGGCATTGTTATTATTTACTTTTGTTATAAGCCCTTTCTGCGATGTCGCCAGACGTCCGATCGCGGCATTGTTATTATTTACTTTTGTTATAAGCCCTTTCGCGATGTCGCCAGACGTCCGATCGCGGCATTGTTATTATTTCCTTTTGTTATAAGCCCTTTCGCGATGTCGCTCGACGTCCGATCATGGCATTGTTATTATTTACTTTTGTTATAAGCCCTTTCGCGATGTCGCTCAGACGTCCGATCATGCGGCATTGTTATTATTTACTTTTGTTATAAGCCCTTTCTGCGATGTTGCTCGACGTCCGATCGCGCATTGTTATTATTTACTTTTGTTATAAGCCCTTTCTGCGATGTCGCTCGACGTCCGATCGCGGCATTGTTATTATTTACTTTTGTTATAAGCCCTTTCACGATGTCGCTCGAGACGTCCGATCGTGGCATTGTTATTATTTACTTTTTTATAAGCCCTTTCTGCGATGTTGCTCGACGCTCGATCGCGGCATTGTTATTATTTACTTTTGTTATAAGCCCTTTACGTGATGTCGCTCGACGTCCGATCGCGACATTGTTATTATTTACTTTTGTTATAAGCCCTTTCTGCGATGTCGCTCGACGTCCGATCGAGGCATTGTTATTATTTACTTTTGTTATAAGCCCTTTCGCGATGTCGCCAGACGTCCGATCGCGGCATTGTTATTATTTACTTTTGTTATAAGCCCTTTCTGCGATGTCGCTCGACGTCCGATCGCGCATTGTTATTATTTACTTTTGGTATAAGCCCTTTACGTGATGTCGCTCCGACGTCCGATCGCGAATGCATTATCTTTTCTTTAAATATAAGCCCTTTATGAGGTGTCGCTAGACGCCTCGATCGTGGCATGTTTTACTTATTTGTTCACCCTTCGAGGCGCCGCCGCATAATTCGATCGGTTTTGAGTTTATCTTCTTTGGGTTTTTCGAGCGGACTACCGCCTATTCCTTTTACTTACCTTGCTATACTGATTTGATTGCACATTGTAAAAGATCAGTCATGTCGTATTCATGCATACATTTGTTATATCTTTTGTCCGAACTGTCTTGCGAGTACTTTCAAAGTACTCACCGCTTGTTGATTTGGCCGATGTCGACGAAGGCGATCTCATGGATGAAGAGTTCGATAGCGAGTCCGACGCCTAGAGGAATCCCACCGGTCTCGTCATTTACCCTGGATTAGTCATTGTGATATATCCGCTTCGCTACCCAAATAAATTCATCGAGCCTCACCTCGACGCTCGATGAGCCGCCAGTGTAGTAGTCTTATTATCCACCCCACTGTGTTATTCCACCAATCACTCATACCTCGAGTCAGTAGTATTTCCACCCCACACCATTGTGTCATATCCTCCATTATGTATAATTATTGGCGTGCTTGTAATAATTGGTTGGGCATCTTCAGCTCGACCCTGTAATATTTTAAATGATACTGGCTTATTGTATCAAAGTTTTGTCTACCGGTATGGAGGATTTTCCTCATACTTGATTTCATAGGTCGGTTGTTCAATAAATATTTTTATCGAAAAACTGGTCGTGACAAGCTTGGTACCAGAGCCAGGCTGACTATAGGAAGCCACTAGGTGCGATCGCTAATCGGTTATTAGCAGAATAGAGCTGTTTATTATTTTTACAAATGTAGTCAATTTCTGACAGTCAGCATAAATTTATGATTTGACTACTAAGGATTTTTGCCTACTTTTGTAGATGGCTGGCAACGACTGCGAGTTGCAGATGTTCGCCAACATGCCCGATGGGTTCGCAAGCTTCTCTCCTTCATCGTCCAAGTCGCGATGGGGCCAGCTATCGCCCAGCCTTCTCACTCTCTCAAAGACAAGGTCAATGACCGTCTAACCATGCACCAAGCCGCGGTGCAATTCGAGGGAGGGCGATGAGTTACGCCGCTTCGGTTCTTGGGAGAGCCATGCCCACGGAGAAGCATGCACTGCAGATGGCAGCCCGTGAGGCGATAGCTCGCCTCGTGGACATCCTTCCTTCAATGAAGACTCGCTCGCTACCGCTACCTGCCATGTCACGTGCCATATACCTGCCACTCGCGCTCTCTTGCCCTAGAGGAGAACGGGACGAAGCTTTTGAGATGCTCATCGAGTATCTCCGGCTTTGGAGGCAGCCTTCGACAACCTGGTGGACGACTTTGTAGCTGCCGCATGGACTCAGTCCATGGCTGTGCCGCCAACAGGAGGGAGCTCCTGCGCGCCGCACCACCACTGACTTTCGTCTCGTCATCAGCATCGTTCGCTCCTACTGCTCTCACCACTACTCGTCGCCTGCCTACCACGGAAGAGTTCAACCATGTCATTGCGCCTACTCCGGTTCGTTCTACACCACCCCTCGTGCCCGCTCATGTTCGAGTTGTCCCGCACAGGGCACCTGGTCCACCAACTCAGCGCAGCACCTCACGCCTGGAGCCTATCACCGAAGAGGATATTGAGTCCCCAGCCTCACTGCGCCTCACCCTTGGCAGGCCAAGGGAAATCCTTACCATCTCCGACAAAGTACGCTTAGCCGCCATGCGATGTACCGACTTGTAAGATATGTTTATATGTACATAGGCTGTGAGAAGTAGCTTGTTTGCGCATCATGTAGGAACTGGAGGAGTGCACTAGCCTAAATAACATGTCAGGATCATGTACGCATATCCTGAGTGATGTATTGAATAATTACTGCTTGCGTGTAAGATATGTAATGAACAGTCCTTCTCCGTGCGCAAACATTTATTCTCTTAAAAAAAATCTTGGAGCATTTGCGACTTTTTCCGTCTTCTTGAATTTATTGATTTTTGCGGCTCAATTTCTTTTCTTATGAGTGTTTCAAAATATATCCCCAGAGTGAACCATGTCTCGTCCTTGGACGCGCTCCATGCCAACTCCGACAGAGGAAAATTATGGCACACCCCTGTGCAACAATTTCACACCGGACGAGACAAGTCAACAGGATGGTGAAACGGCACTTTCCCAAATGTGCCGCCTTTATGAACAAAGTCAGCAGCAACATCAGGAAATAATGAACCAAGTCATCAATATGGGGAATCACCGTGGAAAGTATCACCAGCAATCAAAATTATCTGAGCTACAGAAGACACGTCCCCAAACTTTTTCTCACACTGACAAACCTCTTGAAGCCGAAGACTGGCTTCGAGACATGGAAAGAAAGTTAATTATTGCCCAGTGTTCAGATCTTGAGAAAGTGCTTTATGCTCCGCACTACCTCACTGGAGCAGCCGCATCGTGGTGGGAAAATTTCCTACACATGCACCCCAATGAAAATAATATAACATGGGAGGAATTTAAAGAAAGTTTTCGTGGGGCGCATATTCCTAAGAGTCTTATGAGGATCAAAAAGAGAGAATTTGATGACCTCAGGAAAAGGACAATGACGGTGTCAGAATACAACAGTCAGTTTACTTTGTTGTCTCGCTACGCCAATGAGGAGCGTATGTCGGAAAACAAAAAGATGGAGAAATTCCTAGACTGTCTGACACCCGCACTTAAATGCCAATTGGTCGTACACACGTTCCCAGATTTTAAGACGCTGGTGGATAAGGCCATTACCTTGGAAAATGAGAGACGCAGCTTAGAAGATTTTCGCAAGCGGAAGAGGGACCAGACTAATCATGCCCGCAACCACCGCAGCAAGACAGATGTTCAGAAAAACTGGACACCGAAACCCACGACAAGCGTCTCACGCCCAATCAAGAATTTCCATGCAAGGGACAATGAGTTCACATACCACCCAAAGTTACTGTTACGCTTGTGGAGAAGAAGGGCACTATGCCAAGCAGTGCCCCAAGCCAAGGAACTCGACCCCAAAGCCGAACAACGGAGGCAATAATTCGGTGCCAAAGCGCAACAATTTCAACCCAAATAACAACCACATGAAGGGTCATCTGAACCACGTGACCAAAGAGGAAGCACAAAACGCCCCAGATATCGTACTCGATACGTTTCCTGTCAACACAATACCTGCCATGGTTTTGTTTGATTCTGGAGCTTCTCACTCATTCGTTTCGAAAAGTTTTGCTTTGCAAAATAATTTTTCGATGCTTCCCTTGGAAAAATCCATGATCGTCAAGTCCCCTGGAATTAAGCAAGTTACCCAGAATTATTGCCAGGGTGTGGTTATCGAGTTTGAAGGGTTGAAGTTTCACGCAAATCTTATCGTGTTGGAAAATAAAGGACTGGATGTCATCTTAGGGATGGATTGGTTAACCACCAACAAAGGTTTTATTGATTGCTTCAACAGGACCGTAATTCTCACCCATCACCACGGGAAGACCATAAAAGTTTCAGCCAAGGAAAGAAAAATACCCCGGCAACCGAGATTGAACAAGGTAGATATTTTTGAATTGAGCAAAGTTCCAGTAGTGTGTGAATTTCCAGATGTATTTCCCGAAGAGCTACCGGGCATGCCACCAGACCGAGAGATAGAATTCAGCATTGAGCTAGCACCCGGAACCGCTCCCATATACAAGAAACCATACAGAATGGCACCATCCGAATTGGTAGAACTAAAGAAGCAAATAAAGGAATTATTGGAAAAAGGATATATACGAGCCAGTTCCTCACCTTGGGGTTCACCAATTTTGTTTGCCAAAAAGAAGGATGGAACACTGAGATTGTGCATAGACTATCGATCCCTAAACATGGTCACAATCAAGAACAAATATCCGATGCCACGAATAAATGATTTATTCGACCAACTCGCTCAGGCCAAGGTGTTCTCAAAGATTGACTTGAGGTCGGGATACCATCAACTGAAAGTACGAACCGAAGATATTCCCAAGACAGCTTTCACCTCCAGATACGGATTGTATGAGTTCACCGTAATGCCATTCGGACTAACAAACGCCCCCGCATATTTTGTTCACCTCATGAACACAATATTCATGAAGTTTATGGACAAGTTTGTTGTGGTATTTATCGATGATGTTCTGGTATACTCCAAAACACCAGAAGAGCACGCTGAACATCTCCGAATTGTACTAGGGGAACTCAGGAAACATCAATTGTACGCTAAATTTAGCAAGTGTGAATTTTGGCTAAAGCAAGTAGGTTTTCTAGGCCACGTACTGACCCAAGAAGGTATCGCCAGAGACCCGGAAAAGGTCAAGGCCGTGCTTTGGTGGAAGCCACCAGCCAGCGTGACGGATGTACTGAAGTTTCTTGGGAATGGCAGGATACTACCAAGATTTATTGAAGGATTCACCACCATAGCAAAGCCAATGACGCAACTACTCAATAAAGACAGGAAGTTTGAATGGACGAAGCTTGCGAGAAAAGTTTCCAAGAACTCAAGAGGAAACCGACGACAAGCACCAGATTAATTGTGCGGATATACACAAAAATTTTGAGGTATTTTGTGACGATCTCGAAAGGGCCTCGAAAAGGATAATGCAAGAAGGCAAGGTTGTCGATATGTTTCCGCACAACTTCGCAAGCATGAGGAAAATTATCCTACTCATGACCTAGAATTAGCAGCGGTTATTCATGCACTCAAGGAATGGAGACACTTCTTACTTGAAATCGCTAGAAATATACACGGACCACAAAAGCCTCAAGTATATTTTCACACAACCAGAACTAAATTTACGGCAGCGACGCTGGTTGGAATTAGTAAAGGATTATGATGTTGGAATCCACTACCACCCGTGCAAAGCAAATGTTGTAGCAGATGCTCGAGTCGGAACCCCAGTCCGAACAACGACAAAGATGCCAAACTTGAGACCTGAATTCCAGCAGGAATTGCTAAGCTCAACTGATGGTGGTCACCAAGGCAGGTGTGTCGAAATTAGAGTTACAGCCTACCCTGATAGAGAAGGTTAAAGAGGCTCAACATGGACACCCCAGCATTGAAGGCATAAAACGGAAGATGAATTCGGGCAAGGCCTCAGAATTCGTTATCGATGAGCAAGGAATATTATGGTACGGGAATAGACTTTGCCAAATATCCATGACCTTAAACAGCAAATCTTGGCTGAAGGCCACACCGCTCTGTATTCAATCCATCCTGGAGGAACAAAAATGTACAAAGATCTTCAGGAAACATTTTGGTGGCACGGTATAAAAAGAGACATAGCCACGTTTATTGCATGTTGTGACTCATGTCAACGCATCAAGGCCGAGCACCAGAAACCGGCCGGACTATTGCAACCAAATAAGATACCCGAGTGGAAATGGGACGAGATTGGAATGGATTTTATTGTTGGACTACCTCGGTCACGACACGGACACGATGCCATATGGGTCATCACCGATAGATCGACTAAAGTAGCACACTTCATCCCGTGAAGACAACCCACACCACTCGGAAGCTTGCTAGGCTCTACCTTTCCCAGATCGTGCCGCTTACATGGAGTCCCAAAGAAAATAATCTCGGATAGAGGCACTCAATTGCCTCCCAATTTTGGGATCACTTACAACAAGCTCTGAACTCAGCTGGCATTCAAGACCGCATACCATCCGCAGACAGATGGGCGGACCGAGCGAGTAAACCAGATTCTAGAAGATATGCTTTGAGCATGTGTCCTCACCTATGGGACCAGTTGGGAAGAGAGCTTACCATACGCAGAATTCAGATATAACAACAGTTATCGTGCCAGCCTGCAAATGGCACCATTTGAAGCTCAGACGGGCGAAGGTGTCGACCCGCTAAATTGGTCGGAAACGGAGACAGCCATATCTTCGCCCAGACCTGCTCAAAGAGGTCAAGATAAGGTCAAGGTGATTAAGGACCCACTCAAGACAGCCCAAAGTCGACGGAAGAGTTATTACGATCGAAACATCGTGGAGTCAATTTTGAACCCGTGAATTTGTGTACCTCGAGTATCCCCTATGAGAAGCCTGCATCGATTCAAGATTAAAGGGAAGCTAGCACCAAGATTCATCGGACCATTCTGCATAGTGGCACGAAGAGGCACGGTAGCCTACCAGTTAGACTCACCCGAAGAATTATCCGACATCCACGACGTATTCCATGTCTCCCAATTGAGGAAGTGCGTAAGCAACCCAGAGAAACAAGTACCCCATAAAAACATTGACGTGCAGCCAGACCTTACATATCGGGAGCATCCAATAAAAATCTTGGAAGAGTCTGAAAGGAGAACCCGACAGAAAACCATCAAGTTCTTCAAAGTTCAGTGGAGCAACCATACCGAAAGTGAAGCCACTTGGGAAAGAGAGGATTTTCTTCGGACAGAGCACCCACATTTATTTGAGGATCAGCTGGAATCTCGGGGACGAGATTTTTCCTAAGGGGGTAGGTGTTGTGACACTCCAAAAATGTTCTTCTGGTTTTCTTCAATTTTTTTGATGGATTTGAAGGAGGTCTTCTAAACCCTTCCAAAAATCTCTCTCAAAAACTTTTACCTCTAGCAAGGATTTTATTTTGGCATCTCCTTCAACTCTGGTGTTTGGTTTTTAAACTTTTCGTCTGATTGCCCTCTTCTCAAAATTTCAAAACTTTTGGATTCTAATTTTTCTATTAAAAAGAAAAACCCTAAGAGTTTTACATCTTCTCCAATATTGAAACCACTCATGATTTTTACCATGCACCACATGGTAAAATCTTCCCAAAAATCTCTCCTTCCACTTTGGGGCAATCCAAACATTCTGTCTCAACAAGTTCAATCCTTTTCTGAATTTTATTTCATTTATTTCTCCTCTCAAATCTTTTCTGTCCATTATTTTGAGCCTAGGTGATTTGCAGAGCAACTACCTAAGTGCAATTGAGCCTTGATCTCAAACCAACTCCCCTGGATAGTCCTAGGTACCCACAACCTAGAACAATCAAGATCCACTCCTCTTCTTTTCAAAAATTTCAAATTTCAGTCTCTGCAAGTTTGGACCAGATTTGTCAAATTTGGTGAAATTCGTATCTTCTCTGCTCCAAAATTCCACAAAATTCAGGCAGCCTCTAGATGCAATGAGAAGCCCTCCACCAAAAATCAGCTCAAGGAGAAACTCCCACATGCCAAAATCATTCTGTCAACACCTGCCCGCACTTTGCTTTCTTGCAGTTTCGAAATATTCAAGTTCCAGAGTTCGATGTCGCTTTCTCCTCGTCGAATTCAGTCACGATCGACAAAGGCACTTGGCACGTTGCTCACAGCCCTCCTCTCTGTCCGGAGCACCACACGAAGGCTTGGCTCATTCTCGGCGCCGGTGGCGCCTCGCCCAATCTAGCCGGTGTCTTCTGCGGCGCGGGACCTCCCATGGCGGTCGGCGAAGGCACCACCCCAGCCCAACGCCGTTCGCGCCGCCAGCTCTCCCTAGTACTCACGGGCTCATGCATGCCAGCGCACGCATCATGCACCGTCGCCGTGGGTCTGCAAGCATGTAACGTGCTCCCTGCCGCCATGGGTCCGCACCGCCTGCTCCGTCGAGCATGCCCAAAGCAACCAAACCCGGCTCGTTCAGCACCTAAACGGAGTCGCTTGACCTCCACGTCGACACTCAACCCTAAACCACCCGACCAATGCATCGCGCCGCCAGAACACTCGCCGGACTTATCCGTTCACGGCAACCGCCGGGCCATCTATAAATAGCTCCCCGAGCTTGCTCTCGCCTCGCACAACTCCACAACCTCACCGACCCGCTTAGCCACCGGAAGAGCCTCGAGGGGCCCTTCTTCCTCGACTCCGCCAACTCCGTCCGCCTCGGGCTCCGCAACGTTCTCGTCGGTGAGAACTCCTCCACCGCCTCTACTCCTGCCCGTAGCCTCGTGGCACCACTAGGAGGCTAACCCCACCTCAATTTGACCTTCGCACTCTCCGACGAGGCCCACGACCACCCGAACCGCCGTCCGCGGAGCAAGAGCCACCGTCGACGTGGTGCTCGGCCACGACCACCACCAACACCCACAGACGCTGAATGGCGCCTCGAGCACGGAGGTACCTTCCGATCTACCTACCTCGCCGTGGATCGCCACGGCGACCACCGCGGCTCTCGGCACCGTCGTGCTCTGCCGCCTCTTTCAAATATTCAAACCTGACGGGTGGGACCCGCCCGTCAGCCTCTCTATTGTTTTTTTGAATCGCTTTCTGAAAGCGCACTCTGCAAATACGCTTTCTACTCTGAACCGTATTTCTGCACTTTTCTCGCTTAGGCCCCGAGGGTTTTCTGTTCATTACAGATGGGCCTTGGACCAAAACTCTTATAACTTTTTAACAGAAAGGAATTTTTGAGTGATTCTTTTTCTGTCCTCTTCAAAAGTTTTTCTAGTTTTTTATAATATTTATTTGAAAAATATTTGGATTACTTTTCGGAACCCCACTGTATTTACGTTAGCGCGTGTGTTTTGTGTACCGTAGATACCGAAGGAGGTGACGGAACCGCGAACTTCACCGAGCTAGACCCCGACTACTCCGAACCAGGCAAGAAATGTTTGAACTTTTGATATGATGAGTGTTTGGGCATGTTTGCATTATTTTTGTATCATGGCACGTTCATGAGCATCTCGATGAAAGTTTATCTCATAAGAGTTGAGGCAAGTGAGTTCGGAAAGTCCATGAGTTGTTGGAAACCTGTTGCATGGCCATGAGTTGGCATGAGTATGGGTAAGATGGCAGTGTGGTAGCATGCCAGGCTTATGCCGATCGTTGACCCAAGTGTCAACATAAATCAGTCGATTCCGCCCTCTCCCCTTTCAGATTACCACTGCTTCCCGCAAGGGATACGGCTTAGTAAGTCGCAAACCACTTCTGGTACACACCAAATCGAGAGGCCGGGATGAGGGTTCCATGGCCCTGGATTAAAGCCTTTCATCCGTCAGGGGCATGGGTGTTTCCGTTGGGACCGAGAGGGGGCACCCTTAGAGCTGCGTAGAATAAATTTGATCCCATGCTATTCGAGATTGTGATCTCCTGCCTCAAAGTTTTTCTTAAACGCTGTCTAGGGTGATTCCTGGCAACGTAAGGTATGATGGGTGTGTACTAGTTAGTTGTGTTTCCTCCGAAATACCAGAACGGAACTAGTCCTTCGTGACTACGGAAACTGCTGGCTGTGGACAATTTTGGTACACACTCTGCAGAGTCAAAATTTTGAATTCATCTTATTCATGTCCGAGTACCGTGTTCACCTTACCTTATGAGTGTTACATGTTTATTTCCCTGTGAATGGACTAACCCGCTTATTGTCTTGTGAGGAATATTTTCCATGAGCACCATTTCTTGTCAGTTATGAATAATGAATTATAAGCCCTTTCTGCGATGTCGCCAGACGTCCGATCGCTGCATTGTTATTATTTACTTTGTTATAAGCCCTTTCGCGATGTCGCCAGACGTCCGATCATGCATTGTTATTATTTACTTTTGTTATAAGCCCTTTCGCGATGTCGCCAGACGTCCGATCGCTGCATTGTTATTATTTACTTTTGTTATAAGCCCTTTCTGCGATGTCGCCAGACGTCCGATCATGGTATTGCTATTATTTACTTTTGTTATAAGCCCTTTCGCGATGTCGCTCGACGTCCGGATCGAGGCATTGTTATTATTTACTTTTGTTATAAGCCCTTTCGCGATGTCGCCGACGTCCGATCATGCATTGTTATTATTTACTTTGGTTATAATCCTTTTTGCGATGTCGCCGACGTCCGATCATGCATTGTTATTATTTACTTTTGGTATAAGCCCTTTCTGTGATGTCGCTCCGACGTCCGACTGCGGAATGCATTATCTTTTCTTTAAATATAAGCCCTTTATGAGGTGTCGCTTAGACGCCCGACTGTGGCATGTTTTACTTATTTGTTCACCCTTCGAGGCGTCGCTTCAGACACCCGATCGGTTTTGAGTTTATCTTCTTTGGGTTTTTCGAGCGGACTACCGCCTATTCCCTTTTTACTTACCTTGCTATACTGATTTGATTGCACATTGTAAAAAGATCAGTCATGTCGTATTCATGCATACATTTGTTATATCTTTTGTCCGAACTGTCTTGCGAGTACTTTCAAAGTACTCACCTGGCTTGTTGATTTGGCCAGATGCTGACGAAGGCGATCTCATGGATGAAGAGTTCGATAGCGAGTCCGACGCCTAGAGGAATCCCACTCAGTCTCGTACGACCCTGGATTAGTCATTGTGATATATCCGCTTCCGCTACCCAAATAAATTCATCGAGCCTCACCTCGACGCTCGATGAGCCGCCAGTGTAGTAGTCTTATTATCCACCCCACTGTGTTATTCCACCAATCACTCATACCTCGAGTCAATAGTATTTCCACCCCACACCATTGTGTCATATCCGCCATTATGTATAATTATTGGCGTGCTTTTAATAATTGGCTGGGCATCTTCAGCTCGACCCTGTAATATTTTAATGCTACTGGCTTATTGTATCAATGTTTTGTCTACCGGTATGGAGGATTTTCCTCATACTGGATTTCATAGGTCGGTTGTTCAATAAATATTTTTATTGAAATATCGGTCGTGACATCCGGCCAAGGCGTGGATAGCGCCCCGAACTCGGTCTTCCGAATACTAGGGGCTTCGCCGAAATTTAAAATTATAGAATTCTATGGCTAAGTGAAAGTGTTCAAGCGTTATAAGTCCGGTTGTCTTGTTCGTTACGTTGAGTGCCTCCCTCGATGGACCCAAGAATGGGAACAAGATCGCTCAAGTTTATCCCGAACACCCCAAAGACTGTGGCATGGGGCTGAAGCCAACGACTTGCCATCTCTCAAATTTGATAAACGGCCGCATGTAAGGTAATATTTTAAATTAACAAGCGCTGCTTAGCGATATGAACAAGTTTTCAGCGACAGATAACAAATGCGAGTCTATTCAAAATGACATCTTTGGAGCACTCATCCGCTATATGGCGGGCACCCTTCAGAGGCCCTCATAGTACATTTCATGGCGTGCGATGCTCCTTGCCCTTCGGTGGCCTGTCTGTCACAAGCTTCTCCGCATCCAGCTTGCCCCAGTGCACTTTAGCAGGGCAATGGCCCGACGGGCACCTTCAATGCAGACGGAGCGCTTGATGACTTCAATCCGTGGACAAAGGCCCACCACCGCCCTGACTAGCCCAAAGTAGCTCCTGTGCATGGCTTCCAATGGCCATAGCCGAACTATGAGGCCCCTCATGGCCTGTTCGGCGACCTTGTGGAGCTCGACCAGCTGCTTCAGCTGGTCGCTTAGGGGCACCGGATGTCCGGCCTTAGAATACTGAGACCAGAACACCTTCTCCGTCTAGCTCCCCTCCTTGGCGCGGTAGAATGCGGCAGCATCAGACACACTATGGGGCAGATCTACGAATGCTCCTGGAGAGCTCCGAATACGGGTAAGTAATAGGTAATTCACTTTCACATTCTTGCTCTGCATAAAGAATGCCGTACCCGCCGCGATCTTCTTTATTGCCTCAATCTCCTGGAGGGCTTTTCGGGCCTCTTCCTTAGCAGCTTTGGCACTCTCAAGAGCCGAGGCAAGCTCGGACTCTCGGGTCTTCGAGTCATGCTCCAATCCCTCTTATTTTTCCACGAGAGCCTGGAGCTCTTGCCGTACCTCCGCTAGCTGCGCCTCCCCCTTCTCTCGCTCGGTGCGCTCCGCAGGCGCTTTGCTTTCGGCCACGGACACCGCTTCCTTCAGGGTCGCCACCTCGTTCGTGGCCCCTGCAGTACCCATGTTATTCCTGTTATTTTTTTGCAACTGAAACCTTTCTATAAGGTATTTCTTTAATAAGGTCTTACTTACCTTCCTTGTCCTCGAGCTGCTTCTTGGCAAGGCCGAGCTCGTTCTCGACCGCCGAGGCTCGCTTCAATGCATTGACCTCCACAGTCCAAGGCGGCAGAGGTCAAGAGTGCAGCCTGCATTCCCATATTGACATACTTATGTTAGACTCTCATGATATCTTTTAGATCCCTAGTCCGCTTTTTCTTTCCTAACACCGCACTAAGCATCAGGGCTACTGTCTATGCGGTAATATTTTTACATATTCTAAACTTACCTCAAAGCATGTTAGAAGGCTGGTACAGGCTTGATCCAGCCCGCTCTTGGCGGACTGAATCGTCTGGATCACCGCACTCATAACAAAGGAGGTGCTCCTCCTCGATGGAGGCGCTGTTAAGCGCCTCTAGTAGTTATCCGTGCCTCCGGTTGGACGGAGGACACGCTGCCTTACCTTCTTACGAAGGGGCCGCTTGCCGGACTTCGGAACCGCTGAAGGTTCCGTTATGGAGTCCGGACAAGGGTCGGGCTTAGAGCCCCTGTGGGTCTCGCCCCCCACGCGCCTGGAATCCGGGAGGTTGCCTTGTGGCGCCTCCTGCGCCACCTCCTCTTGACCAGGCCCCCCTTGGGGCACCACCTCGGCGTCGTCCTCAGCGTGAGGCGAGGAGGCGGCCGGAAGTGAAGTACTCTCCATTTCCGACAAACCCAGGGACCCGCTCGACGAAGCAGCGAATTCGCCCTTGGGCGGGCTGCATGATTGTTCGACATTAGAGAACACTATGCAAAGGAAAAAAGCCATGGGTATCCGGACACTTACGATCTCGCCAGGGGCTTGGCCCTTGTTGGCCACTCCTTCTCGTCGTTGTCGACGTTGGTGGAGAAGTCCGGAGGAAGGGTCCTTCCTTTCTGATTCCTCCGCCTCCCGGCTAGGGGCGGCCTTCCTTTTCTCTTCTTCGCTGGGAGAGGCTTTTTTCCTCCTCCTCGTTCTCGTGGAGAAGATTCGCTTCAGAATCGACAAGACCAAAGCGCCGGAGCTCCTTCGAGTTCCCTGCCTCCTCCTTCTTGCCTTCTTCTCCGCACCACATGAGGCACCGGAGCCAGCAGCCCTGTCAATCGGGCGTCTGGCTGGGTCTTCCGCAAAGGAGCCGGACAGTTAACCTATCCGGACGCCTTCAGCCAGTCCCTTAAAGGTTAGGGAGTTTTAGATCCCGCATAGAGTCAAACTATGAAAAAAGAGTCCCATAAAGGGTAAATAATTCACCTCGCCGCTTGACGCTGCGAGCTGAATCCGCGATCTTCGAGCGGATGTGGGAGCCTCGGCGCCTTGAACAGACCTTCCGTGCATCTTCGCACGTAGTGTTTAAGAGCCTTTTAGAGTTGAGTGCTGTGCCGGATCGAACTCCCACAATTTGAAGGCCCGTTGTTGGCATGGGAGAATCCGCGGATGAGCATCACCGGATTACGCTGACAAGCCCGAGATTCTTGTCCACCAGGTTTGGACGCATGTTTGAGTCCGGATAGCTCAT
Organism: Aegilops longissima; assembly: GCA_021605205.1. Lineage (NCBI taxonomy): Eukaryota > Viridiplantae > Streptophyta > Magnoliopsida > Poales > Poaceae > Aegilops > Aegilops longissima. The sequence goes on along the minus strand of CM038677.1, from coordinate 665,921,839 downwards.
CCGATTCCCCATGTCGGCCCGTCTCTTTCCATGACGAGCCGTGGGGAAGCCAGATCTGAATTCGGGGCCGCCGCCCATTTGGGGTCGCAAGGCTCGGTGATATAGAACCACCCCGATTGCCATCCCTTTATTGTCTCCGTGAAGGAGCCCTCGAGCCATAGGACTTTGGCCATCTTGCCAACCATGGCGCCCAAGACTCCACTTGACGGCCGCCCACTACCTTCGGCCTAACATTGAAGATCTTCAGCCATAAGCCGAAGTGGGGCTGGATGCAGAGGAAGGCCTCAAACACGACGATGAACGCCGAGATGTTGAGGATGAAATTCGGGGCCAGATCGTGGAAGTCCAGGACGTAGTAGAACATGAGCCCCCGGACAAATGGGTGAAGTGGAAAACCTAGTCCACGGAGGAAGTGGGGGAGAAACACCACCCTCTCATGGGGCCTGGGGGTCGGAATGAGCTGCCCCGCGTCGGGCAGCCGGTGCGCGATGTTGTTGGACAAGTATTCGGCCTCCCGCAGCTTTTTGATGTGCCCCTCCGTGACGGAGGAGGCCATCCACCTGCCTCCCGCTCCGGACATAGTTGGAAAAGGTTGAGGTGGGGTGTGCGGACTTGGGCGCTGGAGCTCGAGTGCGCCGTAATGGATAAGCAACGGAGGAAGAAGGCGTAGGTGAAAAGGTGGATCCTTATCGCCTTATATGGATGGATGAAGCTATGCGTCCCCCACCAGCCTGGTAAAACTCGCTTATCTCCCAAGCGCCATAATCAATGGCGCGGATGGGGTACCCACGTCCGTATTGATGAGAATCCCGGAATAAGAGGGCACGATCTATGCTTTGATAAGACGTGCCAAGGAAACCGCCTCTCTAAACGCGCTAAGGTGGAACAGTGAAAAACGATTCGAATAGAGGCTTGGCCGTGGTGTGATGTACCGCCGCGGAATACGTCAGCAGATCTGTGCAAAAATTATTCTCTCTACGGTGGTATGTGGAACTTGTTTTGGAGAGCCGGACACTATCCTTGTGTTCAAAACCTATTATGAAGTATTCGGAGGAGGAACCCGCCTTGCAATGCCGAAGACAATATGCGCGCCGGACTCGTCGCCATTGAAGCCTGGTTCGGGGCTACCGAGGAGTCCTCGACTAGGGGTTGTCCGGATAGTCAACTATGATCTTTGGCCGACTCCTAGACTATGAAGATACAAGATTGAAGACTTCGTCCCGTGTCCGGATGGGACTTTCCTTGGCGTGGAAGGCAAGCTTGGCGATACGGATATGTAGATCTCCTACCATTGTAACCGACTGTGTAACCCTAACCTATCCGGTGTCTATATAAACCGGAGGGTTTTAGTCCGTGGGACTAACAACAATCATACCATAGGCTAGCTTCTAGGTTTAGCCTCCTTGATCTCGTGGTAGATCTACTCTTGTACTACCCATATCATCAAGATTAATCAAGCAGAGTAGGGTATTACCTCCATCGAGAGGGCCCGAACCTGGGTAAAACATCGTGTCCCTTGTCTCCTGTTACCATCCGCCTAGACGCACAGTTCGGGACCCCCTACCCGAGATCCGCCGGTTTTGACACCGACAACTATCCTGGAAATTTTGAGGTCATTTGGACAACTATTTACCATAGTTGTTGTACAAATGCCAAATCTGGTCCAGAAACTAAATGAGGAAGAAGCACTCACTAGGAGTGATGGGTTGAGCTAAAACTTGGCAAAGTTAGATGATTTGGACATACAATGATGCTGTAAAAAGTTCATACCAAATGGATTTACCAAAATGGTACTTCCTTTACAGCTATCATTTCTGTTCAAAAACGTCAGAAAAATCCTCAGGGCAATTGGCTATATGAAATGAGCCCAAATCTTGTGGGGATAGTTTATATGGCTATGAGTAGACCTGGGAATATTTTCAGCCATAATGGAGCAAGATAAAATGCACTTGCTTCACAAATTAAAAAAATTGGACAAAAACCAAGAATTGCTCCTGTGCTCACATAGTTCAATTAAATGAACTGAATTTAGGTGGAGGCTAAAGATTTGAGATACTTGAGATGATGGAAAAGTTTCATCCCATTTGGAAACTCTATGAAGGTACTTCCTTCACCAAGTTGCATTCTGGTCAGAAACTTTGAAAATTGCACAGGGAGCTAGGATGAATGGATTGAGCTCATATTTGGCATCCATGGGTTATTTAACAATGTTAATCACCCTGCCAAATTGCAGCTCAATTGGGATTAATAATAAAGCACTTCCTTTGCAAAATTTCATAGAAGGTAGAAACTTGCATTGGATCATGTGTCCAATTTTTGAACTGAGGAACATGAGATGAGGATGGAACTTGTGATTATATAGCATGGACAAGCTCCACAATTTATGTGGGAATTTTCTCTGCTATAAAAATAGTAGTTCCTTTGGAAAATGGCAGAAATGCAATATTGGCATTAAATAGGAAAAGGCAATTTTCCTTATTTAAGTATGGCCAATATACTTGCCAGAGCTTGGATTAGGCATAAGTATCAACTCCACCAATTCTCATGAATTTAGGAGATGGCTAGCTGTGCCTTTGGATTTTATTCCTCAGAAAGGCAAGAAAAGGAATAAATCACAATTCAAAAATATTGCATGGGACCTAGCAATATTTTAACATATCCAAGGTTCAGAAAGGTAGGAGGATCTTCGGGAACAATTGGGAAGATCAAAAGATCAAGGAAAATGATGGCTCCTTTGTAAGCACAAAGGGCATATTCAAATTCCAAAAATTTGGAATTAGGGTTTGAGAGGGTTTGAGATGATGCAATTGAGGTCTTGCCCACTGAAAAAGACATGAGCAAGGTTTTGAAAGGTTGAAATGACAAGAAATCTCAGAGTCATCCAACAAACTCAGGAGAAAGATTTTGAAAAATGAGTGCCAGGAAGGAATAACAGCTCAAAAATTGATAACCCAATTTTGGGGCTGTTACACCCACGGGCCTTTAGGTCGGTGCAAAAGGAAGTTTTGCAGAGGTCAGGGACCAGACGCCGAAGACCCTGGCGTCTAGCCCTGGGCTAGACACCGAGGCCCATGGCATCTGGGACAGACGCCGAGGACTGTGGCGTCCGGTCCTGGAAGTCTGAGAAGGACTCTTCCTTGCGGGCTAAACCGACTTAGAGGAGGCTCTTTCTCCATGAAATGACCCCAGGGCTCAACATATAAATAGAGGGGCAGGGCTAGCACCGGGACACATCAAGATTCACCAAGCCGTGCGCCGGCAACCCCATCCACTCTAGCTTATCCTTTGTCTGGTTTCCGTTGTGCTTGGCGAAGCCCTGCGGAGATTGTTCTTCACCACCATCGTCACCATGTCGTTGTGCTGTTGGAACTCATCTACTACTTCGCCCCCTCTTGCTGGATCAAGAAGGTGAGGACGTCATCAAGCTGAACGTGTGCTGAATGCAGAGGCGTCGTACATTCGGTACTTGATCGGGATGGATCGTGAAGGTGTACGACTTCATCAACCGCGTTGATAAACGCTTCCTCTTAGCAATCTTCACGGGTATGAAGATGCTCTCCCCCTCTCGTTGCTATGCATCTCCATGGATAGATCTTGCATGTGCGTAGAATTTTTTTCCATGTTACGTTCCCCAACATCGGTGCCCTTTCCTTTTCCAAGGACGATTTCCTGCTACTTCTTGAGCTTGTGTTGGTTTTTCCCTTGAAGAGGAAAGGGTGATGCAGCAAAGTAGAGATAAGTATTTCCCTCAGTTAGAGAACCAAGGTATCAATCTAGTAAGAGGCACAAGCAAGTCCACAATATATGCACCTACACAAACAATCAAATACTTGCACCCAATGCGATAAAGGGGTTGTCAATCCCTTCACGGTTAATTGTAATGGTGAGATCTGATAGATACAGATATAAAAGATTACTAAAACATAAAACAAGATTGTCGGGGGAAATCGACACCTACAGAATCACTGGGATCTCTTCTACGATTGGCGGGCGCAAGGTTGTGCAAAGAGCGGGTCTGAAAGGAAGCACACAGATCATTTACTGTCGGATCACGGTTCCGGCAAAACCCTTAAGGTTTGAACTCTGGGGTGTGCAGGAAGTTCTTTCCCTACCGATCCACGCCCCAGCTCGCTTAGATCTCGCGGACGTACTCAACGAACTCACAACACAAGAAGACACAAGATTTATACTGGTTCGGGCCACCGTTGTGGTGTAATACCCTACTCCAGTGTGGTGGTGGTGGATTGCCTCTCGGGCTGATGATGAACAATACAAGGGGAAGAACAGCCTCCTGAGGTTGAGGTGTTCTTGTGCTCTAGGTGTGGGTGAGGTTTACTCTGGATCAGGTGAGATGCCTCCGAATGAGTTCGGATCCAGATCCGATGTCTCCTACGGTGGTGGCTAGTTCTACTTATATAGTCCTGGTCCTCTCCCCAAATATTGAGCGGGAAGGGAGCCAACAATGGTCAATTTGAAAGGGGACAGCTAGTACAGCTTATCCTGACAAAAGCGGCCTTCGCCTGCAAAAGGCTCTCGTGGTGATGCCGCCTTGGGCTCCATGGTGACCTCCATCTTGCCGTGCTGCTGGTCTTGGTCTCGTTGCACCGATATGGAAACCTTTGCTTGACGCCTCGAAACTCCGCGCCCGCGTGTCACAGCCCTAGAATTGCTTGACATTAGTTGCATTAAGGCATTCATGTCATCATGTTAATTTTCTCAGAAAGTTGAAATAGGGATTGTTGAAACCCTAGCACCAATTGAATTCAACTAGGTTCAATAAAAATATTTTCAATGAACCCAAAATGCCTTTGGAAATGTTCATGATTTTGATAAAGGTGAAAGCCTCTGCCACAAATGATGAGCATATTTCTTGGCCATTTATGGATTTTTGAATTAACTCATGAAGTATTTGAATTTGGGCATTCGAATGCTATAAATAATTTAAATGCTCAAATAATTCTGAAACTAAATGTGGGCTGTTGCATATATTTGAAAGGTGCCCACAATTATTTTCAGGATTTTAGAAGTGCCCCGTATTTTTAATAAAGCCCTAAAACTACAGAATATTAGAAAATGTAAACAATAAATTAAAGAGGAGAGAGTTACCCGCGCAGCCCACCTACCCGGCGCCCCAACCGCCCAACCTTCTTTCCTCCCTTGCTGGCCGGTTGGTGGCCCAGCCCACCAACCGAACGCCCCGTCGCCTACCTCTGCCAAGAGGCGAGGGAGGGACTGGCGACACACGCAGCCCGCCACCTCCACCCTGCCTGTTTCCCTCCCCGACGCCCGGACGCCTCACGCGGCGCCACGGAGACAGCCACGCTACCCCCACAGGCCCTCTCACTCTCCCCTGCACTCTCTCCCTCCCCGCCTCGCTCTCTCTCCCGAACTCGAACGAGTCCGCCGCCGCCCGGCGTGCACCGCCATGCCATGTGGCCTCCTCGCCCCTAATTAGCCCACCAGCTCCGCCACTCCATCTCGCCCTCCCGCCATCACACGCGACCGAGAAGCTTCCGAGACGCCGCCTCGCCGTTCTTCCCCTCTTCGACCGCGCTGGTCGCCGTCGACGAATTCGTCGGCTCGGGCCGTCCCGACCTCGCCCGAAGTCCCCATCGTCGCCATGGTGAGCTCCTGCGCCCGCCTCTCTCCCGTCAGCGCGCCCGTTCTCTAGCCCGATCCCCAACTTTGACCGAAACACCTCGCCGCCATGGCGTATCCGTAGCTACAATCACGCATGCTCGCCCCCGAGCTCACCACCGCCCTCACTGCACTCACCGGGCGCAAACGCCACTCACACGCCTCGCCAGGCTTCCTAGCACTGTGTTCGACTCGGCCAACTCCGGCGGCCGCATAGGTCGCCGCCGGCGTCGATTCCGGCCGCCCCGAGCTCAAACCCCTCCACCAAGAGCTTCGGCTCATCCTCAGCTCCATTTGGATGTTTTCCCCGGCCCATTTGGTGGCCGGAATGGCAAAATGCACTTGCGCCGCCGCGTCGGGCTCGCCGGCGGCTAAACGCCGGCGCCCGCTGACCCGCTGACCGGCGTGGGTTGACCCACTGCCCGGTTTGACCTCCCCCTCTCCCTCATTGACATGCGGGCCCCGCCCGGCTAACTAATCTAGTTTAGGTTTAAACTAATTTAACTTAACCCAGGTTAGAGCTAATTGACTAGGTTAGTTTAGTTAGTCACTGACGTGTGGCCCCCACACGTCAGGTTTGACCTGGGGTGCCCTGTTGACCCGCTGACGTCACATTGACGCCAGGCTGACGCAATAACTAGGTTTTCTGGATTTAATTTAATTCAGGAAATTCCAGAATATACCCCAAACTTCTAAAAATCATATAAATTCAACCGTAACTCGGATGGAAATAATTTATATATGAAAAATGATCAGAAAAATATGAAGAATCTGTTTATGCCATGATCATGCATGTTTGAACAAGTTAACCTCACTGAATAGGATGAATCATGATTAGGGTAATTTATGAAATAGCATTTGGGGTTGGAGTTCGACCGTGTTTGAATTCCACTTCAACTAACTTGGATTATTATTGCACTAGGTGAATTCAGTACCTTAATATGACATGTCATTCATGTGAATGTGCATTGCATTGATTGTGTTCTCTCTTGTTGCCGGTAATTATCCCCTCCCGGTAGACGATGTACCGACGATGAGTTCGATGACACCGATGAAGAATTATATTATCTTCAGAAGTGTCAGGCAAGCAAAACCCCCTTGTTCATTCCGATACAATCCCACTCTCTCGCTCCTGCTCTATTTTACTGCATTAGGACAACAACGACTCATGTGTTACTTGCTGCGGTAGCTGAACCCCTTGATCCTTTGCATGACTGTCATTCCACAAGAATTAGATGAAACCCACTAGCATGAGTAGGAATTGTTTGAGCCATGTTGTGCCTACTCATTTATGCTTGTTTGTCATGCCTGCTCACGCTTAGAGTTGAGTCGGTCTGATTCATCGGGAATGAATTGGAATGGTGGTGTGAACATGTCCTACTGTGTGTGAGCTAAGTGTGTGAACACGATTTGGTAAAGGTAGCGGTGGGAGGCCATGTAGGAGTACATGGTGGGTTGTCTCATTGAAACCGTCCTCGTGAACTGAGTTCTGTATTTGTGATCCATGAAACAGTTACTACCACGCATTGGGATCCTTAATTGACCTTCTCGGCTTCTTGACCACCCTTGTCCTCAGTCCGGGAGTTGCAAGTAGTTTCGTGTTTGTAGCATGTCAGGGGCATACAACGCTGACCTTAGGGGTGGGTTGTGTTGCGGTAGGCACCGTGGCCCGTGTACCGAAAAGCCCGCTTGGTATCTCGGGAACCCTGCACACATCGCTCGGGCTGTATAGGAAACCTCGGCGGACTCCTGCGGATGGAACCCGAATAGGCGATAAACCCCGACTAGGGACTTGAGTGTTTAGGTAGGCCGTGGCCGACACCCACGCTGGGCTTCCGCTTGAAGGTTGCCGAGTACATGTCGTAAACGGCGGTAAGTGGTGAGAGCGTGTGTGAAGAAGTACACCCTGCAGGGTTTAATATGATCTATTCGAATAGCCGTGTCCATGAAAAGGACTTCGGGTTGCCTATATCAGTTCATAGACAAGTGAAAGTGGATACTCTAAAATGCGCAAGATAAGCGTGAGTGCTATGGATGGCGTTCTCGTGGGGAGACGAGAGCGGTCCATAGTGGTGTATTGCCATGGTGAATATGTGGACTCGTGTGCGCCACCTCAAAAGAGTTACTTGCGTCGTAGTTCGTGATAGCCACCGAGTCAAAGCTGGCTTGTCGCACTCAAACTCCACCACCCCTTTTGATAATGATGCATATGTAGTTAGTTCTGATGTAAGTCTTGCTGAGTACAATTGTACTCACGCTTGCTTATTTTATGTTTTGCGGAGAGACGCTGTCCTCGCTAGTAGTTCCACGTGGACTTGACGCTTAGCTTGTTACCTCAGCCACGATCTTGTGCCTCGGCAGATCTGGTAGATAGTCAGCTTCTCACCCTTTTCATTTATAGTTGTCTGCACTCAGACATGTTTAGCTTCCGCTTGTGCTTTGACTTGTATGTTCGAGTGTTGGGTCATGAGACCCATGTTTGTAATATCTCGCCTTTCGGGCCTAATGAATAATACCTGAGTCGAGAGTTATGTTGTGATGCCATCGATTTACACATATTGAGCATATTGTGTGTATGTTTGAAATGCTTGGTATGTGTGGGGTCCGACAAACTAGTTGTTTATCCTTGGCAGCCTCTCATATGGGGAAATGTAGTCTCGTGCCTCCGAGCGATAGTAGTCTGCTACAGCCCGGTTCATCGGAGTCCTGCTAGCCCAGCACTACTGCTTGGACACTTGACTGGCCGGCATGTGTTTCACTTCGTTCCTATGTCTGTTCCTTCGGGGAAATGTCACGCGGTGGTATTCGGAGTCCTGCCTAGCCTGCTACTAGCCATGTCGGCCCGGGTTCTTTGTCATATGGATGCTAGCGACACTATCATATACGTGAGCCAAAAGACGCAAACGGTCCCGGGCCATGGTAAGGCGACACCCGTGGGAATACCGTGCGTGAGGCCGCAAAGTGATATGATGTGTTACATGCTAGATCGGTGTGACTTAGGATCGGGGTCCTGACACCGCGCTAGCTTCCTTAGCACCAAAGGGGAAACAAGGACATTTGACGCCGGGCGCCGCCTCGGGCGCCTGCATGATCTTTGATCGTCATGGCTCACGCCACGAGAACCTCACAAGGTTTGCCCTGCCTTGATCTCTCCGCCCTCGTGAGCCAACCTCGTGAGGCCGCCTCCCAGGAGGTCTTGTGTCGTCCGCCTCATGAGGCTTGCCCCTCGCGAGGGTCTTGAATGCCTTGTTGATGAAGATGGGCCGTGCGGGCCCACACGTGAAACCACGCCGTGGGCGCATCTGCGAGCAAGTCTGGGACCCCGTTCCCGAACGCCGACAAGAGCCCCGGCCCAAAGGCGCTGGCTTGGCTTAACAGGCGGCCAAAGGTCAAGTGCGGAGCGCCGCAGGCCCCAAAAGCCTGCGACCTTGGTCGACACGTGGCGGTTGATTGGAAATGGGCGTCTCCGCTTCCCCACACTGCCTTGGAGTCCGCCTGGCTATGCGCCCCCCTCTACCTACACAGTTATTCTTCCATCGCCCACGCCTTACTTCCCCAATTCCTCTGCTTCCCCGAGACTTGCTCCTCCTCTCCAATTTGACATGTGCTCTGCCCGCTTCATCGCCATGGCGCCGAAGCAAGCAGACAAGGGGAAGAAGCCTCTGTCTTCGCCAGGTGCGCCTCCTGCCGTCGAGCCTGCAGTTGGCCGGTCGCTGGTGCAAAACGATGACGCCATGGGCAAGGTGTGTCCCATGCTCGCCACCAGCTTCAACGAGTGGGGAAAGACGGTGGCTTGGCCTGCGTCTCGCGCTCGCATTGACCGGGCAGCCACCAAGGTCCAAATCTTCATCGATGCCCTTTAGGCCGGCCTGGTTCCCCCTTTCTCCGCCTTCTTCAACACGGTGCTTGAGCATTACCAGACCCACATCCTGCATCTCGACCCCCAATCCGTGACTCTCCTTGCCTTCTTCGCCTTTGTGTGTGAGGCCATGGTGGGCATTGCCCCTTCCGTGGCCCTTCTCCGTCATTTCCTCTCGTTTCATTTGATGGATCCTCGGCAAAGCTCGGGTGCGTGAGCTTCCAGGATGTGGCCGTGACGGCAGGCGCGGGGATCGACTTCAAGCTTCCTCCATCTACGAGCGAGTTTCGGACACGGTGGGTATTTGTCGACGCAGGGGTGCTCAGCCCTCTGCTCCATTCTCCGTCAGCACCTGCCGTTCCCAACTCCGTTTGGGGCCACGAGAGGCTCGCGAGCTCCTGCCTTGTCCCCGTCTGGCTCAGGTTGAGGAGGTTGAAGGACCGGGGCGTGACTGTGCCTATGGTGGTGAAAGAGTTCGTCAGGCACCGAGTCGCTCCACTTCAGCGCCATTCTCGCCCGATGTGGGCTTTGCTCAGCAGTCAGGACCATATGAGGCTTCAGGAGTCCGGGCTCCCTCTTGAGACGTGGCAAACAGTGCTCGAGGTCCTGACTAGTGTCCCTTCGCCGGACGACATGCCTGGGAAGATCTGTCTACTGTATCGCTACACGAACAAGGCTGAATTTGTAGATGGCATGTGAGGGAGTCCTGGATTAGGGGGTATCCGGATAGCCGGACTATCATCATCAGCCGAACTATCATTGGCCGGACTATCATCATCGACCGGACTCCAATACTATGAAGATACAAGATTGAAGACTTCTCCCCGTGTCCGGATGGGACTTTCCTTGGCGTGGAAGGCAAGCTTGGCGATACGGATATGTAGATATCCTACCAATGTAACCGACTCTATGTAACCCTAGCCCTCTCCGGTGTCTATATAAACCGGATGGCTTTAGTCCGTGGGACAACATCGTAACAACCCTACAATCACACCATAAGCTAGCTTTTAGGTTTAGCCTCCTTGATCTCGTGGTAGATCCACTCTGTAAACATCCACAATATCAATATCAATCGAGCAGGACGTAGGGTTTTACCTCCATCAAGAGGGCCCAAACTCGGGTAAAACATCGTGGTCCCTTGTCTCCGTTACCATCCGCCTAGACGCACAGTTCGGGACCCCTTACCCGAGATCCGCCGGTTTTGACACCGACATTGGTGCTTTCATTGAGAGTTCCTTGTGTCGCCACCGATAGGCTTGATGGCCTCTTCAATCAACAACGACGCACTCGGGTGAGATCTTTCTCCCCGACAGATCTTCAGATTCGGGCGGCTTCAGATCGCGGGCCAACTCACTTGGCCATCCGAGCAGATCGAAGCTACGCCTCTAGCCAGTCAGGTTTGGAAGCCTAAGCTTCACGGCCGATATCTGCGGGACTTGATCTTCGATGGATCTGAGCCACAGCCGAGCGCTGCCACTGTCACGATGGGCATGACCTAACTCGCCGCCGGACAGCACCTTGGAGGCCGCACACTAATTCGCCCCACCCATAGTCCGGAGCCGATCGCCGGATCGAGGACGGATGGCTGGACACCGCCGGAGCTGCAACTTCCACGGCGATGGAGCCGAACGCTTACCTTGTCCCAAGATAAAGCTCATGACTCGAGGTGCCGGACTTCGCCGGACTCAACCTCCTGCGCCGCCACCGAATCCGATTGAGGCGCCGATCATGGAATTCACCGCTGTGGACATCTTTTCAGCACACGCCTTCTCGGTGATATCATAATTCATCAAGCAACTCTCGCTATCCGAGAGCCCTGGCCGAATTCACGGCCATGATGGTTGGGACGCGACGATGAAGAAATTCAAAGCCCACCCACCACCCACTTCAGAGCCACCGCCGATTTATTTAACCGACATACTGATTACGACTGGCGACATCGACGGTATGGACGATTTATGCCGAGACTTCCAAAACCAGCGCCACAGACACCGGAAGACCACCTCGCCATACGACTATATACATGGTGGACCCCAAAAGATGGGGACGACGAAGAAGCGCAGAGGCCGATTCCTTAAAGAACAGCCTGCGCCGACGTCACCGGCGCGCCGCTTAAATCCCGCCACGGCAAGAATGGACATTCCGCACATGAGATAATAACACCCCGTAAAGTGCCGAAGACAACTCCCTCCAAAGATGATCCAAATAAGCAGAGGAGGTAGGCATAAGCCCTCACGAGAGGGCACCATTTAAGAGGTCGAGGATGACAAT